>JAJTUV010002967.1:0-317997 GCA_021653895.1 Mastomys natalensis
TACATTGGTATAGAATTTATTTTGTACAAATTTAAGGTTTTCACTGGTATGAGTTTTTTTTATAGATAGAAAATTGAGATTAATATTGTTACTCTTATAGGCATTGTGCCTATATAACACATTTAGGAATACAAGGCTTAGACCCAGTCCTTCTTTAACTTTTTTAACTGATTTGAGATGGTTAGCCTGTGAGTTGAGAGCCTACAGCAATTGCATGGCTCTGAGTTTATTGATAGGATTTTTTCTAGATTTTAATTAGAAATAGTGGAGAGGACTTATTGTACAACAGTCCAGATTGCTTTACATAGATAGCTGGTTTTCAAAAATGTCAGAAGTCCACAGAAGTGGCATCACTAGCATTTCTGTATTAATGTTCATTTTATTAGAGACCTGTCTGCTCCTGACAGCTTCCCTGTCTTGGATTTTAAGAAGAAATTGAGCATCTTTGGAGTTACTCCAGCTGCGGTGAGACAGCCACTAGGCAAGAATTGCCTCTTTTCATCTACAGACAAAATACTGTCCAGAAAAGGGACACACTTGTGGAATAGTCAACTGATTATATCTGCCAAGACAGAATATCAGCCCTTAAAAATTCTGCATTACTAGGTTTGTCAGATGATCCTGGGACAGAAGGCTAAAGACCAGATGCTCCAACGTTTTGAAGTAAGGGACTGTCCAGGTGTTAAGTGGTCTATATAAATTGGCTAAGTTTTGGAAGCCATGATGTGTGCTTCCCATATCTTCAGTTAATTCAGTCATTCTGGATTTCTGATGGGGTTGAAGACTTATATTCTCACAGCAAATGTAGGCTATTTACTTTGAGAGGATGGTTTTCAGATATCATTCATTCTAAGGACAGGACATAAGCCAGGTTCAGAACTAAGTCTTTTAGTTACGAGAGATAGCAGAGGTTCTATTTAGTTAACAAAAATGATAGACTGGGTATTAGGTCTATCTTGCACTTTAACAATTACAACATGGTAATATAGTTTGTGTTCAATTTATATCTGAGAGAAAAGTCTTTTAATTGACCAAAAGGGGGAAATGTTGTGGATAACCCCAGCCTTGTATTTTGATCCTAATTCTACTTTCCTGGGAGGGGCTGCAGAGGATGATTGAATCTGTACACAGGTGACATCTTGTGAACCTTCTGTCCAATTAAACTTGTAAAATAAAGGCTAGAAACCCATGATTGGGCAGTAGAAGGGGAGGTGGGAGAAAAAAGCTTAGGGGAGGAGAGAGTAAGAGGAATTCGATATAAGAGGAAGTCAGGAAGGAAGTCGACAGTAGAAGGAAGTCAAAGAAGGAAGTTGATGGAGGAAGGGGAAGAAGTAGGAAGCCACTGAAGACGATGGAGGAGCCGGAGGTGGAAGGACAAGCATGTGGCCTGGATAAACCGCAAGTTATAAGGGATCTCATAGCTGGGGAATAGAGTAGTGTAATGGTAAATCTGCCCAATCTAGGCATGCAATTTATACCTTAATTATTGAGTTGTGTTTTCCTTTACTGGTTTTACATGGGTAGGAAATTTACAGCAACACCTAGTCACTGTCTTTCCCCAGGGCTAATGCCTTTGCTGTTTGGGGGTGCTTTTCCCAAAGCCTGGGATTTCCTGCCCCTGGCTTCTGTTAGTTAGGGAACTCTCCGGCCCAGTGGCTCCTCTACTTGCAATGTGCACACCTGTCCTTTTCAAGGAGTTTTCTGTCTCTCTTTGATTGATTACAGTCTCCATTCTCTGCTTTACCTATCTACTGTAACCAAGATTCTCTGTAAATTCCTTTCCTGTTGCCTTTTTTTTTCTCATCTCCCTTTCATCTTCTTTCTTTCTCTGCTCTTCCTCTTTCTCCCTGTTATGATAGCCACTCTCAGCTACTTATCATAAATTCTTTAATGATCTATCCTGTAGTATTTCTAGCCTCTAAAGCTTTTTCCTGATATCTACTAGCCTGGTCTATAAAGGCCATAGTGTGTACTGACACAATGCCTCCATGAACCACTGGGGACAACTCATTCAATCCCTGCCCTCTTGAGACCTTCCAATGGAGTCTAGCAGTAGGCTTTTAGGTGTCCCTTACCTTCTCCCACACTAAAGTCCCAGTCATATCTAGTAAGGAGAAAACCTACTGTCGACCATAGCTTGGTCAATCGATAGTATCCCCATGTCTGAGGGAACATTTTTTTCCAGTATCTTCTCTCTCTCTTCAGTTCTGAAGAGCATTCCTGTTGGCCAGATCCTACAAGGGTCTTGAGAAAGTGAGTCTTTTATCCATTTGGCAAGGCGTTGGGTTGAGTTTTCTACTAGATTCATCCAGGTAACCAAATAGGGCAATTGGTCTGGGTACCAGAGGAATTCTGGCCTAATGCCTCTTTCCTATACTGCTCTGATCACCTGTAAATCAAAGGTCCTTACTGGTGGCCAACCTACTCTGAAGGTGGGCCATTAGGAGAAGCAGAAAGGAACTAACTTGCCCTTCCTTACGACTGACAATTTTTCTTTTGTGTTTTCTAACTTCCCTCCAGTAGTTAACTAGGATATTTAACAGGGTAGATTCAGTCCAAAATAATGTCAGTCCAAGTCCAAGAACACAGAGAATGACAATCAACACACAGACAGCTCACTCCTTCCATGGGTGTAGAAACCAAGTTATACACATAGTTCTTGCCCCTGCCACGGGCAAAAGCCAGGTAATACAGATGGTTCTTGCCCCTGCCAATACAGCAGGAGCCAGATAACAGAGTTGCTAGGTCAGCTCCAGTCACACCAAGACAAACCATGTGCCCCTGTCAATATAGCAGGAACCAGATAAACCAGGTTATAGCAAGACTTGGTTCCTGCCATTACTGTCTTGCCATTTCCAAAAGGAATGGAGTCCTCTCAACTCTCTCCAGGGGTCCTGAAGCATCCTTCAGGCTCCTGGCTGTCTTGATGTTGAGGCACATCTACCCACCACAACTGATGGCACCACACTGTAGGTCCTCTGAGCCCTACCCCCCCATGCTTGCAAGGAAACTCAAAATTCAAGCAGATTTACAGGCTCAGACTTTGACAAACACAAACAGCATGAGACAGAAAAAAGAAAACCCTGCAATACCTGCTTGAGACCTATGATTCACCACTCTCAAGGATGTCCCCAGAGGAGGTCAATTCCTGGTAAGACTCAGATGAGCTTTAGCATAACAAGGACCCCACAGAGAACAACACAGAGCCAGGGATCAATGCAAAAGCAAGAGGAATTGTATTGTTCCTGCATGCTGGGGTCATCTTGCATCCAAATGGAGAGGGGATGACCCTGGGCAGCTCATTTTGGTGGACCTTTATACTGTTTCCAGTGGTAGCATAGAGAAACAGCAGCTAGGCACAATATGAATGGCAAAACAGTGACTTTTAAACTGATGGATCTTTAGGGAATAAAGTGGAAGGGTGCTTCCCTTGTCTACAGTTGGCCAACTTTCTGTCCAATGGAATGTGTCCATGTGCTCTGGGGCTCCCCCACTACATGGTCGGTTCTCACTCCCTGTGTTCTGAGAAATGTTAATTAGTCTCTTTCTTCCCTAAAGGGACAAGTGTTCCAAAGTTCCTGAGCTGACCAGGAATGTTAATTAGACTCTCCATTACTGAACTAACCCCTTCAAGGACAATTTATGAGATTTTAAAAGGAAAATGCCAGGGCAGGCAAGGTGTAAACCTTGAAGATGCTTTGGGAAAGACAGGAGAATGGAAAGTAGGAGGCATAAATAAAGCAGCAAAGAAGTCAACTATCTCACAACAGGCATTACATAAAAGGGAGAACAGCTTTGGGAAAAGTAAGGAAGCCTGAAGCATTGATTGGCAAATTGAAAGTCACATTTATGCTCAGGAAAGTATCTGAAAGAAGAAAAAATGCAAGAGCAAATAGGGATACATGGAAGGATTTGAAGACAAGAAAGAGAAGGTGGAAATGATGTAATTATATTATACACTCAAAAAAATAAGGAGAAAATAGACAAGAAATAATTATGCTTCTCTGATTTAGGGCTCTCAGAAAGGTGAGCAGACCCAGTGAAACTTGTGGTGGCTAAGATTGTAGAAGCTTACTGGCAACACTGTTCTCCTCTACAGAAAAACTTAAGAACAAAGAAAGAATGAAAGAGAGAGAGAGAAATAAAGAAAGGGAAAAGAAAAGAAGAGAAAAGAAAAGGAAAAATTCATAAAGCTCTTTCTAGCCCATGTCTTCCACTGGGACGGATCAATAACTCATGTCCCCTTCTGAAGACCCTGAATTCTAAAGGCCTCCCAAGAGATCTGCTGTACTCAGGGCAAGATGTAAGGGAGCCTTCCATATAACTGCAGCAGCTGGGAATTCAGATTAGCCCAGCAGATTCTGTACCAATCCCATCTCATCAAACTTCACCTCACTTACTGCTAGGGAAGATTATCAGCTTGTCTTCCCCCTGAAGACCCCACAGTCTCAATGAAGGCCTCCTAGGAGATCTACAACCCCCAGGGCAACAGAACACATCTCCCAGGAGATCCCCTGTTACCAGGACAACAGATCAATGGTGTGCATGCCTCTCTGAAGACCCAAGAGTTCTGAAGTCCCAGGAGATCTGCTACAGCCAGGGCCACAGGTCTCCCAGGAGAACTGCAGCAACCCAAAGACACAGGAGGTAGGCTCCAGACAGAGACACCCAGCACACTTAAAACCAGAGGTAACCAGTTGGGGAGAGGAAATCAGAAGACCATAAGAAACAGTAGCCAATATATTGGCACCACCAGAATCCAGTTATCCTACCACAGGAAACCCTGGATACCTCAACACACCTGAAAAATCAGGATGCTGACCTGAATTCCTATCTAATGAAGACAATAGTGTAAATAAGGAGGGTGTAAATAACTCACTGAAAGGAATACAGGAAAATAGGATAAACAGGTAGACGCCCTTAGAGAAGAAGCATATAAATCCCTTAAAGAAATAGAGGGAAAACACAAGCAACACGTGAAGGAATTAAACAAAGTGGTCCAATACCTAAAAATGGAAGTAGGAACAACAAAGAAAATATAAATGGAGGAAACCTTGGAAATGGTAAACCTAGGAAAGAGGTCCAGAGCTACAGATGCAAGCCTCAACAAGAAAATACAAGAGTTAGAAGAGAGAATCTCAGTCATAGAAGATACTTAGATAATATTGACACAAACGTCAAAGAAATTTAAAAACATTAAAAAAATTAAAATTTACTAACCCAAAATGTCAAGGAAATCCAGGACACAATAAAAAGACCAAAGTTAATAATAATAGGAATTGAAGAGCCAATATTTCCAACTTAAAGGACCAGAAAATGTCTTCAATTATTTCATAGAATAAAACCTCCCCAACCTAAAGAAAGAGATGGCTATAAATGTATAAGAAGTCTATAGAACACCAAATAGATAGGATCAGAAAATAAAATTCTCTCCTCACATAATAATCAAAACACTAAATGCACAGAAAAAAAGAAGGAATATTAAAAGCTGTAAGGGAACATGGCCATGTAACTTATTGTAACTTATATATGCTTGGCCCAGGAAGTGGCACTATTAGGACATATGGCCTTGTTGGAGTAGGTATGGCCTTGTTGGAATAGATGTGTCACTGTGGGTGTTGGCTTTAATATCCTAGTCTTTCCTGCTTGGAAGCCAGTATTTGGCTAGCAGCCTTCAAATAAAGTAGTAGCAGTTTCAATTTCTATTGCATACTGCCTCCATAGATGCAGCCATGTTCCAGTCTTGAAAACAAAGAACTTAACTGCTGAACCTGTAAGCCAGCCCCAATTAAATGTTGCCCTTATAAGCATTGTTGTGCAGAGCAGAAGGGAGGCAGAGGTAGAAGCAAGAGGTAGAAGCACCGTAGATCTCCTATCGGATGGAGACCAGTAAAAGAAAACACAACTCAATAATTATGGTATAAATAGCACACCTAGATTGGGCAGGTTTACCACTACACTACTCTAATCCCCGGCTATGAGATACCTTATAACTTGCAGTTTATTCAGGCCACATGCTTGTCCAGCTCCGGCTCCTCCATCATTGGCTTCCTTCTACTGCAGGCTTCCTTCTGCTCTGCTTCCTCCTGCTTCTCCTCTGCTTCCCTCTTCTGCTTCTGCCTCCTTTTATATTGGATTCCTCTCACTCTCTCCTCCCCTAAGCCTTTTTCTCCGCCTCCCCTTCTACTGCCCAATCTCTGGCTCTAGCCTTTATTTTATATGTTTTAATTGGACAGAAGGTTTACAAGACATCACCTGTGTACAGATTCAATCATCCTCTGCAGCCGCTCCAGAAGGGTGGAACTAGGATCAAAATACAAGGCTGGGGCTATCCAAAATATTGATTCAATCCTCCTCTGCAGCCCCTTCCAGGAGGGTGGAACTAGGATCAAAATACAAGGCTGAGGCTATCCACTGGGAACTAGGATCAAAATACAAGGCTGAGGCTATCCACAACAAGCATTGCCTTAGTCATGGTGTCTGTTCACAGCAGTAAATACTTAACTAAGACATGTATAAAGGCAGACCTATCAGAATTACACCAGACTTCTCAACAGAGAACCCTAAACCCAGAAAATCCAGGTCATGCAGACCCTAAGAGAGCACAAATTCCAGCCCAGTTACTATATATACCATGCAAAACTCTCAATCAACATAGATGGAGAAACTAAAATATTCCATTTTAAAACCAAACTTAAACAATATCCAAATACAAATCCAGCCCTACAGAGGATTCTAGAGGAAAACCCTAAAATGTGGAGGGTATCTATATCAAAGAAAAAACAAGAAATTAATCATCTCACAACAAAGCTAAAAGGAGGGAATCACATAAACATAATGCCTACTACAAAATAAACATTACAGAAACTAACAATCACCTGTCTTTAATATCTCTCAATATCCATGGACTCAATTCACCAATAAAAAGATATAAGCTAACAGACTGGATTTGCAAGCAGGATTCAGCATTTTGCTCCATACAAGAAACACAACACAATACAATATGACACAACACAATAAAATAATACACCTCATTATGTGTACTTCATGGTACCTTGTCTAAAATTGTCCATATAACTGGGGACAAAACAAGCCTCAACAGATACAAAAAAAATCAAATAATCTCATGCCTCCTATCATATCACCAACAACTAAGGCTAGACTTCAATACAAAAAATAACAGGAAACTCACATACCCATGGAAAATTAACAACTCTTTACTCAATAATTTGGTCAGAGAAGAAATAAAGAAATTAAAGACTAACTGGAACTCAAGGAAAATGATGACACAGCATACCCAAACTTATGGCACACAATGAAAGCAGTGCTAAGAGGAAAATTCATAGCACTAAGTGCCTTCCTAAAGAAATTAGAGATATCATACACTAGCAGCTTAACAACACAATTGAAAGGCCTAGAACAAAAAAGAAGCAAACACACCCAAGAGGAATAGACTGCAGGAAATACTCAAACATGGGGCTGAAAACAAGCAAATAGAAACAAAGAGAAAAATACAATGAATCTAAAAATCTCAAAGCTGATTCTTTGAAAAAAATAATCACATAGATAAACCCCTAGCCAAATGAACTAAAGAGCATAGAGACACTAACAAAATCAGAAACGAAAAGGGAAACAACAACAGAAACTGAGGAAATTCAAAAACTCATCAGATCCTACTACAAAAAACTATAATCAACAAAACTGGAAAATCTGATGAAATGGATAATTTTCTAGACAGATATCATCTAACTAAGTTAAATCAAGAGCAGGTAAACTATCTAAACAGGCCCATATCCCTAAGGAAATAGAAAAATTTATTAAAAACCCCCCAACTAACAAAACACAGCATCAATGGTTTAAGTGAAGAATTCTATGAGCCCTTCTGAGCAGAGCTAATACCAATATTCCTCAAATTATTCCATAAAATACAGACAGAATACTACATAATTTATTCAGTGAAGCCTCAATTACTCTGATACTTAAAACCACACAAAGACCCAACAAAGAAAGAGAACTTTAGATGAATTGTGCTTATGAAAATGGATGCAAACATTCTCAATGAAATGATAGAGAACAGAATAAAAAAGAACTCATTAAAACCATCATTCACCACAATTGAGTAGGCATCATTCCTGGATTACATGGTTGCTTCAATAAATAAAAACCCATTTATGTTATTCACCATATAAACTAACTAAAAAATCACATGATCATCTTATTAGATGCTGATAAAAACATTTGACTAAATATAGCACCTCTTCATGGTAAAAATATTGGAGAGATTCAGGAATTCAAATCCCAAACCTAAATATAAAAAAAGCAATATACAGAGACATACTTGAAGCAATTCCACTAAAATCAAGGACAAGGCAAGGCTGCCTACTCTCTCCACATCTATTCAATATAGAACTCTATGTTCTAGCTAAAGCAATAACAGAATGATAGGAGGTCAAGAGTATATACATAGGGAAACAACATCCTTCACAATAGACACAGGTAGTATAAAATATCTTGGGGTAATTCTAAACAAACATGTAAAGGATCTGTATAACAAGAACTTCAAGTTTCTCAAACAAGAATTCAAAGAAGACCTCAGAAAATGGAGATCTCCCAAGCTCATGGATTTGTAGGATGAACATAGTAAAAATGGCCATCCTACCAAAAACAATCTACAGATTCAATGCATTCCCCATCAAAATTCCAACATAATTCTTCAAAGACATTGGAAGAGCAACTCTCAATTTCACATGGAAAAATAACAACAACAAAAACCCAGGATAGAGAAAATTCTTCATTTTCATAAAATACAAGGCCTTTATTTAACAATTATGTATTCTCTTATTTATACTATGAATTTAAAATTTGGTTTATCTACAAGTTTTCTATTTAAATACAATGTTACTTTTTTCTTTTCTTTTCATTTCTTTGATTTTAAAATTATCTTTAAACTTTTCTTACTTTCCAGTAGTTATCTCCATCCCAGTCCACCCTCCTACAGTTCTTCATCTCATTCCTCCTTCCCTTCTCCATGAGGATGTCCCCACTCCTCCCTCTGCTCCCCACTCTACCCTACCCCAGCAGGCCTCCCTACTTACTCCCTGGGGCCTCATGTTTCTAGAGGATTAGGTGAATTTTCTCTCACTGAGTCTAGACCAGAGAATTTCTGGGGAATCACTATCCCTGACTTCATACTGTATTACAGAGTAATAGTGATCAAAACTGCATATATTGATATAGAGACAAACAGATTGATGATGGAAAAGAATTGAAGACCCTGAAATAAAACAACACACTTGTGGACACTTGACCTTTCACAAAGAAGCCAAAAATATTACAATGGAAAAAAGAAAGCATCTTCAATAAATTTTGCTGGTCTAACTGGCAGTCTCTATGTAGAAAAATGAAAATAGACCCATGCATGTCACTTTGTGTAAAGCTCAAGTCCAAGTGGATCTCATAAAACCAGATACACTAAATCTAATAAAAGAGAAATTGGGAAAGATCCTTGATTTCATTTGCATGGAGGGAGATTTCCTAAACAGAACTCTAATGGCTCATGCTCTAAAATCAAGGATTGATATATTGGAGCTTATTAAACTGGAAAGCTTCTGTAAGGCAAAGGAAATAGTCAACTCAAATAGACAACTCAAATGTCCCACAACAGAAGAATAGATTCAGAAAATGTGGTTCATTTACACAATGGAATACTATTTAGCCATTAAGATTGAGGACATCACTAGGCGGTGGTGGCGCATGCCTTTAATCCCAGCACTTGGGAGGCAGAGACAGGTGGATTTCTGAGTTCGAGGCCAGCCTGGTCTACAGAGTGAGTTCCAGGACAGAGAAACCCTATCTCAAAAAAAACAAAACAAAACAAACAAACAAACAAAAAACCAAAAAACAAACAAAAAAACCAAAAACAAGATTGAGGACATCATGAGTTTTTCAGGTAAATGAATGAAACTAGAAATTATCATCCTAAGTGAGGTAATTCAGACCCAAATGTACATGCATGGTATTAATATCCATTAATAAGTGGATACTAGCCAAAACATTTACAGAATGCCCAGAATACAGTCCACAGAACTCACGAAGGTTAACAAGTTGAAGAGCTCAAGTGACACTTCAATCCCACTTGGGAGAGGGAAGAAAGCAATCACAGGGGGCAGAGAGAGGAAGGAACATTGGTGTGAGAGGGGAGAGGAATTGAAAGGGAAACATGATCAGGTATTGGGGCATGGGAACAGGAAAGAAACCCTGAGAGCCAGCAGAATAAATGGAAATATGCAATCTTGTGGGGTGGGAGTTAGGGAGACCCTCTAGAATATACCAGAGATCAGGGAGGTGAGAGACTCTAAGGACTCAAAGGAAAGTATCTTAGATGAAATGTCCAACATTGAGGAGAGGGAATTTGTAGCATCCATATCTAATAGAAAGACAGGACATCAAATGGAAGGATGGGGTTCCATCCCACAGTCAAAAACTCTGACTCAGAATTGTTCCTCTCTAAAAGAACTGCAGGAACAAAAATGGAGAAGAGACTGAGGGAAAGGAGGTCCAATGAAAAATCGCATCTTGGGATCCATCTCAAGGGGAGGCTCCAAGGCCTGACACTATTGCTCATGTGATAATATGATCCTCTGAGAGGCCCAACAAGCAGCTAACTGAGACAGATATAGATACTTATGCCCAACTAGTGAATGGAAGGAAGTCAGGGATCCCTGGGGTTGAATTAGGGAAAGACTGGAAGAAGCTAAGGAGTAGGGTCATCTCATAGGAAGAGCAGCAATCTCAACTAATCTGGAACACAGAGATCTCTCAGACACTGAATGACCAACCAAGTAGCAGATACCAGGTGATATGAGGTCCCCAACACATATACAGCAAAGGACTGCCTTCTCTGGCCTCAGTGAGAGAAGAGTCCTATCCCAGGGGAGATTTTATGCCTGGTAGTGGAGCGGCCTGGCAGAGAAGGCATGGTTGGGTGTTTGTGGGATAAAATTCTCTTGGATACTTGGGGGAGGACAGATGGGATAAGGAACTGTCAGAGGGCAGACAGGGAGGGGTTAAGGACTGGACTGGAAAAAATTAAATGTAATAAAATCATAAAACATCAGAAGTAGAAGACATTATAAAGCTTTATTAATATCTATGTTTTTACAAAGATAATTTGATGGTTTAAAATGTGTAGGCAGCCGTGTTTAAGATAGCACCTGGGACAGTTGCAAAGTCATATGACTAGCACCTGACAATGTAAGCAGCTGGCTTCCAGCATGGCCAGCTTAGCTAAACTGGTAAACAAGTCCTTTGTGCATACATGGGCCTCGTGCCCCTCCCGAGTGGGCTTATGCTAATGAGGTATTGGCAGTCTAACCTATCCTGAGATGACATCGCCCAGCCTGCCTTGGGCAGATATATAAGCAGCTCATTTCTGCTGCTGGGGGTCCCTGACCCCGTCCCAGTCCCAGTCCCTGTCCCAGTCCCCTTCCCCAGTCCATAAGTCAAGAGTCATTCCTGAAATAAAGCTGACTGAGAAGGATCCTACTGTGTCGTGTCTTAATTGCTGGTCAAGGCGGACGCGACAAAAATGTATAGTTTAGTGGATTTTTTGTTTCTTCATCAGACTGTGCGTCAATTGGAACTAAAAAATATTTGGAGTCCTAGAGTTGAAAAATAAATACTTCCTCTCCTTTGTCTACTTTTATTACTTTTTTGAAATTTTAATTTTTTATTATTTATTTTTTTGCGTGTGTGCACATGCATGTGTGTGTTTGTGTGTTTTTGTTCATGAATGTACACCAGATTAGTGTGGGTACATTCATAGGACAAAAATAGAAGAATGTTGGATTCCAGACTTATGTGTGGTTTTTACTCTACTAGTTTGGGTTTGGGGATCTGAACTTTGCTTCTCTGTGAAAGTTGTATGGAGCTGTCAACTACTGAACCATCACTCCAGCACCCATATGCTTTATTTCTGTGAAAATTTTATCTATGGTAAAATGCTACAACTTCAATTTTCTTACTTGTCTAACCCTTTGAATACTGATTTTAGATTTCTACCTGGGATTTTTAATTAGTGTGTTCAATAAAAATGTGTAACTTGGCATGTTCTTAAATGCATACCTGAATGTTCCACTTTAAAACTGTATTTTTTTGTTAATTTTTATAGATACTGAACATTTTACTCTACTATTGATCATGATAAGGTTTGTAAATACTCATAGTTCTCTTAATTTTTAATGTTTTATGTGTTCTGGTTCTCATCTACTACTTTTGTGAATTATTTCTCTTCCTCAAATATACCAAACATGTTTACTACTTTAAAGATTGTGTATTTTATCAATATTTTTTCTCACTTAGTTATCCAATTCATTCTTTTCCACACATCTATTCAGAGGTACAGTTTCTGACTTTCTCATGTCATCAGTACTCTCTTTAGCATTCACCACAAATTTATATGTTGTGTACTTACCATCTGCTTTTTTATAAGAAAATCTAAGATTCATGAAGTCATTTGGCTTACAAATTTATTCTCTCCTACATTACAGATAGTTAAAAATTGGTAAGAACTCAATGTATATACATTAGTAACTGAATGAATTAATAAACAACACAAAATGACCATCTGAAATATATATAAACAAAGTATGTATGATAAGATAATAAAACAGGAAAGGGTAGACTTACATATGTCATTTTTAAGATTGATAGAATAGATAAAATTAACTACATTCTATTTCTAGTGATTGTGTGTGTGTATTATAAAGACAAGGAAGGAAAAGGAATACTTCCCTTTTAAATGAAGAATGATAAACTTGCTTTAAAAATATAGTAGTTGATCTATGGATGAAAGAAAATTGAAAAATTCAAACTGTTATCATAACATGATTCTAATATAAATAGGCAGAAGATATGCAAGTTAAATATTTTTCTAATTTGTAATACTGATTTAGCCCAATTCTACACAATACCTCTTAGTAGTAGATTTAAAATAATTGATTAAATCGATAAATGTGTGGTAAGTGAATGCCATTATTGGAATTAATAGAAAATGTGTATAACAATAACTTTAAGAACTGGGCAAAGTAAAATATTAAGTAATATATTGCAATATAACTAAATATCATATGTCTCATAAAATTCCCAATCTTAGAATTTTGTTTATTTCTGCATTCCAGAAGGAAATTCAGGTAAAACTAGTGATGATGGCTAATTACTTCTTTGAGATACACAAGTATTTTTGATGTGATTTACCTGAGGTAGAAGAATAATATTTATCTTTTATTTGTTTTCTCAGTAGCTTTTTAGGATGACAGATAAAGTTTGTAAATATATAGCTTTATTTCTCATTTTAGGTTTACAAAGATGATCTCTGTCTCATTGTGGCTTGTTACTTTAAGTATTTGAACATTTATTTATACCAAAGTATAAGTACAGTAGAGTGATATGCTATTCAGCAGCATTTAGCTGCAATTTCCAGTCATCCATCTAATTGAAATAGGAGAAACAACTAATTATAATACAGCCTGTTGTGTTGCTGAGCTATATGACATTCTGTAGATAATGTGTATCAATTACATTTTGGCTTATAATATTTTCAACTCCACAGTTTTGAAGAAGTAACTGATATGTCAAATAATATATATATGGATTGGCAGTTTTTGAATATTTCTGTTTTTCATATGTAAGTGTTTCTTTCTCAGTGACTCTGTGAGACCACCCTCACAAACTCTGTCATAACAACTAAGGGAACAGAGCAGAAAGGGCAGATTAGAGACAAAACCACCCTGCTGGTTAAGCCCTCCTGATAGCAGAGAGAGAGAGAGAGTTAAAAAAAACAATTCAGAGAAAAACCGCAGAATGTACTGATTAGTAGCCAGCTGTGTCCTTCACAGTCTTGGATAAACATAGTCCAGCAGAAATAATTGCCTGAGTGAGTGTGGCCAATAAGTTTAAAGGTTAAGCAAAGTGTCCAATTTGGTTTAAACAAGTTTTGCTGTTGCTAAAGTCTGCCTATGATAAAGTATAAAAGGTGTGTGCTTCAGAAATTCGGGATCCTTCCTCCAGTGACAGTGAAGTGACCCTGAAACGTAGGAATAAAGATTTCTCTTGCTGATTGCATCAATCTGGGTCTCTGTTTCTCTATGCACTGAGTGTCCCAGAGTTGAGACTTTCAGGTACAACAACTCCCAATTTCTGTCTTCGGTTTCTGAAACTTCTGTTACTCATTTTTTCTTCATAATTAAACAGATATCCATTGAGTACATACTTTATGTAAGTCATAATATTAACAATTGAAGAATAAAAAATATATTATTCCAGAAGCCTGTGCAGGAAATAAGTTAGGGGCATGAACATTAGCACCAGATTGCTGAGGTTCACATAACAATTCTAACCTCAAAAGTGATTAGTTTTCCCAAATACAAATTTGAATTATTGCCTAGCTAATATATTTGTCATAGAAAACAAATGACTTCATTAGTATATGTGAAGTATTTAAAACACAACCTGACATATATAAAATCTTCAATAACTTTTGCTACCAGTAACAAAATTTTCTTTTCTGAATTTAACTTAGAAAGAGCTATCATGAATTGTAATTGTGATGTGTGATTGTAGCTTTCTTCTTCTTCTTCTCCTCCTCCTCTTCCTCCTCCTCCTCCTCCTTCTCCTCCTTCTTGTTCTTAATTTTTCCTTGTTACTAATTTATCTTCACTTTTTTGTCCATGACAAATAGCACCTCATGTTTCTTTTGCTTGATTTAATCTAGTTCTATGAACTAAACTATCAATTCAGGCATACACATTTCAGTAGTGACTTAGGGATTATTGTAAATTCTGAGGAACAGAACTTGTTTCATATGACTACTACAAATTTTTAAAATAAATATTGACATTTATTAAATATTTGTCTAGTTGGACTTATATTATTTAACAGAAAATAAGCTTCTGAATAGAAATAGTCTTATATAGATGAAATAAATATAAATACTAAATACTACATGCTAAAATTTATTTTTATATGACTGTTCTATGTGGAGTATATATTTTATTTTCTATACTTCACTAGTATCTAGGATCTTGCATAAGATGCTAATTGATATTTTCCTGGTGGCATATAAATTTTTTTATGTATATGCATAATACATTTAAAATTGAATACTGTAATATGTTACATATATACACATGAATAGCTGAATTCATTTAAATTTTTCATAGTTTTTCTACATAAAAATGGTATTTTAATAAGAATGGTATGCTTACAGAGGCCTAAAACATAAAAAAAATAAGCAAGATCAAAGTTTTTTCCCAGTTTATGCAGGTATATGTGTACTAGATTTGTATGTATTCATCTCATTTTAAATGGACAACCCTTTTCTCTATTTATGAAAACATGCATAATTTTCAGTTTGTTCTCGTAGAGTCATTTAGAAACAACTGAACCAGTCATAACTGAATGTATATAGCTTTTATAAAGAAATATTATCAAGTAGAGAACCATCCTATTGCTTTAACATATAGGAAATATTTCTCATTCAAAACGTTGATAGGTTTAATTAGAAAAACAAAAATATATTGTACAGGATATTCAGAGAATATAAGCCATGATTACTGACAAAGGTTAAGTTATTTAATTTAATTAATACCAAATTTCTGCAAACCTTGTTTTACTTGTCACCTGTCATAAATAACCAGCAAACGGGATGGATATCTGTTAAACAAATGACCAACTTTACTTTTTCTCTTTTCCCAGGCCATAATTATATAATCATATAAGAAATCTGTAGTCTAATTCACTTGCATCAGAATCAGCTGAATTGCTTCTTAGAAAAGAATTCACATAGGCGTTTCTTCAGATCAACTGAATCAGGAATCAGGACAAGGAGTGGTTCTTAGCACTTTGCATTTAAAACAAATACTCTTCAGGAGACCTGTAAAGCATGACTGATTAGAAGATTTATTCCAAGAATAATTACCAGCAACAAGGAAAAACACGCTTAACTTTTGTATTTGTGAGTTTCTTTGTTCATTTGGTGACATTTGGATAGAGTTTGGGAATTGAAAGCTCATTCTTTTCTAGTAGAAAAAATAAAGAGTAGTAGAGACAAATGCATACACATACACAATGATTGCCTTCAGCCAAATACAAATCAAGTATAAGAAAGGAAAAAAATCAAGACTGATTACACCCATTTAACACTTGACATTTTAATCAGAGTTGTTGGCAGTAAAGCATTCTTGAGGATTTACACTTGCTACAAAATCCTACATACTTCTGATTTTGAAACACAGCTGTTTTTCTTTAAAGAGCAATATATACTTGTTTTATATGTACTTTTTAAAATAAGCATGCTTAGTTAAATAAATGTTCTGATATTTAAAAATGTGAAGTTTGTAGGCTCTTATTGGAACCTCAGTGGTGTTATTAATATTAAAGTTGCTATTTTCATAAGTGCATATATATATATGATTTCATAGATGCATATCTGTAAATACAGTCTATCACATTAAATTTATTGTAATACTTTTAGTTTGATGCCATAAGTATATACAGTATTTTTGTGACAGGTTTTGTTTTATATCTCATTAATCTGTTCTAGATATAGTATGAAGTTAAGCTTAGGAAATGCTAGATTGACTTATCTTGCATCATTTGATGACATAAATGGAGTGATAAAAATAATTTAAAGAAATTTGGCTTATGAAATAATTTTAAGTCATATAGCTAAAACATTATTTTTCATTTATTAAATCATATTAAAAGTTCCATTACTAAAATCAATGAGCCATAGTAATTTTCATTCTCTTAGAAGAAATTTACCACAAAACCAAAGCTTCATCTGGAAGGAATATAATCCTTAAACGGATGATTTAGGAAGTTAGATTTCCAAATGATTCAAAAAATGAATTCTTTTTATGTATTCAGCAAGAGTTATTGGCTGTATTATAATTTAATTAGTTATATTATCAATATCACCAACCTACATGGCTCCATTACTATCATAATATTTAAAATAGTATTAAGTCACAGGATATGGCAGAAGCCATGTTGTAAATCAAGAGTAAATCAAGAGCAGATTTTATACAAGCTTGTAATAGATTAGCAACTAAATTACCTCATTTTAACTGTCAGATGTTTGAGTTAAGTGGCAAACAGAAACATATTTTCCATTTTAGCCCATTATATAGTTATGTTCTAAAATATATACTACTTATCAAAAAGTAAAAACATTTTAAGTAAAGAAAATCTATTGGATTTTACCATACTTACTTTTGTGGGGAACTAATCCTAACCCAATCATTTTAATCTTGTGGCAGATTGATTGTAAGTACACATTTTGTCTGACATATTCATCTGTAATGGGACCATGAACAAGAAGATGACAATAAATAAGTTTAAAAGCATGTCTTCCATGAGATTGTTTAAAATTGCATTAGAACTAAAGGGTCCTTATCATTATACTTTAATGTATAATTGGGAATTTTGTGATTATGTACACATATCACATATCTCTTAGATACAGTTTACTACTTCGAGAAAAAAAAAGAAAAAAACAGTATATCCAAGGCAACTTATTAAAAGTTTCTAAGGGTTAGTGAGAATCCACGACTTTCATAGTGAGAGGATGATAACAGGTAGGTAGGCAATTAGTCAGAATTTACATACATTTTTTTTTGAGACAGAGTTTCTCTGTGTAACCTTGGCTGTCCTGGAACTAGCTCTGAAGGTCAGGCTGCCTCAAACTTAGAAATTAACCTTCTTTTGCCTTCTGAGTACTGGGGCTATAGGTCTTTGCCACTATGCCTACCAAGATATTACATCTTGTTCCACAATCACAAGGCAGAAAGGGCTAACTGAAAATGAGAAAGACTTTTGAAATCTCAGTCCAACCGAGTGATACACCTTAACATCTAATTCTTACAAAGCAAGTCCACCAAATAGAGAGCAGGCACTCAAATATATGAGGCTATGGTATCCATTCCTATTCAAACTTACATAGATATATAAAACAAGAGATGGGAAATTTAATATTGATTGCATATATAAAGTAATAAAACAATTTTAGAAGTATATTTATATATGTAATATGAGGGAATTATTGACAAGGAATATATAAGTATGAAAAAATAATATGAAAGATAAAATATTCAAGATTTAGAAAAGACATGCAGGAATAAGAAGGGTGCAAAAGGGTTCTGAGACGTTGAATTTCTCAGTTTTAGCTCTTTCATCTGTGATTTCTAGATCTCAGTCTCCAGATATGAGTAGGTAAACTGCAGTAACAGGATAAACAAGAAAAATAAAAAAGGATGCATGGTGGGTAGATGAATGCTAGATGTGAACAACAGCATACAAGTTTTATAAAGGGGGAAATGGACAAATGGGGAGGTCCTCAAGTGAGGAAATGAGGAAAAATATAAACAGGAAGGAGGGGGAAATAGCACTAAGGATGTTTCAAAAAGCCATAAATAATCATACTATTAATTTTTACATGAAGTTACATATATAAATATATATGCACATATATATGTAAATACATGTATATACAAAACACATATACACTCAACACACGTTTAAATGAAGTTATGTCATGTGGACAGACAATGCTTTCCCCCAGGATCCAAAGAATATGTAACAAAACTCCCAGTTTCAGTCATGAGAAGCTCCCTTTTTAGTTGTTGGTAAGGTGAATTCAAGAGATTATCAAAAAAAAGATAGACCATTGCTGATGCCTTTCTTTGTCTCCCATGCACTTCTGATCTAAAAGTCTCCTCCTTCCAGACTAGCATTCATAGTACCAGAAGTTTCTAACTACCTGCCAAAGAAGAGAAGCAAATAATAACCCAATATAGATATAATACCTATGAGTTAGAACAAGGATCAGTATGGCATAATGGTCCTAGGGGTGAAATAGTAGCACTCATATCTTCATGATAAACAAGAGCTTTCAAATAGGATTAGAGGCCAGCTCAAGAAGAAAGAAATCATGCCTGGTGCTGAAAACATAGCCAACTATCCAAGGTTACTGAGTTCAAGGATCTTGGAAGAGAACATAATACAACCATGTAGTTAAACAAAAATAATTGCTAGCTATATTCTAAATATTTATTTTTATTCTTGTGGAATACATCCAACACTCACTCTTCCTCAAAAAAAAAAAAATGTTTCTGTAAAACAAGGATACTAATAATGAAAAAAAAATTCACTAATCAAAATGCAGATCACAGTTTTCCTGGACCCAGAATACAAATCTCCAACATAATTTCAGCATCTATGACACTGAACCTCATGGAATTAGGAGCAGAAAGATTAATAAGAGCAAGAGGAACAGGATGTTTGCTGTGAAATTGTGTCTTCTAGAAATAGCAGGGAAATTATCCTAATAATAAGGCTGCCTAAAAAGAACTAAATTAGTATAACAACAATAGACATTCTAATATGAAAGGAAAATATTTCATGAGATTGTATTCCTAGATGAAGAATAATAGGCAGCTATGCAATGTTGAAAGTCGAATAAATGATCAATTGTCCAATGCCAATTGATCAGCCAGGAAATCATATGTACACAAATGATATTAAATAGATTGAAAATCTTTTACACACACACATACACATGTACACACACACACACACACACACACAGAAGTAAACATATATAACAATTAGAGCAGGGCAGTAGAGATGACACAGTGGTTGAGGGCACTGACTGCTCTTCCAGGAGTCCTGGAATTCCCAGCAACCATATGGTGGCTCGAATCATCTGAAATGGAATCTGATGCCCTCTTCTGCTGTGTCTGAAAACAGTGACTACTTACATACAAATAATAAACCTTAAAAAAAGAAATCAGAGAAAGTTAACTATGAAAATAAAAATATAGTTTATGTCACTGGAACATAGGTTGTACTATAATTCCCTATGCAAACAAGCTAACATGTCAGACAGTTAAATAAGTAGGCAATCTAAACACTCCCTCCTATCCCTTCCCTAGTCCTATCTCCAGCTGTGTAGCAGACAAACTCTTATGCCCACTTTTCCCTTGCTCTCCACATTCCCAGTTGACTATTCAGAACCTGGTTTCACATCCTCTTTTACTCCATCATTTGGAGCTCCTCCATGCCATTCTAGCCCATGCCTATTCCTAAGTGACATCCCCACTATATAAGAATTCATTCTACCTAGTAGCCCAGTATGCTCACCTGACAGGCTTTTAGAAGCATTCCTTACAAAGCAAGCAACAGTCACCACTCTCTCCTAAGAACCAGAGAAGGAAACAAAGATCAACTAATGTAAAAAAATCAACTAACAAACACAAAACGAGGTATCAGTACCTAGAATTACAGTCTTTACCAAGCCAAATACATAGATGTAATGGTAGAAACACATCAATTACAGCCAGGACAATGTTTCCACTAGAGAGCCCAGCAACCTTACAACAGAAAGTTGTGAGAAAAGGCAGTATAGCTGAGATATAAGACAAGGACTTCAAAATAACTGGTTTGAATATACTCAGAAACCTTAAATAGGATACAAATAAATCTATTACTGACATCAATGAAAACAGAAACAGCAGCATAATTGAAGAAAAATTCAAGGCATGAAGTGGAAACACTATAAAGAAAATTAAAACTTAAGGAAAACAGGATAATAAAACTGTAGTAATCCAAACACAGCCTCAGAGGTAAACTGTAAAAGTTAGGTCTGCTTCTTCCTCCCACTTTCATACTTCCAGAAATAAGACTCAGACTCCAAATATACTTACAAATACCTTGACCATACAGCTAAGCTGTTCTCTGACTATATATTAGCTTAGATAATCTAATTATTTTAGCCAACATTCAGCCATATGGCTGATTACTTGTGTTCAGCTACTATGCATCTGTCTCCTCATATGTTTTTAGGCAGATGTTCCTGAGCCCACCTTTATCCTAGAATTCTTTCTTCAGAATATTCCACCTTCTAATTCCTGCGTCAGCCATAGGACATAATCTTTTTAATTGACAGGTGATGCATCCACACCATATACAATATATTTTCTCTAAAGTAAGTGTCACAGGAGAGTAATGAGATAGAAGAAAGAATTTCAGGCAATGAAGACAAGATAGAAGAAATTAATACCTCAGCCAAAGAAAATGCTAAATCTAGAAAAATAATCTGGGCACAAAACATCCAGGAAATCTGAAACACTATAAAATGACCAAATCTTATAATAATAGGAATAAAGGAATGAGAAGAAATCTAGGACAAAACCACAGAAAATGTTTCGAATGAAATCAGAATAAGATTTCTCTAACCCAAAGAAAGAATTTCCTGTCAAGGTATAAGAAACCGTCAAAACTCATATATACTTGACTGAAAAGAAATTTCCCATAGTACATCATAATCAAAACACTAAATATAGAGATTAAAGAGAGAATGTTAGAAGCTGTACAGACCAAAGACCTATTAACATATAGAAGGAGACATTTTAGACAAACACTAAATACTTATTTGAAGGAAAAATCCTATAGCAATTCTTAATATCTAGACAACATACACAAGGGAGTCCATGTTTGTAAAGCAAATATTACTACAATGTAGAATAACTACTTAACCTGAAACAGTGATAATGGGTACTTCAGTACTCTACTTTAGCCAATAGACAGATCATCCAGATTTAATTAACTAGAGAAATGCTGGAAGTAACTTTTGTCATAAACCAAATAAATGTAGCAGGAATTTACAGAACACTGTATCGAAACAGGAAAGAATATGCCGTTTTTTCAGTACCTCATGGGACTTTCTCCAAAACTGATTACATATTGTAATAAAATATAAGTCTGAACTGATACAAGAAAATTTAAATAGTATACAATAGCCAAACTGACTATGATGAATTAAAGCTGAATATCAACAACAGTAACAGCCCATTGATTCTTGGGCATCTCCCTTATCCCAGGTTTCTGTCTCTTTCTAGAGATGCCCTGTGGCAGAAATTTCCCTGCCCAATCTATTTGCAGTGTGAAGCCTATAATTGGACAAGAAAAAGGGAGGCAAAGCTAAGGGTGGCACAAAGACAGAGAGGCAAAGAAACACAGAAGAGCGAAGGAGGCAAAATGGCTGTGGACCTCCACCCTCCTGGCATCAAGTAAATTCGTAGATATGAAATCCAAAGGTTGGAAATATTGGGATAGCCTTCTAATTGTGTAGGAATCTTGTGATTTAAGTATTTGCTGATATATAAATCTGTTTAGTTAACTTTAAGCATCAAGAGTCTTATTTCTCCTGGGTATTCTATATTGTGATATTTACAGGGAAGATGGCAGTTATTGTCTGGGGTTAAGCCAAGTGCCATCAAGGTGGCAGAGTTGATCCAAGGGCCATGCCTAGAGCCATGGAGGCTGAGGGGCTAGCAAGCAGAGACAGCAGCCACTCATGGGCCCTGGGCCAGCACCACTAATGTGGCCAACCAGTGCCAGACTGTAGTGCAGGAACATGGCAACAGAGCTGCCAGCCAATGGCCGACCTTTTTAAATATTTCCTGCTACAATGCTCCCTACCTCCTCATCCCCATCCATTGCAGATTTCCATTCATTTTCATGGACATCTAACCATCTCTCTTGTCCTTTCCAACAACTGATCCTGAACCTCCCATTCCCCTCCTCATTCCCTTCTCTCTCAGTTTCCTCCTCCTATCTGCCTCAGGACCATTTTACCCACATTCTAAGTGACCTCATCATTCCCATCTGTGCCTTCCTTCTTGATTAGCTTCTTGGGATCTGTGGCATACATTATAGGAATCCTGCATTTTATGGCAAATATCCGCATCATACATGGCCTTTTGAGACTGGGTTACCTCATTCAGGAGGATACTCTCAAGTTCTATACATTTGCTGCAAAATTCATGATGTCTTTGTTTTTAATAGCTAACTAGTTCTAATCTGTAGATCTATCACATGTTTTTTATCCATTCTTCAGATGAGGAACATCTAGCTTGTTTCCAGTTCTGGCTATTATGAGTAAAGCTTCTATAGAGATCTGGCATAAGTAAGGCACCCAAGAATCAATGGAGATGCTCTTAGCTGTGACTAACAACACTGGGGATATAGAACCTGAATTGGCCACCTCCTGTAGTCAGGCAAGAACCCCAGTAGAGTGATAGAAATAACACCCACCCACAAAACTTACAACCCAAAATTTATTCTGTCTACAAGAAATGCAGGCGTGGGGTATGGAGCAGAGACTGAGGGAATAGACAGCTAATAACAACTTGAGACCCATCCCATAGGCAAGCATCAAAACCTGTCGCTATAATGATACTCTGTTATGGTTGCAGACAGGAGCATGTTGTCCTCTGTGAGGATCCACCCAGCAGCTGACTCAGATTGATACAGACACCCACAGCCAAACAGTGGATAGAGCTTGGGAACTCTTATGGAACAGTAGAAGGAAGGAACATAGGGGATAGAAACTCTACAGGATCCAGGGCAGTGGTGGCGCATGCCTTTAATCCCAGCACTTGGGAGGCAGAGGCAGGCGGCCACAGGAAGAATAACAGAGTCAACTAACCTGGATCCTTGGGGTTCTCAGAGTCTGAACCACCAACCAAAGAACACACATGAGGCAGACTTAGGCCTCCCTGTATGTACCAGACATGGAGCTTGGCCTTCATGTAGGTCCCAAACAAATAGAAAGGAGGCTATTTCAAAAGCTGTTGCCTGTAAGTGGAATATATGCTTCTATGTGTGTTGCTTTATCTGGTTGCAGTGGGAAAGGAAGCACCTAACTTCTCAAAGAATTGAATTGCCAGAATGCAATCTGGGGCAATACTGGCAGCAGGGAGTGGCCTGCCCACAAGCTCAGAAGAGAAGTGGAGGAGGGACAGACAGGAGAAGGATTGTGTGAGTTGGTAACTAGGAGGGAGGCAGTGAGTAGGATGTAAAGTACATAAGTAAAAAAAGTAAATTAATTAAATTAACTGTAACAATAGAAGCATACAAATTCATGGAAACTGATCACCTTACTACTGAATGAAAAAAATTTTAAGGACAAACTTTAAAACCTTGCAATCTACCAAATGGAAGAATTTAAAAGAAATCAGTAATTTTTTCAGTATAAAATGCTTACCAAAAGAAAATCAAATCAGATGAGTAATATAAACAGATCTACATGTCCCAGTGAAATAGAAGCAGTAATGTCTCCCAAACAAAAGAATTTGAAGGCCAAAGAATTTAAGCACAGAATTCTACCAGATTTTCAGAGACTAATCAATGCCAATTTTCCTCATTTTTTTCCACAAAACAGAACACGAGCATTGCCCAATTATTTTATAAGATCACAGTTACCCTGATACTTAAACTGATACTTAAACCCCATGAAGATACAATATATATATATATATATATATATATATATATATATATATATATATATATATATGTCAATTTCTCTTAGGAACATAGATGTGAATTTTTTGAACAAAATACTTGCTAACCAAATTCAAAAACAGTATCAAAAACATCATCCACCATGTTCAAGTAGATTTTATCTCAGAAATGTAAGAAAGTAGAATGTACTTACAATTTTTAATGTAATCCCCGTATAAACAGACTAACCTGTATCTTAAAGCTGCCATTCTTTTGAAGAACAAAAAAAAAAAAAAATGGAAGTCAAGAAGAAGAGATGGGGAAGGATTGTGGGAGCGGGTGACTGGGACGGGTTATAAAGTGAATAAGCAAAAAAATAAAATTAAAAAAGGAAAAAAAAAAGAAGAAACAGCATCTATGGAAACATTCAGCAAATGGGAATGGAGGGTAGATTGGATCCAAACAAATTATATATGTTTATGAATAGTTAATAAACTATTTTTTAATCTGAAAAACAAAAAGAAATTATTAGTTCTACTTGAAAGATTTTTATAGTTATGTAGTGACTTATAAAAATTCTCATAGTCTTCACATATTTTCCTCAAAAAAGACTGTATACTCAAGTAGTAAGTATAAATAAAATCGATCAGGTTTTGATGAATATTTTACAAATCTGCAATATGTTACTATGATGACTTGGATGAGATTTTTTGTTGTTGTTTTTACAAAAGCTCATGTGTTTAAAACTTGTTCCTCAATTCTGCAGTGCTTATAGAAAAAACATTTAAATACTGATACAGACATAGGAATTCTGATATTATTAATAGATGATCTATTGATGGGTTTATAATTTGATAGTGTGCACAATGCAAACATTAGGAACATTAGAGGAAGACTGCAAGAACATGCTTTGGTTGTGTACCTGTTGTCTTAGGTTCTTTTTTCTACTGCTGTTTTATCCATAGCCTCTATGAAGTAGCACCTGCCATAAAGGTTGGCCTTACTGCTGAACCAAAAATAATGGATTTAATCAAAACTAAACAACAAATGAACAAAACAAAATGTAAACATTTCTTTCTTTGTTTCTCATGGACATATCACATATGTGGAAATCTTTCACCACTAATTTACATCATTAATTTCCAAGGCAAAGAAAGCATAATAATGAGTATGATTCTTTATATTATTTGCTATTGCAAAGTTTGTATCAGAATATAAGTCTCAATATTAGTCTATTGCTTTTCATCTGTAAGTTGACATCACAGATCAACCTGAAATTTATTATATACTCTGACAGTATTTATAACTAATCTTGAAAGGAACTTTACATACCCATAAAATACAATAAGATTTATATATTTCTGTTGATATTAAAGTAACATTTCATGAATAGTTTTAGTCCCCTGTTCTCCAAAAGGATTAGCATGATTTCCATATTACCATATTCTATTACTAGTTGAAGAGACTTAATGAGAATCATACATCCTAAGAATATACACAGAATAATTAAAAATCTAGAATATTCCCATAGGTCACAAAACTGTATGTGTGAAAGGATCAAGATATGCTTTTGTATATTAAGTCTGCATTAAAAACAATATTAGCAATCTTTGTTATTCAATGTCTAACATAATTATGAGAGATAGCTTTCAAATTACTTTTTTCTTGAAGATTTTCACCTCTTTGCTATTTTTATATTCATTTTACCTCAATTCATTTTTAATAATTTCATACTATATATTCTGATAATATTCTTTCCTCTCACCATCTTCTCCAATCAAATTCTTCCCCAAACTCCCTATTTTTCCAACTTCATATCATTTTGTTCTCCTAAGGAAAAAAAAGCATGCAGTTCAATTTGTGTTTTCTGACTATTCTTGAGCATAGAGCCTGCCCTAGAACACAGTTGATATTCCTAGAATCCAGATAAGGTCTCCATTGTTTATGGGAAAGAGCATGACCAAAAACAAATCGAGGAAAAAACTTATTTCAGCTTACATGTGCTCATCACAATCCATCCTGAAGGGAATTCAGGGCAGGAATTCAAGGCAGGACATTAGAGTCAGGAACTAAAGCAGATGCCATGTGGTAATTCTGCCGACTGACTTGTTTCTCTTTAGCTTACTCAATTGGCTTTCCTCTACACTCAAGAAACTTTTACCTATGACTGAAACATTACCAATGGTCTGGTAACATCAGCATCAAATTTTAGTTCAAAAATGTCCTAACAAACTTGCCTACATACTACTACTAAGAAGAAATTTTAAAAATCATGATTCCCCTTTTAAAGATAAGTCCATATTTTTTATGAAATTGACAAAAATCACTAGCACAACTGACTCCTTTTCAACTTAACACACATATCACTTTAAAGCATAAAGTTTTATTCCTTCTTCATCTTCAATATCTCATATAAACAACGCTCTAAAGTTTCTCTGAAACTTTGCAAGCCATACTTGTGTCAACTCCACTGCTTTTTCCATTACTTTCTAATTTGCCACAAAAACTGAACCACATTTCCAATTCAAAATTGCAAAATCTTTTACACTTCTCCCAGAAAAAAAAAAAAAAAGCAAAACAAAACAAAAGTATCAAATTTGCTAAAGCAGCACCTACTTAACCCAGTAGCTAAATTCTGTCTTAGTTAGCATTTTATTGCTTTGATAAAGGGAATGACAAAAAGCAACACAGAGAGAATAAGGTTTATTTAAGCTTACATATCCTGATCAACATTAATCATGAAGGGAAATCAGTGCAAGAATTCAAGGTAGAAATCTGGAGACAGGAAATGAAACAGAGGATATGGAGTATGCTGCTTACTGGCTTCCTCTTTATGGTTTGCTCAGTATACTTTCTTGTGCACCACAAGACCAAATACCCAGGGTTGCTACCACCTTCAGTGCACTGATCCCCTCAAAAGCAATAATGAATCAAAATTATGCTACAGAGGCATTTTTTCAATTAAGATTTTGTCTTTGTAGATTTGTCTAGGTTTGTAACACATTGACAAAAAAAAAATAACACAACCAGTGTCCTGTGCATGATAACCTTCTAGTGGATAGTTATGGTACCTCTGGCCTAACCCTGAGCCCAGAGACTTAGAAATTTCCAACTCCTTGACTCAGCATTAAAGGCCAAAGGATGTTTGAAAGTTGGTGGCCAAGAAACACATCTGGCCTCACTGTACTTTTCCAGTAACTCATTGGGTGTGTTTTACTAACTCATAGTACATGCTTAAAAAGAAAGAATGAAAGAAAGAAAGAAAGAAAGAAAGAAAGAAAGAAAGAAAGAAAGAAAGAAAAAAGTATTGAAACAAATCAAAATCTATAAAAACCTTCACCTCCACCAAGCCCTCTGTTGTCTCTATTCCATGATAGAGGTATCTACAATTATGAGTTTCTTCTAAATAAATCCTTTATGTGAGATTTTTACATTTTCTGACTCTGTGGTATTCCTTGATTTCCAGTTGCCAAGATGCACTTGTACCAGAAAAGTCTTCACAGAGTCCACTAACCTTTCCTTACCCAGATTGTTTCCTGGTTGTGGAGTAGGATTTCACTTCTTCCTCACTGAGAATTATGTCTTCTTTAAGTTGTGTGGGTCTTATGGATATTGTCACAGTATCTGTGATCACAATACCTGTGAGTTCATATATACATTTTCTGTGCTGTATCTGAGAAATTATATTCCTTGAAGTCCTCCAACACCTCTGGCCCTTAGAATTTTTCTGGCCCCTCTTTCTCATATACTTCTGGGCTTTAAAGGGAGGGTGTAATAGAGACATATCATTTAGGACTGAACATACAAAATTATCTCTATCTATGTGTTATAATGTCAGGGTCTGAAAATTTAGGAATAATCCAATTTGAAAACAAAGTTCCAGCCAACAAATGTTCTGTATTCAAAAAGCTTATATATCAGGGAGATGGCTGGGTTTGGAATCCAAACTGTGTAAATAAGGGGGCAAGATAGAGCAACCTTTTAAAGCAAAAACAAAAACAAAAACAAAAAACAAAAACAAAACAAGGTAACAACAACAACAACAAACACAAATAAACAAACAAAACCACAAATTTGGAGGGACAAAAGCAAAAGTAGGGGCAACCAATTGAGTACATATAGGTTGTATATTTCCAACCATATTTTGGAAGGGTCTAAAAATCATTGAAGGAAGACCCCAGATTCAAATAGTATGCAAAAGCAAAGAGTGTTCATTTCACAGAACTACCAGCATGCAGGGGTCAGCCATTCACACAACAACATGACAACCAGATTAGCTCACAGGCTCCTTTTAAGCACAACTAGGGGAATTTTAAGGATGTCTAGGTCATTTCTAATATTATTAGCTAGGTAAACAGCAATTACTTTAGCACATTTCTAATTTGTTGCTGGATTAGTTTTACCATTTTTGGCCAGGCCTTAGATAAACTCTAGGAACTGTCTTAGTCCTTGGCCTGGCTATCTCTCTCAGCTAGATGTCAGGACCATTCTGATTAATGGCCCATTGTCTACGATTTTTCAGAGAAAAGTTGCCTTGGGAAACTGAAATTTAGGCCTAGTTAGAAAATGGAGTTAGATTCCTCTTTCACACTTCTCATCTTAAGTGAGTGACTATATATCAAATAGTTAAGATGGCTTTCCTGATAACTTGCCCTAGATTGAGACCAACCAATTAGAGCCTCCGTAGCAGGTTCTGGGTTTCAGTCCCGACTGTGTACTAACCAGCAAAGCATAAGTAAGATATTGTTGTCTAAGTTCTTATGGGATGACTGGGCCCAGAAGCTGTTTCTGGGACTTCAGCTGATTTTTAGAATTCATCCTGTACAGTACTATTTACATGATAGGATCTCTGAAGCTAAAGTGGTCTCTGACTGTAATATAATCAGTTGTCTCAAGTTTTTGCTCTTAGAATTGTCTATATACTTGAATTATGAGCCAAAATAAACATATTATTCAAGTTACTTTTATTAAGGTATAGGGGAGTAAAGGAAGTTTTGGGTGAATGTGTAAAGAGTGGATAGAGTTCTAAGTGAATATGTATTGTTGACATGGACATATGAATATCAAAGACCTAGTACCTCAGACCCATGGTGATTACACACAACCTTCCCATATAGGTCAGAGTTAGAATAGGAAAAAACATTTTTCTGGTCTTCATACAAATATTGATCATTTGTTTGCAACTACAAGAATGTTTATTTCCATTGTATGCAACAACTACCATCAGCAACCCTTCTCCAGGATGTTTACAGATGGAGATTGTTTACTAGAGAGCCCCATCAAAACTAGCTAATTCCTCCCCCTGTGCTACACACAACAAAAGTGCTGATTTTCTAGGTTGTGCTAGGTGGGGATCCATAGAGCTCAAAGAACCCATCTGAACTCAACTTTTCTGAGGGTATATTTGTATGTCTAGTCTTCATTCTTTGCTATGCCCATCCAGGATTCTGGGACCAGAGCATGTGGAACACAACACAGCGTATTTTATATTATCAGCTAAGATACCATGAAAGAAAATAATTTATAGTTGCCTACCTACAAAAGAATAAAGGTAAATAGGAATTTATCTTAAAACTATTTCATATTCCTCTTATTCAAGCACCCATCTCTACACTGTGGATGAGATTAGGTTACTTGGAGAGTTGCAGTAAAGACAAATGATTATATGATTTCAAAAATTATCTCTCCCAGATGCTCAAAGATTTAAATAAGCAGAATTAAGCACATAAATGAAATTGCAAGCAGAAGCAGCAATTATTCAAACTGAACTCCTACGGATGGAGATGTAATGAGCAGAAGCTTCAAAGATTATCAAAGCTTCATTAAAACAGTCAAAGAAGACAATTTTGATAGCCAAACTAAGGAAACAAGATTCCTGGATTGGATATGATTATTTTGCAGGTGCATAGTGTCTTTTAAAGGGACTAATAGTGCTTCAATTCCCCTAAGACTGTGTTCTCAACATTAGGGAGATTGACTTGCCCATGAGGGATAAAGGTCAGAGAATAAGAGATAAATATAGGAGATAGAGATTGAACCAGAGGAAGGGGAAAGGTAGAGGAGGAAAGGGAATTTGTTTTAGGGAAACAGAAGACTTCCTTTTATGTATGCCATGGGCAAATGGTGGTTTATAAAGGTAAAAGGGGAAAGCGTATATTAGGATGAGGTTGTTTAGTTCAATTAGGGTCATTAATTAGGTAAGCCAAAGGGGCCTTTTTATTCCTAGATTTCAATATTTCAATAGATGGACCTTGATAGAGAGCCTAAGAAAATGGAAGTAGCCAAATAAGAGAAAACATCTTGGAGGCTAGCTTTAGGAATGTAATTTAATGGATTTTAGCAGGACAGAGGGAATGGAAAAGGAAAGGCGAGCCAGAGCCATGTTTGCCATGCTGGAGTTGGCTATCATCCCTCCAGTTTTCCTTTGTGTACTCTCATGTTATTCTTTGACTGATCTTTCTTTAAGATGTATTTTCATGTTTAAAGTATAGTACTTTTAATAAGGAAATTGATGACTATTTGTGACAGGCAAGGTCATATATTTTTCTGTTTTCTATATGTCTTGGACTGCCATTAATTTACAGTCATAAATGTTATATTATGAGTTTTATGGTAGCACTATGCTAAGTCACTTATGTGAACTTGGAAGTATTGATTAATTATAGATTGACATATGAATGGATATAACTAAAATAATTTAAAAACTATATTTCTTTGTTACTGTAAGATCTCCTACCCAAATGAGACAAGTAAAGAAAAACACAACTCAATAATTATGGTATAAATTGCACGCCTAGATTGGGCAGATTTACCATTACACTACTCTATTCCCCAGCTATGAGATCCTTTATAACTTGTGGTTTATCCAGGCCGCCTGCTTGTCCTCCAAGCTCCAGCTCCTCTGTTGTTGACTTCCTTCTGCTGTCAACTTCCTTCTGCTTCTACCTCTGCCTCTGCCTCTCCTTTTATATGGAATTCCTCTCACTCTCTCCTCCCCTAAGCCTTTTTCTCCACCTCCCCTTCTACTGACCAATCACTGGCTCTAGCCTTTATTTTACAAGTTTAATTTGACAGAAGGTTCACAAGACGTCACTGTGTACAGATTCAATCATCCTCTGCAGCCCCTTCCAGGAAAGTGAAACTAGGATCAAAATACAAGGCTGGAGCTATCCACTGGGAACTAGGATTAAAATACAAGGCTGGGGCTATCCACTCGGAACTAGGATCAAAATACAAGGCTGAGGTTATCCACAACATTTCTTAGTACAAGTCATTTCAGTTTGTTTTCATGACCAAAAATTATATTTACATTGCAACTTCTAAGCAATTGAATCTCCTAATACCTGAGTCATCTAAGCAAAATAGTATGTTCATGGTTTCAGGACAAAAAAAAGTATTTAAGATAAATTTGCATTGTTACAAATTATGGTTAAGACAAAAATATTATTTAATAAGTAAAAATGCTAATTCTTCACTAACTTATTAAGATACAATACATATGAAATACTATATATACTGTATGGTATGTGAAAATGATAAAATATATAAATATATAAAGTACAAACTTTTTGGAATGGTGATGAATTTTCTGCAGTTATATCGTTATAATTTTTGTCCTTTATTTTGGACGTAGTCATATTAAGGCAAAAGTCAATGTGTTTTCTATGAAGACAAATGAATTATATCAATTTAAGAGGCAAGTATAAGCAGTACACGCTTATACTAGAGCTAAAATAAGACAAACTTCTGAAAAATAATTTTTAAAACTTTTATGTTCATGAGTATTTTGCCTGCATGCATATCTGTGCACTACATGCATGACTTGCTCCCCTGGAGGGTAGAGTTGGTATTGGATCCCCCGAAACTGGAATGACAGGTGGTTGTGTGCTGTTATGTGTTTGAATAGAACCCATGTATTCTAGAAGAATGGCAATTGTTTTTAAGTACTGAGCTATCTCTCCTGCTCCACAAACATTTTAAAATAGTGAACAGTAAATGAATAAATAATCAAATAATTTGAGCAAAAGTACTATTTCAATTTGTAATAGACATTATCAAGAAAAAATATATAGGCATATCCACAAAGAAATATATGTCAACTACTCATACTGTTCTACTTCTAAAGATTCAAAATATGCTGTATTTTAAATCCAGGAACATAATTATCAGTCTTGCCACAATTCGTGAAATTGTCTCTTCTATGAGGTTTTAAGAATTATCTCTAATTAGATGTGATAAGAACTAGTGAGTTGTATCTTTATAAGATATTAATAAAAGAGAGAAGAAAGTGCTAGGGCAGTGAGGGAGGCGGGAGTAGGTAGAAATAACTTTAAGTAGAAAATAAGGACAAAGTCATGTCGGTTGGTACATGTTAGTAATCTCAACATGGCATGAAAATTCTGAAGCTACATTGAACACCCAGTCGAATAAAGAAAAAAATTTCTAAAAATAAAATAAAATAGGCTAATTAATGTATTGACTTTGTAATTTGTGGTATTATTTTCTACCTCTTAACTCATAAAAGATAAAAAAAAACAACTTTTCCTACCATTGAAAAAAGCGGTGCATAATGAAACATACTCTATTCTATAAAAAATGAATAGATAAATTGTTTAGAGCTACTCTCTTAGGAAATTTCAGCTCAGATAGTTCCATGATCTTTATAAACTGAAATCAAACCAGTCAGCTACATATCAAAAGCAAACAGAGTGGGAACATCAGTCAAAGGAAAAGACCCACCTTCCCTTAGTCATAAGAGCCTAAAATGGAAACATGTCATTTCTCACTTTGAAGAGATGTTGTGGTGTTTTAAGGGATCAAATATGAGTGGGGATCATTACTGTTATGGAATCAGGAATATCCCGTCTGAAACCTGTTTGTGCTTGCTAGCTTATACTTGTGGAACCATGCGATTCTTTCAGCTGCTTTTGTTTAATCCAACACGCCCCCAATAGCATTTTTCGTCACCCTGAAAGTGTGACTTTGAGCTGGTAGAAGCTACCATGTTTAGGTCTCAGAAGTGTATGACTATGCTTTTCTTAAGGAATTCACTTTGGTAGATCCTTCTTCTTTTTCAAGGAAAGAAATATTTCCCTCTTTTGATCCATGACAATTCATTTGAAATTCATATATATTTTTTGTAAATCATGAGCAGACCAACAGAAATACAATAGAACTACAGGCAACTAAGGGATGTTGAGATGTGGAGAAACTGTCATTTGCAGAAAAAGAGAACACAATTGTAAGTTTGTATGTATATGTGTTTGTATCTGTGAAATACTTGTTCTGTTGTTTGTGCTTCTTTGTTAAAGAGATAAGGACTGAGCCCCCAGCACCCTGAGTACTCAGTCCCCAGCACCTTCAGTACTGAGTCCCCAGCACCCTCAGTACTCAGCCCTCAGCACCCCAAGTACTTAGCCCCAGCACCCTGAGTACTCAGTCCCCAGTACCCTCAGTACTCAGTCCCCAGCACCCCGAGTACTCAGTCCCCAGCACCTTAAGTACTCAGTCCCCAGTACCCTCAGTACTCAGTCCCCAGCACCCCAAGTACTTAGCCCCGAGTACTTCGAGTACTCAGTCCCCAGTACCCTGAGTACTCAGTCCCCAGCACCCTGAGTACTTAGTCCCCAGCACCTTAAGTACTAAGCCCCAAGCACCCCAAGTACTCAGTCCCCAGCACCTTAAGTACTCAGTCCCCAGTACCCTGAGTACTCAGTCCCCAGCACCTTAAGTACTCAGTCCCCATCACCCAAGTACTTAGCCCCAGTACCCTCAGTACTCAGTCACCAGCACCCCGAGTACTTAGCCCCAGTACCCTTGGTACTCAGTCCCCAGCACCCCGAGTACTTAGCCCCAGCACCTTAAGTACTCAGTCCCCAGCACTCTGAGTACTCAGCCCCCAGCACCCCAAGTATTCAGTCCCCAGCACTCTGAGTACTCAGCCCCCAGCACCCCAAGTATTCAGTCCCCAGCACACTGAGTACTCAGTCCTCAGCACACTGAGTACTCAGTCCCTAGCACCTTCAGTACTTTCCATGTTTATTTATAAAACAGAATATGCCTGTTAAAGAAAAATTATATTTTGCTAGCAATTTATTAACATAAACACAAAGATTAGCAAAAATCTATTTAAATAAACAAGGATTCATTATGTTAGTTTTAAGGAAATATTTGAGACTACCATATGACCAGATGACAAGGCTTAAATATATTTGTAACTACAAACTGAAATATTTATCATACAATGGAAAACTCAGATCCAAAGGACAAGTTCTTTTTTATGAGAAAGAGTGTATATCTAGTTTGGGAAAACATATATGGATTCTTGCTATAGGTCAGTAATAAGACAAATTATACTTTCTTCCTTATAATTGTCTTTTTTAATATGGCATTTTTATTAATCTGAGAATGTTATATAATAATCTTTGAAGATATTCATTCCCGCCCCCATCTCAGCTCATGCTAGATCCAATTTCTCTATCCTGTTCTCCCTATTCTATCAACCTTGAGTCTCTGTTTTTATGTTAAAGCACATTGAGTCCTACATATGTTTTACAACTACACTTGGGATTGGGGTCTGTCCTGGTGTGTGTTCAATATATCAGGGAACACATCACTAAAGAAAACTGATTCTCCTTCTTCCTTTAGCTTTCAAATGCTAATAGCTCCTCAGCTAGTGATGGAATTTCATGTTCACCTTCTCTTCTCTCTGCTACAATGCTGTTCTCTCTCAGGAACCTGCTAGGTCTTATGCATGTTGTTTGAATTCATATGTGCATCTTTCCTGCTGTGCCAGAAACACACTGTTTTCTTGATGTTATATACCACATCTGCTGTTAACAATCTTTTCTTTTTCTCTTCCACAGAAATCCCTGAGCTTTTAGGTGAGAGGTATAGTATGTATGTCACATTGAAGACTTTAAATACCAGAGTTTTTTATTTCCTGCAGGCTGATGATTTGACAGTCTCTGTGTTAATTGACATGACTAGAAGGAGAATCTTCTCTGATGAGTATTGAGAGATTCTCAGACTATAGTTATTACAGTGAATTATTAGGAGTTGTTTTAAAGCTATTCACTTGTAGTCATCTTAATAAAGACAATGTAAAGGAGGACACAAAATACTTTCTAAAATTGTAATTTTGCAGTTAGTGGACACTATCACAGGTTAATATGGTAAAGATTAAATTAACCAAAGGAGAGATCCAAATTGGAACAATTACTACTTGTATCTGTAGTTTACACATTATAATTGAAAACTTTATTATTTAAAGTTGTCAATAGAACAGCAAGAAAGTATCATATAATTATTTTTTTAAAAGGCAAACTATTAATGTTTACCCAGAAGCCACTAAAAAAGAGGTGAATTTTTAGGAGATTCTCAATTTACCAAAGTATAAATTAAAGAAAGGATTCTCAGAATTTGTTTTACACAACCATTTTATATAGAATTAAGGCGGGAAAAAAAATCTTGGAATAATGATGTGCTTAATTATAATATTTTGTTATTTGAATTAATCTTGGCCTATGGATGTTGTCAAACATTTCAATTGTTTTCATGTCATCCAATTAAAATGGGTGACTTTGTCTTATATGCTAAGTACAGGATTCAAAAAGGAAGTGAGGATGCTGAATTATATAGGCAGGTGTTAGACTTGTCAGTGATACACATATACTACTAGAAACAGTCTCACAGCTAATTTCCTGTTTCTCTGGCTCTTACAGTCTTTCCACCCCCATTTCTGCTTCGATCCTTATACCTTAGGTACAGAAGTTATGTGGTAGACATATCATATCAGAATGGGTTGCATAACTGTAGTTTGATTGATTACGGTTTTCTGTAATAGTCAAGAGCTGCTGCAAAAAGAAGTTCACTTGCTAAGGGAACAAGATTAGAGTTATCTGCAAATGTGGATACATATTACTGAGTTTATCAATTTTCATATACAATTCCTTCTAATATCACTTGTTTCTCTTTTTCTGGTTTCCTTCCTCCTCTCATAGTGTTCTGCTTGTCATATATAATCATCTTCAAAGTCGGCCTCATTTAGCTTAATATGATATCCAATTATATATTACTAGAAATTCAACTATTTTATTTACAGCCAAATAAAATTGCACTGTACACATATATCAGATATTCTCTATATCTTTTCATTTGTTGGCAGGCATATTAATAGGTTTAATTTATTAGTCATTGTAAATAGTGAAGCAATAAACATGAATGAACAAGTATCTTTGTGTATGTACCCAGAAGCTTTCATGTAGAATGGTTCCATTTTTATCTTTTTGAAAAAAATCCTATACTGATTTTCATAATGATTTTGTATCAACAATCTTAAAGGGAACTCTTGACTATATCCTAGACAACACTCATTATTTCTTTTCTTCATGATATTATTCAAAAAAGCCTAAAACAGTACTTCAAAGCGGTTTTTCCCGGTACTTTCCTGATAGCTAAGGATGTGGGATGCTTTTCCAAAGTTTATTGATCATTTGGTTTTCTTTAAGAACTATGTTCATTTACCCAGTTATTGATCAGGATAGCATCTTGGTTTTTAACTTTAGATTTGCTTTTTGTATATTCTAGATATTAATCCCCTAGTTATATAGTTCTCAAAGATTTTCTCCTACTTTTAGACTGCTCCGTGAACTGATTACTTCTTATACTCTGGAGAAACTACTTAATCTGATGTAATCTCATTTCTTAATTCTTCATTTTATTTCTGGAGCTATTGTACACTTTAACAGAAAGTCCTAATCTATGTTTATATCCTAAAATTTTCCCTATGTTTTTCTCTATTTCAGAATTTCACAACTTCTCTTAGATATTTGTCCATTTAAAAATAATTTTTGTATTCGGTAATAGATACAGGGCTCACTTTATACCTTCATTCTTTATGTAAGAATCTCGTTTTCCCTGTACCTTTTGTTGAAGAGGCTATGCTTTTCTGTTCATATGTACTTAATAGATTATCTTAGGTGCCTATGGCCATGTGACATTACTTTTCTTCACTTTGTTCTAGTCAATTGCCCTAGATGTCTGGTTTCTTCCATTAACATAATATTTTCATCATGATAGCACTTTTACAAGTTGAAATCAAGGATTTTGTTACTTGTAGCATTGCTTTCTACAATTAAATTGCTGTGGCTATTTTAAGCTTTCTAAATTTCTAAGACAGATAAATTTTAAGTTATACAATAAATATTTTTGAATTTTGATAGTAAATATATTATATCTGTAAGTCACTTTTGATGATAAAAACCATTTGCAAAATATTTATCCAAAGTATAGGAGGTCTTCAAATTCTGGTGTGTTGTCAATTCAGTTCAAATAATTTTCATTCCTTTCTGTATATTTTGTTTATGAACACATTCCTAGCTATAGAAAGTGGCTTCCAAAGGAAAAAAATATTTTTCATTATATAAAAATGTCTTTAATAAGTAGTGCAGTTATTCTATGCTGAATAGTAAAGATCACAAGAATTGCAATTGCTGAATCTGAGAGTTCATAGTTCTCATTTCATCATGTCTCCTAAGATATTCAGCATGAAATAAATGCTGAATTTATGAGATTATTTTACCTCATAGAATGCTTACAGATATTCAGAATTGACAACTTGTTCAATAGACATGTTTATGTTGCTTTAAAAAAATATTGGCCTAATGTCCTATCAAAATTTGCCATACTATGAGTATGAGTATACTTAAGAGTACTTAGAGTTTAGTTTCTAGAATCAATATCCAATATCTCATGAATACATGATACATGAGATCCAAGGGATCTAATTACCACTTCTGGCTTCTACAGACAACTCCACTCAAGATATATCTCCCAACAAAGACACAGATAAAAAATTCTTTTAAAAATGTTGTCTTAATGATTAAAAATCTTGTGAGCACGAAAATAAATAACTGATAAATTGAAAAATGGAAATAAATTTCAGTATAAATAAATAATTTATAATAAATAAATTATAATAAAATTACACAACCAGCACCATGAGAAATAAACTACTGATTTATTGACTCAATACAAGTATGTACCATACTTGGTATATCTGGTGGATGGTACTGGTACTTACATCTAGAGAATATAAATATAAAAGTTGTCATCCTCAACCTTAGAGGTTTAGTCATAGTTATGGATCTTTTTTTTAAAACAGAATTTAATATAACCAAGGGTGTTATCAATGTTGCTATGTAGATGCGGGTTACCCTGAACTTCTAATAGTCCTGCCCCTACTTCTTGAATTTTGATATTATATTGCATACCACAACAGTTGGTCATATATAGCACTGGTGCTGTAGGTTGAACACTGGGTGTCTTGTACGCAATGTATGTAAGTGTTATAGCAAAAGCTACATTAAAAACCACAGTACAATTTTTTATAAAAGTAATCATTATACTTATTTTCATTTAATTTTATTTTTGTTGATGTATTAAATATTTGATTTAAATGACATAATACAGATTGGATTGTAACCGAAAACAAATACACTTCTCTATTGAAGCACAAATGAGGCCATTTTTCATCTATTGTGGCTTTAATATTTATAGCTTTTATATGTGTGGTATAAGTGTACATATGTAATTACTCCTTGATATAATCTGTTGTCTGTTTACTATAAAATAAGGTACTTACATCAATATCATTATTCCCATATATTTATCCCTTTCAATTCTTAATAGTTATATTATTATTTTAGTTTCTACTTATAGTTAAATTTCAATTAATAATAGAAGTTTATTTCTTGTTTTCCAACTTTTCAGAGATCTCTTAACTCCCCTCTATGTAAAAGAGAACATTAGAATTCAAATTTTCTCTTAATCACAGATTTCCACCCTAATGCTTCTATTTTATGTCAGCTATAGTTTATTTTCATTTTTTTCTACAAAAATATATTTTTTTACCCTGATTGACTTTATTTACATTTTACATATAATCATTGTCTTAATTAGGGTTTTCCTGCTGTGGACACACACCATGATGAAGGCATGTCTTATAAAGGAAAATATATATTTATGGATGGCTTACAGGTTCAGAGTTTGAGTCCATTATCATCAATGTGGGAGCATGGCAGTATTTAGGCAGGCACTGTGCAGAAGGAGCTAAGAATTATACATCTTCATTTGAAGGCTGCTAGCAGAATACTGACTTTCAGGCAGCTAGGATGAGGGTTTTAAAGCCCACAGTGACACACCTACTCCAACAGGGCTACACATTCTTATAGTGACACTCTCTGGGCTAAGCATATATAAACCATCACAGTCATAATGAAATATTTCATTATCTTTTAATGTATACACATTCAATGTCAATACACATCTCTTTTGATATGATACTATGCAATTATTGCTCAGAAGTACAGAAACAAATGTTTAAGTAGACTGCGTTACCCTTCCCAGAAACACAACATTATAGTCTCTACTACAGAATCGAACCTATGATTGTAGCTTTAGACTAATGAAATTTAACTTTCAAGACATGAAATATTATTCTGAAATTATATTTACTGTATAATGTAGTATATACCATCAGCAAGTTGCATATCATTGTGTAACTCCAAAGGTATATTTTATAAGCAGTTATACTATACAAAAATAAGTTATGTAATAGATTGAAAAAAACTATTTCTACTGGAAAAAGTATTACCTTTGAGGAATAAAGTTAAACTGATATTTACTCCTTAGTTATCATTTCAAACAAAAATTATGGATTCAATTGGTCATTTCCATGAAACTAATAAATGGCAGAATTTCCACAACTGCTTTTTTAAAAAAGTAAATTTCTTCCTATTACATTCTTCATTCTTTACTTTTTATTAAATATTCGTTACCCATAATGTTTTCTTCTATTTATGCAGGGAAATATTATTAAATTGAATACTAACTTTGCAATTCTTCAGTGAGTTGAGCAATGAATCATTTACTACAATGAAAATAAATTTGAAATGTCCAAATGATGTACATAATATTTCTTATGGAAATGTATTTGGATGAGTAAGCAATAATTGTCAACCCCTAACCCAATTTCAGGGATTTTATTGTACGTTCCATAAAATTCAAAAACAAGAAAAGCAAAAACATGTCAATGCTTAGCACTTTTTACAAAACGAAAAAATGATTATACTGTAGTAACATATTTATTGCTTTCTAGGGGACAAATTGAGTCCATCATGTTATAAAAAGAATTAGATAAAGTCCAATGCCTATAAAACATGTGTTAACATTTTATCTTATTTATTTATATTCTTTCATGGTAATTAATGACAACATATGAGCACTGCCTTATATTTACCTACAGTAAATAATAAATAAGCAAACAAAACCTTTTTATACTGCTAAGCAAAATCTAAACAGAAAGTATTCTACTTATATTCCATTCTCTGGAGGCAATATGGACTATGGAATAATCTAGGATTTTTTTTTTTAGATGCCTCAATTATTAGGGGCTCATTGCTAGTTGGAGAAGTAATTGTATCCAAATGGCTCTGACAGAATCTTTGATTATTCCCTCCAAAATTCACAATATAATACCTTATTGAGTGATGTGGTCTAGTGGGTCACTGAGGCAAGCTGTGGAAATAAAAGTTCTCTCACTTCCTAGTGACCATGAAATGTGCAGTGTTACTCCTCATGCCATCTCATCCTGATATTCTCTTTAATTCATCTCTAGAAACAATGGAACTAGTATAAATAATCCCACATCAAAGAAATTATGTGCCCAAATATGCTTTTCCTACCTTATGTTGTTGATTTCAAGTTGTTATATGAGGTTTTTGATCTCTGTAACTTTCACTAGTTGTCAATGTATAAGAAAAGGCAAAATAGGGGGTAGAAAGATGACTCAGTGGTTAAGAACACTGGCTGCTCTTCCAGTGGTCCTGAGTTCAATTCTCAGCAACCACATGGTAGCTCACAACCATTTCTAATGCAATGTAATGCACTCTTCTGGTGTTTCTGAAGACAGCTACTTTGTACTCATATATATATATATATAATAAAAACTGAACAAACAATATACAAAAAGCAAAATATAGTATTAAATCTATTTATTTTTATTGTCAGTTGACTTTCCAATACATAGAAAACCTATATGCACTATCATTTTTATCCATGTAGCTGGTCTGGTTTTGGCAACCAATTAATCAACTGTTAAAGGGCTTTCAAAGACCATTCTAGTTACTATATTATTCCTTTCATTTTATACCCTCATATACACATACTAAGTAATATTTTTTTTTTAAATTATAGTACAAAGCCTTCAGGTAAAACTTCTTGTTCTGTGCTTTGAGAAAGGAGACTACATCATGATTATGTGGAATGGAAAATGTGACAATATGATTCTTCTTTTCATTTCAAGTTGGGATCATGTAAATGAATAAGGAAGAATGGAAATTTTCTTTTTTTTTTCCACGGGAGAAAGTGGGTTTATTAGAATAGAGGGTGGGAGAAGAAGTGGGGAGAAAGGTGGAGAGAGAGGGAGGGAGGGGAAGGGGGAGGGAGAGAGAGAGAGAGAGAGAGAGAGAGAGAGAGGGAAATTTTCAATTAGCTATGAAAATGAGGTCATGGAGATCCCAAGTTGCCTGAGATGTGTGTCAACCATTATCATGTTTTCAAATTAAAATTAAGAAATTAACTATAACGATTCTACCTGAGTTATTGAAATGAAAGCTACTACTAATAATGAATACTACTACTAAATGTTTCAAATTTGTAAATGTTTTGTTCATTTGTTATTTATTCAAATGACTCACATTTTCCACTTCTGTCTAGTACTTGAAAGAGCTAGTATGAGCCACTTCACACTACAAATGCTTTCCTATGTTCCAAATAGAGTGATTTCAAGAACAGTTAGTATTGCCACAGATGTTTGTAGAATGTTAAATGTTGCTAATTAATGAAGAGAATAAGACCAGTGCTGTGAACAAAATACTAAGCAAAACAAAACTCCCACTGTGACTGTTTCTCCATTCATTACTGAAGGAAAACAGCATCTTTTATACAAGTTGCATTCCCGCATGGTAGAGATAGTGATTAAAATGTCCATATGCCAACAATATGGATATCCAGCCACGCAACAGAAGAGTCAGTTCTATGGGTCAAGGAATGAGTTTATTCTGTGATGGTTTAAGTAACTTCAAACATTAGCTATTTCTTCACAGTTGGGTAAATATATGATAAAAAAACAAATAGTCAAAGTTATATACAACTTTAAGAGTAGATGTGAACAAAGCAGTCAATCTTTAGATTGATGTCAATCTATTATTAAATATGTAAAAAGGAACTTTTAATCAAAGCTTCAATTTAGCACCTGAATAGGCAGATCCATGGACTGAGATGTTTACGTACAATACCTGCTGCATCATCATAAATAGCAAAACAATCAATCCCCTATGTTTTACAAAGTTACTACATTCTTTGGCAACAAACAACATAAAATTGTACCAAATAATATAATATATCCATATATTTTAAAAAGTCACTTTGATCTTGTGTTAAGAAAGTGTAAATTTGCCAAGTGGGAGAACATGAAGGAATCTATTTTATCAGTAGTCCTCTCCTCAGTAAAGTCCTCAAATCTCCATTTCCAGTTCTAATTTTCTACCCTGTTAGTTCCTTTGTGTCCTGTGGCTCAAATAATCTCATTACTTTTATTATCCTTTGTAAATAGAACAATGCATCTGTAGCCCTCAACAGGAGAGAATTTCACTTAATTTCTTCATTGGATTTACGGGGATTGCATTATTTCTCTTATTCTTTTCCTCCTCAAATAAACACTGCATTTTTTTTTAATAAATGTTATCTCTTCCTTCTAAACTAAGATAAATCACTTTTTTTCCTACATGAATGCCTATTGACTTTGCAGTCTCTCAGAAAATCCATACATGATCTGGATCTGTCACAGTAGACCATTCTTAACCCCATTGACTTAATTCAATACTCTGTGTGCCTCAGATAGTAATGCACCATTCCTCATCCAGATTTAAGAACTTGCCAAATAATAACCAGCAGAAATATTGAAACTTGACTTCCAAAGTCTTATGATCATATCACATCTTCATCTCTGTCTTTAAAGAGATTGCCATAGCAATATTTTTTCTAATCTAGACATTAATTTCTTAGCACTAATACAAATACTCTGTGAGAATGTTCACATTTGCATTCTTTGTTTATCTTTGACCTTTAAACCAATTCATTTTGATCAGATTTGTGTGCAATATACATTTTCTTTGGAGGAATCTGTTCATTTACCACTCAGGGCAAATACTTAGGCTCGTCATAGATTTCACCACTTTATTACTCATTTATTAAATTGTATTCTGTATATTTTATAAGCTTATATTATAAAACATAGAAGCCCAGTCCCAACAGGTACATCTACAATACAACTTCTGAATCAAATGCTTATGAACCATTCAAGAAGAGGAGACAGAAAATCTGTAAGAATCAGATAAGAGATACAAAATGTCTGCTGTGAAATTGTGCTCCCTTGAAATTACAGGGATTCTCAACTACATGGTTCCCTAAATAAGATCTGAACAAGAACAACAGCAATAGACATGCTAAAGTACATCAGAGAAGCCCAGGAGGCTTCAACCCTACACAAAAAATACAGGCAACGATAAACAGCTGATAACAGGAGAAATAGTCTTCCCAAGGGAAGATAATAGCAAATGGCAATCAAACATCAATGGTTGTACCTATCTATGTATGTATGTATGTTTTTATATGTACATATACATGCACATACATATATACAATAATAATTGGTGGAAAAAGAAGCCATGAATTTGAAAAGAGATGGGAAAATGATATAATTATATTATAATCTCAAAAGAAAAAGAATGAATGAACAAAACTCAGAAGAAAAATTTTCTCATGGTTCACTAAACTGACCAAAGGATATGGAGATGCATATCTTTGTCAACTTTATTTTTAATCTTACAACCTTTCTCACAAGGTAGATTATCTATCCAAAATTTGAAGAATGTATAATCTTCAAATTCATCAAATCTCAAATTTTGAGAGACTTAGATTTGAATACTTCAAACTTTTTTCACAATTATTAAGGGAGAGCTACACTATTGAGCTCTGCCATCCATAGTCTCTTTATGTCTTCCTCATATTCTCCTTCTCCATGACTCATGCTGTCATAATGCCAAAGCTGGCCATGAGAGTACTATGTACTGTAGAATGATGTTGAGCACCTGATAGTTCTGCTTCTGCCTCCTATATGCTGGTATAACAAGAATGTGCCATGGCCACCAAGGCTAACTTAGATATCCATTTCTGTCATTGTCCTCATCATCCTCTTCCACTTCCTCCTCCTCAGCATCCTACACCTCATTATCATCATTTCTATTATTGTCAATAAATGTCAGGGCTTGAGAGATGATTCAAGAGTTAAGAGCATTAATTGTTCTTCCAGAGGACTGGAGTCTCATTCCCTGTGCCCACATGGTAGCTTATAATCATCTGAAACTCCATTTTCAGGTGACATAATACCTTATTCTAGCTTCATAAGCACCAGACATGTATATGACTCACAGGCATACATACAAACAAAATGTCTATATGCATTAAAAAAGTAATAAAATATAATATGCTCTACAATATTTTAAAGGTCAAAAATTACTTTCCTTATTTAGGAAGTAAAGAACATGGGGTCAAATATGGTCTCAGAGTTTTTTCTACTGTAGGTGCAACTTAGGTCTTGAGACATACCAACCTTGGTCACAAAACAGAAATTTCTCATTTTCTTTAGAAGGCTCTGGTCTAATTTTTAGCATACAGATGCAACCCTAAAGAAATTCCACATAATAGTCAACAGAAAGAGGCCTTTTTCCCTCTAGCAAATTGAAATATTCCTGTGATATCCGTGTTCCATAAAACCAATGACCACCTACATGACAATGACTCCTACATTAATTGAAGAAAGGCTTTACCATTTTGAGGTCTATGATGGTACTGGATGTAGAAAACACATTGCTCAAAGAAACAAGGACCTATTTCTCCTTAATTTGTAATTTAATTTTCTTCAAATTATACCAGTGTTTCAAAAGTGTACAGATTAGATACACTGCCAAGTATACAAAATTTTGAGTTTGTCATTCTACCTTTCTTTTAAATACTCCTCCAATGCCCTTTGTAACTTTATTCTATAGAAATAACATTTTTTCATCCCATCAGAGATTTTATATTTTTAGAGCTAAAAAGGCCTCAGCCAGGTATGAAAATGGATTGAAGTATGGATGAGTAATAGTACTCAATTTGTATTATATGAGAAGTGTTTATTAATTCAAAAGAATTTTTCATTAATAGGAGGTGAAATCAGAGTTATTTTTGAACATGTTCAATGAGAGAAGCCTTCAATTATATCTGTAATGGATAATGCTTTACTTTTTCCCTGAGTTGATGAGAACATAATGTTCCTCATCATTATTCATGTATAAAAAACATATTTTCCCTATCATCCTAATTTGTGAAGTTATTTTTATTCCTATATGGTTACAACAGGAGTTTTTATTTGGGAATCAATATTGATTAGACGGAAGACAATTTAAAAACATAGATTATTTTCTACTTTTTCCTACAATTGTTGATGTTTCCAAAGCATAGCTTAGTAAATTAAGTTATTCAATTCTTATACTTCACTACTAATAGGGCAATAAAAGAGTCAGGGCTATTTTGTTAGCACATATTCTGTTGCATGCTTCAAAAAAATTGGTTATCATATATACCCTGATGGAATTCTTAGCCTCTGACCTTTATTCCCTTTGTAATATGAGAATTTCTTTCAACTCCAAAATTTCTGTTGGACTAATTCATGGAAAGATAATCATATCTACTTCTACTTAAATTATTTTATATGTGATAAGTAAAATGTGTTTATAAAACTTAATTTTAACAAGGTTAATTTTCTTTATTAGAGACTAAATATAAAACATATTCTAGTCTCCACAAACTTTGAGATATCACCTTAAGAGAGTATAGTGTATTGGGAAATGTTGGCTTTGGAATCAAACATATTTAAACATTACATAGATGCAATTTATCACTTGTGGACTTGGCTAATTTTAAGCATTATATTTTTCTTTTTAATAATATTGTTATTAATTCCTTGATAATTTTTTTGAAATATATTTTAATTATATTTACATTCCCAACTTTTCCAGGATCCATTGCTACTTCACTACTGACTTAACTTTTCAAGCTTTTTATTTTTTTATTTTTAACCATAAAATCCAATTTAAATTCCTCAAATATTTCTGACATGGAATATGCCCTGAAACATGTTTTCATGGGTCTATGCCATATGTGTGGGGGTAGACAAAGATAGTAGGAAAGAACACCAGATCTCTTAGAGCTGAAGTTACAGGTGGTTTTGAGCCATTTATGAGTGGGTTAGAAATGGAACTCTGGTCCACTGTAAAAGCAGCATGTACTCTTAACTGCTGACCCATCTCTACTGATCCCGTATTGTTTTATCATTGCTGTTGTAATAGATAAACAGTGTCTGTGTATGTTTACATATGGTGTACTTAAAGAAGTAAATTTATAGACAAACTACGATGAGTATGAGAAGATGTTTCATTATATAGATTATTTGAATGTTGGAATATAAGAGAAAAGAGATGATAAAGGTCATTTCCTAAAGGAATCAGTTCTTAGAAATAGCATACAATTTAGGGACATAGCCTTGAGGTTAATAAGGTTTTACTAGATAGGAGCATGGAGGAAGGGTTAACTGATCAGTCAAGAAGTTCTGTCTCTGGCACATTTGCATGTATAGATTTTAGGGTGGCTTGCTTATTTATGGGAAGAAAGAGTTGACTAGAAACAAACCAACAAAAACTTAGACCTTTTTTTTGTGATCCCTGGCCTTTTATCAGGCAAGAAGTATAGATGTTTTAGTTTCAACATTTTGGCATGCCTGGAATCCACCAAGAAAGGGAAAAAAAATAAAACAGCTACTACACCAGAAATTATTTGGCTTTTGACTAAGAAAAAAATGTTTATGTTTAGGAATTTCTACCCTACATTTCATGGCTAATGTATATTTCCTATTTTATCATTCCAAGCAGAAAGGAAGATATTATAAAGGCATACTTTCACCCTCCCTTTGACCATTAAACTATAGAAATAATGAGCTCCCAGAAGCTGGAATTTCTCCAGTACTTAAATTCTGGAACAAGGTAAATATCCAAGCCTCTCATCCAGCCAAAGATAGAGGTTATCTTCTAGAAAAGTATTTTGTCTTCATCAGAGACCTGGAAGAAAAGACAGTAGCTAAGAAAATGTTGATGGTTGGCACCATACCCTGACTGGAACTGCTTGGTTACTCATAGCTCTGACTACCTAAGCCAGAACCACATTTTTTCCACTTTAAAGAAATTGCAGTGGAAGAAAATTCCGTGGGCCTATTTGTTTTTCATTCCAAAGAGAGTGCACTGAATATCTCTCTCTCTTTTTTTTTTTTTTTTTTTTCTGTTTTTCACTTGTTTGTTTCTTTGTGGGCCTTTTGAGGAAAGATTGCCATTGATTTGCTTTTTAGGATTTAGGAGACTCAAGCTCTGAGCCTAATAACTAGCAATATTAAACAAAATAATTGTGGTTCCATATAGATCTACAGATGAAAGTTTTAAAATGAGACTGAATTAAAACCAGGCATTTCAAAGTTGAGTTCTTTTCTGGATGCTCTAGAAGACAATATTTTTACTCATGGTTTCCATTATCTAGAAACTGCCTACATCTTTTGCCTCATGCTTTCTTCAAAACACATTACTACAATCTCTGCTTTAATTGACATAAACCTTTTCTCTGTGACTGATTTTACTGTCTTCTGCTTCAAAGGACCTTTTGATGGTTATGAGGCCTCTTCTATTACGCATATCTTCCAGATGTCAAAATCAAGGATTTAATAATATATTCAAGATGAATTTAAACTTGTAAGGTGATTTCAGTAACAAGTTATTGGGCTTTGATCATAGAAATGTTTGGGGAGGGGGAATATTCAGCCTAACACAATGTCTAATAGTTTATTTACTAAAAGTATGATTATATTTATCCAGCAATAAATTGATATCTTATTGTCCTTTTTTACTTTGAGTGGGCAATTGATGATTAAGACAATAAGCAATTCTGATCTTATTATTAATGAGTACAATGGTGAAGGATTGACTCAAGCTAATTAACAAATCCATTATCTCAAGTAGTTATGACTTTTGCTTTCATATTTGGCAGTGTTGTGTCACCTTTTCTATGTCTTTCATTACTTCCCCTACATTTAGGTGCTTCTCAATCATCCATTTATCCTCAAATAGCTTTTTATTTCCTTCTATCTACCATAATCTCCAGAAGTTCTTACATTTACAAAAGATATTTTTACATTTATTAATTTATGTATTTATCAATTTATTTATTACATGTGCATTGTGTGAGGGTAAGGATATATTTGCCACTGGATGTGAAAGCAAAATGTTCACAAACATGCACACACAAACACACACATGTCAGCTCTCTTCCTCAATCCTGTGGATACCAGGTATCAAATCCATGACACTAAGAATGACAGCAAGTGCCAGTGCTCACTGAGCCATCTTGGTGGTCCCGGAGAAAATTTTAACATAAGAAAAGATTTTTTAAAATGACATAAATGTGCATTGAACTGTAAGTACACACAGTGATTATCTTATAATTGTAAGTACCTTTAAAAATTAAACTCATAGAATCAGAATTAAATGTTTGGTAGCAAAGAGAAGTGGGGAATGGAAGAGGTTTTATTAAAAAATTAAATTTCACTTAGATGGAAGTAATTTTTGAAATCTATTGAGTGGTACAAGGCCTTTTGTATATAAAATGTATAAAATTAAAATATTCTTACTGCAAAATTAAGGAAGAAGTAATGCATGCATTTTGTTGACTATAGTTATTTCATAAAATTTTCGTATAGAAATATATATGTACCATATATGTATGCATGTGTATATATATAATCAGTATGAAATAAAAAGGTAAGAGAGATTAGATCATTGAATTTTCTTATAATAGCTAAATGAAATTTGATTCCTCTTTCATTCAATCAAAACATTTGTTTCCAATTAGAGTTTAATGGAAACTCAAATAGCTATGAATAAACAATCATAAATGGTTTCTCAGTGCTCAGCAATGTTCACAGCTGACCTTGCTGGCCTACTAATTATAGAGTTACCTGGGGAAATCTCAATATAAAATCTATATAACAACAATCCAATTATACTTCAGAAGCTAAACTTAACTACTGTGCAATACAGAGGAAGATTCTTAACAGCATGCCAAATGAAAAGTACTAGAAGTCTATCACATAATATTATATTACTAAGGTTAAGCCTTTCTCATATCCTGTGCAATTGTAGTCAATTACTTTTACAAAATGATCATACAAGATTTGGAATGCTTTTATTTGAGCAATAAATTGAAAGTAACTTGAATAAAACAATACACTTAAGTTTTTCTTTTCCATTTTGCTTATGTAGTAAAAAAAAAAAAAATGGCTACAATCTGTTTTCTTTGTAAAAGACCTGTACCCTACAATATTGACAAATTTTAAAGAATTCATGATACCTACTGATGGGGAGCCATAATGGAAAAGCTTATAATTAACAGGTGATCATCCTGAAATGCTTGCCTTGGATTATAATCTGCAACAAGTGTGTCCCACTAACAAGGCTGTGGCTGGACTTGTTTTAGGAAAAAATCCCTGCTATTAATATGCTTTTCCTATTATTATTATTATAATTATTATTGTTGTTAACATATGTAACAATCACTAAGCAATAGCACACCCCTTTGGAGCAGATCTCTGCAGTCCCATGAAAATGTACTGTCTTGTAATGATACTATATAGACAAATAGATGACCTCTTAAGTCTTAATGATGATCCTATAAGAATTCCTAAATTATATCAATGATTATGTATCGCTTTCATAGTGGGACTGGTATTAAGTCCTTTCTGACAATCAATACTGCTATGTGAACTCTGCCAGTCTCCCAAGTGTCATTGATTAACAGCCTTGAGATAGAAACCAGCTTTCTCCTGCTCAGAGCACATTCCAATGTGGTTATAAAACAATTAACCAAGGATTACTAAAAGGGAACTCACGATTTATTATAGTGGCTAGGACAGAAGAGAAAATATTGCCTGGGTTTATCTATACAAAACTTCACTAATTTCTTAAGTTATAGTTTTAAACCTTCCATGAACCTGTGGAGCTAGAAAGGTGATGGATGTTTAGTTAGATAATTACTCCTAATGGATACGCATGTAAACATTTTCTGTTGTAGACTTCTATTTCAATTTATGATTTGAATTTTGGTGTGAACTTGTGGTGAACTTTGTAACATGTGATCATGTACTCTGAATGATGTATAAGACAAAGGGACATTCATTAGCTGCTCGCATTTTCTTCTTGCTTCTTCTTCTCCTCCTCCTTCTCCTCCTCCTCCTCCTCCTCCTCCTCTCCTCCTCCTCCTCCTCCTTCTCCTTCTCCTTGGTACTGGCAAGTAGATGTGCATATCTGAGGTTGGTTTGTTTATTTGTTTGATTGTTCAACTTCAAGGTGTTTTTTCAGGAGCATGGGAGATTTTTTAAAGTGACTGTATTTTCACAAATTAGAGCCTTTGATGCGTAGGGTCTTGCTCTAAGGGCACTTTGCTATGTACTAAGGCTAAGCCAGTTGTGGAGAATACAACTACAGAATTTGTCAGAACATGCATTGGTTGCAATTTTCAATTTGTTATTTGAGTTCTTTTCATTGATAAGCTTTTCATTCTTTACTTATTTTCTATACCATTTCTTGTTCTGATTTTTACTGTAAATTTTGTTCTGAGTGCTGAATACTATCCATGTCATGGAATGAATACTACTTGACTTGAAATTTTCTCTGCCAAATACATTACGGCCTTACTTTTAAATTCAGCCTCATTTAATTTCTTGAGACACATGCATAATGTAGGCGAATCAAATTTTTTGACAAAATACAGCTTCAATGTCTTTTATCCAATTTTCCCCATAGATTCTTTGTTGATCTCTGAAATCTTTTGGGCCAGGCCTTTTCAGCTTCTCTATCTCTGAGTCTCCTACTCTTCCAGTCCTCCACTAGATCAATGCAAACCAATCATTGACTTTTCTATCCAAAAATTCCAAAATTTACCATACCTCTCTTGCAAAAACTTTCATAATCCACAAACAATCAAACAAACAAACAAACCAACCTCAGATATGCACATCTACTTGCCAGTACCAATTTTCTTAAGTAGTTAATTTCTTTGTTGCATTGAAAACATTTTTTGTCAAGGATTATTTAAGGAAGTATGGGTTTTTTTTTTTTTCTGCCTTAAAAGGAGAGAGGATGCATTCCATCAGGCTGGCAAAGGAAAAGGTTTCAGGGACTAGATGCTACTTGGTCACATATTAAATATAGTTAGACAGCAATATGTAGAGCATTATGTTTTCAAATTATTAAAATACTATTTGTACCAATAAAATTCAATATTCTAACAATATTTTAATTCCATATTTATGTGGAAATATATTTCCAATATAATGAATCATTTACATCCCTATAAGGATATACAAATTTCTACAATTTCACAAATGAAGCAATGAACAAAGCACTAAAAGGATTTTTAAATATGTATATTCACTGTAAGTCAAGCTGAAGCATTGTATCTCTACAGTTTTAAAAAAAATCTCACAAAATGGGGGGGTTTAAATTTTTCCCCCCCCAAAAATTTTTAAAAATTTTTTTTGGGGTTTGGAATTTTTTTGGGGAGAAGGTTTTTAATTTTTAAATTTTAAAAAATTTTTTTTTTTTAAAAATGAATTTTTATTTTTTTTTTCCCGGGGTTTTTTTTTAAGAATATTGAGGGCTTTTTGGTTTGTTCCCCCTGGGTTTTTAAAAGGGGGGGTGTTTGGGACGTTTTTTTTTTTGGGGAAGGGGGGTTTTTTTTTTTGGATTTTGGGGGTTTTAAAAAAATTCTTTTTTTTAATTTTTGGTTTTTTTTTTTTTTTTTTTCTTTTTTTAAAGGGGAAAATTTTGGGGAATTTTTTAAATTTTTTTTTTGAAAATCTTTTTGAAAATTAAAAAAAAAAAAAAAAAAAAAAAAAAAAAAAAAAACCCAAGATCAGAAGTTTTAATATATGGTAATGAAGAAAAAAAATCTTTGGGGCATTGTTTCCTGGAACAAGAGTCTCTAATTTGCCTTTTTACATTTTCAGAGACTGGATTTACTAGCCTACTAAATACCTACCCAAAATATATTTATATGTTTCTATTGGTCTGCCTTTGTTGAGAATATAAAACCTTAAAAAACTCTACCTTGTAATACAAGATACATAAAAAAGCTATTGAAGATTATTGGTTACTTTTTTGTGAGTATTACATTTTTTTTCCCAAGATTCTAAGATTCCAAACCTAACCAGGGGAATATAATTTTATTGGTTTGGTTGAACTTTCTTTTAATCCTTATTATCCCGCAATTGGGAATTGTTTCCCGTTATATTTTAGTTGTTTTCCTAACCAAAAAATATCATTCATTTTACTTTGCTTTTGTAAATTGAGATTTAAATTATTTAATAAATTTTTAATTAATTTTTAAAAGTTTTTTTTCTTTGTGTCCTTCTTTTTTTAGTATGTGGTATTGAACCCCGGTCTCCCTTATACTAAGGTAGAAATCCAATTCTAGCCACAAAGTAACTTTCTTCAAATTTCTTACCTATCCTATACCCAAGAAGAAAATCAAAAGTAGTCATCCAGGAATCAAGCATAGTGAAACTTCCCCCACAGGAAACTTTTCCCTCATGAATGTTTCCATAACAAATTTTTTGAAAATATTTAATGTTTACTAACAGAATATTAATTTTGATTCCCCTCACTTTCTCCATTGTTGTCAATTTTTTTTGCTATTGAATGAGACTGAAAATTACATACCTATAAATTTTAATATTGTCAAATTTCTTTTCGGGTTATTTTCTGTTTGCCCTTTGAAAAAAAATTTTCACATCTTAGATTAATTATTTAAATAAATGCCATATCTGAAACACTCTGTTGTTGCCAAGTAATATCCATAAAAGATATGTGTTTCATTTTTTAAAAACAGAAAATGAATTTTTTATAAATTGGGCTTAAACAAGTTTTCTTCTAAAATTTTTTAGTATAGGTTATATTCAACTTGATTTCAGGGGAGTTTAGGACTAATTGCATTCTGAATGTAATATATTAAAAATAGCAGAGAAGAACTAAAAAATAATACTCCATAAGGCCACATTAGCTCTCTATGTGATAAAGTTTGCAAATTCCTGAGTTGATACATCCAAGAAGTCTCTATGCTATTAAACATAAGCAGTTGCCATAATTTTGCAGAATCAAACTATTTTCATTCACAGTTATTCTAAAAAGACCTTTTCTAAGTATAACCTGAAATGCTAGCTCTAGTTTATAACATCCTTAAGTCATAGCACTAAATTTAATTCATGAGCTGGTTTTGCACATTCCACATTTCTTATATTCTCTGGTTCTTACATTTCTAATATATTTATTGCCTAAATATGTTTTACTCAGTTTTTACACCATATTCATGATAAACATGCATTAGTCAAAGATTCATAGCTTATTTTGGTGTTACGCATATATGTATATCATTCAGAGTAGGAACAATAATATTTTAAATAGTTTAAAATTTTACAGAACTTGATGTGGACAAATCAACATTACATGGATTATTCTCATAATTTAGTCAAATCACATTATAAAGTGCAAATAAATTCTCCATAATATGCATATTAATCCTCAATAAAGCATAAATAATGTGTGACACCAAATCTTTTGACAGTTTACTGCAACCAAATAAAGAAAAATAATAAACCATAAAAGTGCATTTTATGATAGTTAATAACTGAAGCTTTACAAAGACCAGAATAATTTTTGTTCCATAAATGACTCTTTTGGAATATGACCTTGAAATCTTTTCAACATCTCTTTCATACAAATCAACTACATTTTTGTAGGCAAAACAGTTTTAACCAAATTTTAATATTTCTATCATGTAAAATGAAATACATATTATATAAATCAAGAGAAAAAAAACTTATGAGAATTACAAGGCACTCACTGCCTTATTTAAAAAATCATCTGAGATAGAGTAATCCCATCATATTTATAATATTTATAACATGTGATAGTATACTAAGAAATGATTACTTGCTGTGTGGAGAAGAATAAATACTTTTGTTTCATGTTTCATGAAGAAAAATTTAAGATATGTAATTCTAGTTTTGTCATAAACAAATGAATTAATACTTTTTAACATCTAAGGAATATATGTGTGTTGGTATGTTTTCCTTTAGCTTACAGAAAGAAATACAGTTTTTAGGGATAAAAAATTTTAAGATTTTTCAATGATTCAGAATTTGTCAAGTCAGTGGCGTTCTATGTCTCTCAAAAATACTTAGGTAAATTTATTACATTAGAAAATTCAACATGTATTTCCTACAAGGGTACTTTAAAAGTTAGTATAGCTGAATCTAAGATTTTTAAAATTTTATCAGTTAGCTGTTCAAAAGCTGAATATTACCAGTTATTAAAACTCTAGTGAAGATATTTAATCTCTGTCTACAAAATGAAGATATATTCAAATACATAAAAAATGTTGCTTAGACTTCTGTGAAACCTAATCAACACTCCTATCTATCCACACAACCCTAGGTAAACAGCATTTTGGCGAAAAAAACAAGGCCTTGAGCACCCAAAATGCAAAGAGGTTGTTAAGCATTAACAAATTCCGCCCTGTGTTTAAATAGAGAAAGTATTTTAATAGGGATATCAGGTATAGTTTTCAAATGTGAGATGGGGAAAAGAACAGAAAGTACATGTAAAAATCTATAACCTAAGGAAGTACCAATTTCTTAGATTATTCCTAGCAGAATTCTAACCTAAGGACCTCTTTCCTGTAATATTTTATTATCATAATTTCTTGTCAATAGATGGACAAACATTGTGAATTTCCATATATTGAGGGATAATATTCTCATATATTAATTTTTTTCTGTTTTGTAATATGATGATGCCTTAGTCAAAGTATCTGTTCTGAAATAGAGCCAATTTGTTTGAAATGTTTGAAGACTGTAAAGCACCTTCGAAAACACTGTATAAAAAGTCACAGAACTTTTTTAAAGTAGTGGAATATTTTCAGATATATTGTTTAAGAAAAAATACAAGTTATTAACAAAGGAAAACAAACTAAAGAGACAAAACAAAAAAAAGGGAATACAGAAGAACATAGGAGTGTGATAGAAGATTAGCAGAGGAGGAAAGGGACAAGTATATAGAAAAATTAAGATAAAAGAAATTAACAGCCACATGTTTTCTGACTAGTGCATGGGCCACAAATATCAAGAGGACATCGGGTTGCAGCTGAGCCATAAGACCAATATCTCTGATGGTAATATGAGTCACAAACATCAATAAGATCCTTGGCCACAGCAGGGCCATGACACCAAACATGACCCCTAGTAACAGCAAAAAACAAAAATAGGATTGTGGCCTCAGAAAGCTGTAGAGACCAGGAACATGCATGTGGCCTGTGGTGGTAACATGGACCATGGGCTGCTAAGATTATAAACACGGAAAGTTCTTCTGCAGTGGTATTGATGACTGTAGAATTCATTGTCCAGTAAAAAAAAGGCACAAGGGCTTCTGGGACAACTTCTTTTCCCTATTCTACCTGGAAAAAAAAAGAGAGGAAAAGGATAGACATGAAACCATTAAAGATAACTCTTAAAAATTATCATAGAAATGCTGAAGTGTAGCTCTCTATACTTGATGACTTCGGACAAGGGTGTGAACGGGGAAGGATTCAGTTTTCTTTAAGGATGGGGCCACAGGAAGTTTGATAAATACCAGTGAAGTATATGGAAAACATGAATTGGTCTTGGTACTTTTCCTTTTTTCTTTGTTTTTCTTATTATTTTATTTTGTTTGTTGGGGGGAAGCCCACAGGGGGGTAGAGGATCAGGGAAAGCTGGAAATTGGATGTGATCATGTAATTGGGATATATTTTATGATATTTCCATAATCATAAAATAATATGTTAAGAAAAATAGAAATAAGAGAGATAAAAGAGGATCATAGTGCAAAATGCTTATTATACAAGTTTCTTTTTACAAAGAAACTGAAGAGAGTGAGAAGCATATGTTATAATTAATAATTCATAGTAGGCCTGACTTTTTTTCCATGAAGCTACGGCTCCAGCTGGATTTTTTTTTTAGGTTAAAAGTAAAAATGGAGGCCTGTTGTAACCCAGTACAAATAGATACATATATAAAACTCTCCCACACCTATGGCTCGGGGGGAACATTTTTGGAAAGATTCTAGAGCCATAGATCAGATTGTTTGCTGTGAGAATTTGGTCTTCCTGGTAATGTCAGAGAGTTTCATACATAAAATTTCCCAACATGACTTCCTAAATGTAAAATGACACAAGGATGACATCAATGAACATGACAAATTGGACAGAGAAAATTCCCATAAAGTCTTAATCCTACACAAACAACTATAAGCAACTGAAGAAAGATGGAAATGGGAGGGTGTTTTTTCCAGGGAAGAACAAATCATTATTTCTTCAGTACCTCAAAGTCAGCCCTGAAAAACATGCAAACAAATATTGGCTAAAAATTTTTATTTAGGAATACAGACGCATATTCAATGAAATTACACGTAGTGAACAAGAGTCCTAATTTGAAGGATAGCAGGGAGCTCTATGTGAGAGGGTTTACATGGAGGAAAGGGAAGGGAGAATTGTAGTATTAAAATTATAATTTAAAAACATGTTTTAGAAAAAAATCCACTTAACTGTCCAGGCAAACTTGAATTTACATTGCCTCCTGTTCTAGCCTCCTAAGTAAGCTAGCATTATAGAATTGTGCCACCATTCCTGTTGAAAGTACCTCAAACATCAGAAACCACCAAGAAAAAATGCTAACTCACAATATATTTTCACCATTATTAAGTTGCACTAATTTAGATGCCATGATTTACAATCTCCACATACTCTAGCATGCTAGGACCAGAAAACAATAATAACATTCTCTTCCATCATTCTTTTATTATTGTTGCCTACTTCTTTTAGCTTTAATATGTCTCAGATTGTCCAGTGATAGTCAGCTTCTGTACTGTTATCCTCATACTTATGATAATTTAATACTGTTCCTATTCAAAAATATTTCATTTTAGATAATATTTTTCATGGTAAATTCTATGTACAATAGTACATCTTTTTTCTCTAATCCAAAATGGTGAAGATAATACAAATATACTCCAATAAATGAAATTCCCAACCACCAAACAAAATTTAATAAAGCTGTGCTTTCTCTTGGAATTTAAGAAGACTGGATTTTCTTTCACTCTGGCATATTTCAATACATGTTCTTTTTATATAGTTTTCACACAACGGATTATACTCCATCCACAAAATTAATTATATTCTGTCATTTGTGACACCCATAGACAGAAATAAAGATCATTACGTTTTTAAAAGACATAAGTCAATCACAGAAAAACAACAAGTAATGTGTGACATTTCACATCAAGTGGAAGCTAGAAAAAAATGTTGATATCATAAAAATTTTGTAGTAGAACAATGCAAAAGAGACTTTCAAACATCAAGAAGAGGAGGGTAGGAAAGATTAATCATTGGAATAGAATTTTATGTTACATAGAAATATTATGATGTTATTCACACAATCTGAGAGTACAGATAAAAATAAATACCATTCAAAAACATGTGGAATAGTTGTTGGAAAGTTTTCAAATAGACAAGGAAATACAGGATTATATTTGTTTAAACATCATAATTAAACATCACTTGTTTTTCATAACTAATGTACAATTAATAACCTGATTTTTATGTCAATTTAAAATAAATGTAATAAATGAATTCCAAATTTGCATTTGTTTACGGTGCAATGAGTATAACACCAATCAAAAAGTAATTTAAAAAGTGATAGTCTTATGTTTTTTCTTCTTATCACAAGAATTATACCTAAAAACAGGCCAAAGAGAAACTGAGATATATGCAGTACCTGCAAAACAATTGTTATTCCTCCTGACGTAAAATACCAAACACACTGCACTTACAGAATGTAAACCAATACTTTGGATTTAATTATTTTCCCATCTATGGATAAAAAAGTAGTAACTCAACACATATGGGAATATTTTAATAATCTTACCATTTTGTTAACATTTTCTCTGTGAAATAATAGCTAATAATCTTCCTACTTTTTCTTCTACAATTTATTCTTTCTGTCCACTTTATTTTTGTTGTTTTCCTCTGGGCATCTTCTTACATCTTGCTTAAGTTGCACATCCTCAAAATAGACTCCACAGTCCAAATAAAGGTTTGGGCAAAGCAGAAGATAGAACTAGAACTAATTTGTGATTCTTTCTTATTTTATTTTATCTTTTATTACTTTTAATTTTTACAGTCCAGTCATTACCCTCCTCCTGGTCTGCCCTCCAACAGATTTCATCCATTTCTATTCCTCCTGTCTCCAAAATTAATGTCCCACCCTCACATTGCCCCCCCCACCACCAGATTCCTCATTCCCTGGAGTCTCAAGTCACTCAAAGATTAGGCCTGTCTTATCTCACTGAGGACAGACCTATGGCCAGAATTTCAAAAACTTCTCATAAACTATTTTGCCATTAGTGAGGAAATCAAATAGGACCTATAAAAAACATGTCTACACATTATTCAAGAATATAAGCTTTATAATAATTCGGCAAATGTTTCCCAAAGTAATCATTAAAATTTCGTGGAAAAACAAATCACCAGATTTAGACAAGCAGATTCAGACAAAAGGATCCCTGTTTGTCCTTTTCAAGTTTTATGGATGACATCCCCTCTAGCACTTGAAGTAATTAGATTTTTAAATCCCCCTAAAGATTTCAAATAAAATTCATTTCAATGCAATAAGTAATGCTTTGTCAAGTTTTAGCCAGGTCTCTCTGCTCTCTTCTATGGATTCTCTCACAGAAAAGTTCATTATCTCAAAGTGGGTGCTTATAAAAACAATCTCATTGGCAAAGGAAATGGCTCATTCAGGAGGGTGTTTGTGCAAAAACCTGAAGATTTGTGTTTGATCCCTAGCCTACAATAAATAATAGTCTACTGGTTCTCCATGATAAACCCAAGCTTAACCAATATGTAAATCTCATAGGTGCTGGAAAAAAAGGCAAATTCACAATTCTGGCTGCTTTTTTCTTGAGTAGTTCTAACTTTGCTGGTTTATTTACTTGTCTTAGAAAAATGTGCACTCAGAGTGATAGAAAAAAAAAGAGAGATACATTTGATTGTTTCAGCATAATATATTTACTTCTAACAATCATGACTATAAACAAAACCTCTTTGCTTAGTTTGTATTGAAGTTTTGGTTGTATCAATCAATAAAACCAGCCACACAAAAACATCCTGATACTGAGAATCCTGTATGCCACAGCAAACCCAGAGGATATTCTAAGGAACTTGTAAATTTTTCATATAAAAATATTTTGAGAAATTTGTCATCATCAACAAAAATCAGTACTTGAATATTACAAAATTGCTTACTTAATTGCAAAAGCTAAAATTCCCTATATGATAGGTTCCCTTTTCTTTAGTGCTGACCCATCCACGGACACTTACAGCTAAAAGCATCGCCAAAATCACTTGTGCTTCCCAGGAGTGCTGTTCCTTTTACAACCATTTGCCTTCAAACCTTTGAATAGAACTGGACCTTGGTTACAAGAGAGATTACCACAGAGAACAAGACTATGGAGAGCACAAAGTCTAAACAGAGTCCTGAACAAGGAAGTTATAGTTTAACTAAACAGAATCTCATTTGATTATTTTTTAAAATATAACATAACTTCAAAAAGTGTCTTTCCAGATTTTAAAAAACTTGATTTAATCTTGTCATTTTAAGGAAGAAGTTGTAGCATATTAATTAGCAATAAAATTCAAATTTGCACAAAGAAGTTAACATGTGGAAGAAGGGGAAAAGTGATTCGTTGTAATTTTGTATCTGCACATGAGTTTTATAAATGGAAAGAACTTTTCTAAAGTTAAATTCTAAGAGTTATAACAGGGCACCTGATGTGCCTGGAGACAACTTAAAGAATACTTTCCTTTGAGTTTTTGATTTCTAAATCACTTTGCTAGACTAATTAATCATACTCAACCAAAATAAAAAATATTAAAAGTTTGCCTAATTCTTCACCAAAACAAGTTTAAAACCTCAGTTTCAAATTTTAAAACATAATTAAATGGGTTTTAAAGGGTTGGGGTAAAGACAAAATATCTAACAAGTCCAGAAAAGTACAAAATATCTCTACCATATATTTTCATACTATATATTCCCCTACTATATGTTTATGTTTAAACAGAAAATTCTTAAGACTGGATGTTTGCTTTTAATTTTTTAATGAAAGACAAAATTATATACAAACCAAATAATGATATTTAAAAAAAAAAAAAGAAAAGAAAAAGAAAAATGTGGCTACTTGCTGGGATGGTATCTCCCCAAATCATCCTTCTTATCTATCTAAAACTATCTAAAAATGAGCCAAATCAAGAAAGAAAAGAGCAAAAAAAATGCAAATGAAAATAATGTCCTAAAATTAGTTCTTCCTCTCTATACTTTGTTTTTTTGTTTTCATTTGTGAAATATAATTAACTCTGTTGTCTCATCATTTCAAGCATTTTTTAAATCCGCTAAGTAACTTTTAAATCCACTAAGTAACTTTTATTAGTATATAATTCTGTGATTTTATCCTCCCCCAATAAAAGCAATCTACCAATTAGGGAATCACATAAAAGTCTTATCCTGTTCCTTACCCCCTATATGCTGCTAATCTATTTTTTTATTTTTGCATTTTCCCTCTTGGAAGATGTCATACTATACTCTTTGTACAAAAAAAACGACCTTTGTGCCAGCGATGCCTCACCCACCACCAAGATACATCACAGCCTATCTATGTTGAAGAATGTATATTGACATTTATGTGAGTAGTCCTGAAGAATGTCAAGTGTAGTAAGCATCGAACATATTTTTCAAGTTATTAATCTTTATTGATGCTTCAAACTAAAAACCCAAATAGAGTAAATAGAACAAAGGCCCCCCCCAACTTACTTGACTTCTAAAAAACCCCCGAAAAAAGGTTTTTTGGGGGATGTTTCTAAGGGAAAAACCCTGCATTTTTTTTCCCCAAAAAACCCAAAACCTTTTTTTTCCCTTTTTTTTATACATTTGAAAAATCAAAATTTTTAAAGACCTAAGTGAAATTAATTTTTAAACCATCATTTTTCCTCAAAAATGACAGCAAGGAAAGCCCATTAAAAACCCCCGACATCAAGCCCCCCCCATTTTTCCCAAAAAGAGTGACAAAACCCAAACATCCCCCCAAATAGGGGAAAAAAAACAAAAAAATAAATGCGTTTTTTTTTTTTTTGCAATGTGTTATCAAACCCAGAAAACCTCTTTTTAATTTTTACCTATCATTTTAATTTTTAAATTGAATTTGTGATTACTCTGAACAATTTAAATTTTAAATTTTGAGTAAAAAACAGAACAGGGGCAAAGGCAAATTTGGGAAAATTTTAAAAAATGCTCAAAAATTTTTTTAAATTACTAAAAATTTTATTTCTTTTTGGGAAAAAGTCCTTTTTTCCATCCCATTACTCCCCTTTTTAAAACATCAAATTTTAAAAAAAAAAACATGTTAAACGTAAAAAAATTCGAGGGAAAATATTGGAAAATTTTTTACAACCCCCAAAACCCCACGGGTTTCCCCCCATATAAACCCAAGTTTAAAAACCCAATTTTTAAAAACTATAGGGAAAAAAAAAAGGGGAAATTCACAAATTTTTTGGGTGCTTTTTTCTTGAGTAGTTCTAAATTTTCGGGGGTTTTTTTCCCCTTTTTTTAAAAAAAAAATGTGCACTCAGAGTGATAAAAAAAAAAAAAGAAAAAACCCCCGTTTTTTTTAAAACAAAAAATATTTACTTCTAACAACCCCCACTAAAAACAAAACCTTCTTTGCTTATTTTTATTGAATTTTTGGGTTTTTTTTAAAAAAATAAAACCCCCCCAAAAAAAAACATCCTTTTTCTGAGAATCCAAAAAAAACCCCCAAAAACCCCCCAAAGGGTTTTCAAAAGGGAAATTGTAAAATTTTTCAATAAAAATAATTTTTGGAAATTTTTCCTCATCAACAAAAATCGTATTGAAAAAAAAAAATTTTTTTTAACTTAATTGCAAAAAGCAAAAAATTTTCCCAAAATTTATGGGTTTTTCCCTTTTTTTATTTTCTGACCCCCCCCCCCACGGACAAAAACAGCAAAAACATCCCCAAAAAAAAACTTTTTTCTTCCCAGGAGTGCTGTTCCTTTTTCAACCATTTCCCCCTTAAAAACCCTTTTAAATAGAACTGGCCCTTTGGGTTTTCAAGAGAGTTTAAACCACAGAGAAAAAAAACTATGGAGAGCACAAAGTCAAAAAAAAGGGGGCCTGAACAAGGAAGTTATTTTTAAAAAAAAAACAGAAAACTCTTTTTATTTTTTTTTTAAAAAATAACAAACTTAAAAAAGGGGTTTTTTTTTTTCCCCAAATTTTTTAAAAAAAAATTTAAAATTTTAATTTTTTTCCCCTTTAAAAGGGAAAAATTTTTAAAAATTTAATTAAAATTTTAAAAAATTAAAATTTTAAAAAAAAAATTTAAAAAAATGGGGAAGGGGGGGAAAAAGGTTTTTTGGGGAAATGTTTGAAAACCCCTTTTTTTTCATAAAAGGAAAGAATTTTCTAAAGTTAAATTCTAAATTTTAAAAAAAGGGCCCCTTTTTTCCGGAGACAACTTAAAAAATTTTTTTTCCCCTTTTAGTTTTAAAATTAAAAAAAAAAATTTTTTCTAAAACAATTTAAAACCCCACCCAAACCAAAGAAAAAAAAAATTAAAAGTTTGCCTAATTTTTTAAAACCAAACCCAAAAAATTTTAAAAAACCCCATTTTTTACTTTTAAAACAAATTAAGGGGGTTTTTGGGTTTTTGGGGAAAGACAAAAAATCAAACCCCAAACCAGAAATAGTACAAAAAATCTCTACCATATTTTTTTCATACTATATTTTTTTCCCCTCCCCATATTTTAATTTTAAACAAAAATTCTTAAAAACGGAAAAGTTTTTTAAAACTTTAATAAAAAAAAAATTTAAAATACAAAAACCAAAAAAAAAAATTAAAAAAAAAAAAAAAAAAAAAAAAAAAAAAAAATTGGGTTTTCTTGCTAGGAAATTTTCTCCCAAATAAACTCTTCTTTCATCAAAACAAAACAAAAAATTGGGGGCCCCAAAAAAAGAAAGAAAAAGAAAAAAAAAAAGCAAATGAAAAAAATGTCTCTAAAATTTTTTCTTCCCCCTCTATACTTTGTTTTTTTTTTTTTTATTTGTGAAAAAAAATTTTTAAAATCTTTGTCTCATCTTTTTAAAACTTTTTTTTTAAAACCGCTAAGTAACTTTTAAAAAAAACCCAAAAAAAAATTTTATTAGTTTTTTATAAATTTTTTGATTTTTTTCCCCCCCCAAAAAAGCCAATTTTTAAAAACCAAAATTTTTTAACACATAAAGTCCTTTTTTTCCTTTTTTCCCCAAACCCCCCCAAAAATTCGCTAAAAAAATTTTTTTTTTTTTTTGCAATTTTTTCCCCCTTTTGGAAAAAGTCATAAATACCTTTTGTTTTAAAAAAAAAAAAACCTTTTTTTGGGGGCCCCCCCAAAAACCTCCCCCCCCCAGCCAAAAAAAAACACAGCCTATCTAAGTTGAAAATGTATAATTTTTTTTTGTGAAAAAGCCCCCTGAAAATGGAATTTAAACATCGAACATATTTTTTTTTAAAAATTAAAAAATTTTTTTAAATTTATGCATTCCAATTTTTAAAAAAAATTTTTTTAAAATTTAAGGGGGTTAAAAATTACTTCAAATTTTTTTTTTTGTCCAAAAAAAACAAAAAAATTAAAATTTAAAAGGAAAAAAAAAAAAAAAATTTTTTTGGGGAAACTGATATTTCCCCAAAAATGAAAAAGTAACAATTTTTTAAAAACCCTTTACCATTCCTTTCATATCTGAAACATTTTAAAAAAAGAAAAATTTTTTTTTTTTAAAATTAAAACAAATAACCCAAAGGCTTAATTTTTTTTCCTTTTTAAAACCCTTTTTAAAAAAAAGGAAAAAAAAAAATTTTTAAAAAAAGGGCAATTATAAAAAAAACCCCCCCCCTGTAAACAGGGATAACCCCCATCAAGCATAGGTAAAGGGGTTTAAAAAAATCCATTGGGTAAAAAAAAAGCTAATTTCCCCCTTAGAGCAAAAAAAACAATTTTTTTCCATTTTATTTTTCCATGCTTTTAAAAAATTTTAAAGTTTGGTTTTTTTTTTTTTTTTTTTTAAACAAGAAGACTATCAAGGCTGTTTTTTGGGAAAAAAACAAAAATTTTAGTTTTTATTTTAATGTTTTTTTTAATTCCCAAAAATTTTTTTCTCTATTTTCAAACTAAACATTTTCCCCCCAAAAATTTTTAAATTTTTTTTTTTCCCCACCTTCCACAAAAAACTGTTTATTTTTTTGGGGCCCTTTTTTATAAAAACCCTTTTTTTTTTTTACCAGGCTAAGGTTTTTTTCCTCACGCATTTTTGCTTAAAGGGGGTTTTTTCGCAAACTAATTTATGTTCCGAAAAAATTTTTTTTTAAAGCCCCAAATTTTAAAAAGGGCCCCTTTCCCCTTACATATATAAATTTAAATTTTAAAAAACCCCCATGACTCTTTTTAAAAAAAATCCCGGGGAAAAACAAATACCAAAAAATATTAGTGACTGTAAAAATTTCCCCCGGGAAAAGGGGTTTAAAAAAAAAAATACATAGCCTTTAAAAGGGGGCAGAATCCCCTTTTTAATTGTGAAAAAAATAAACAAGGACCATTAGAGAAATAACACAAAATTTCCAAAAAATTTTGGGAAAAAAAAATTTTCCGGGGGGCCCAAATTTTGGGGAAAAAAAAAAAAATTTTTTCTTTTTTTTAAAATTTTGGGGGGGGTGACTTTTGGGAAAAAAAGGGAAAAAATATCAGTTTTTTGTGAAGTTACAATTAAATGAACATAAAAAACTGTGGTTTAAGTTTTGGGGAAAAAAAAGGGGAAATATAAAAAATTCTGTACTTTTTCATATCAAAAAAACCCAAGCTCTTGAATAAATTTTTTTAAAAAAAAAGAGGAAGTATTATAAAAAAAATTGATTTTTACAAAAGAAAAAAAACATTTTAAAAATCAAAAAAACACATGAATTACAGAGAAGGGGGGTTTTAAAATTTTTTCACAATAAAAATTTTTTCAAGGGGCCGTGTGGGGTTTATACAACTGTTTTAAAAACCTTACTTTTGAAGAGGGGAAAATCTAAGTAGCCAGCCCGGATTTCTTTTAAAAAAACCCCCCTTAAAAAAAAAAATAAAGTAAAATAAACAAGATTTATAAAAAAACCTATACAGTATAAATTATAGGTTTTTTTCCCCCCTTTAAAGATTTTTTTTTCCCCCTTTTTAACCTAAGGATTGGGAACCCCCTGCAGGGGGGGGAATTTTTGGGGCCCCCGGGGGGTTTTAAGACTAACAGAAAAAAAAAGATATTAAAATTTCAAAACATGAAAACAACAAAAATTACAGCGTGGAGTACATTAAAAAAAAATTCTAAAATTTGGAGGATTATCAACAACATGAGGAACTGTATTAAAGGGTAGAAGCATTAGGAAGGTAAGAGCCACTGGTTTATAGTGATGCTAGATGAATCTTCAGCTAAGACTGAAGTTCACATTGGAGTAAATAAAGCACAATCTAATTTTGCTTTAAAAACTGAACATTTAGGAATAAAATTTCTGAAACTGATTGTAGTGTACAACATTTTAAGTCAACTGAAAAGCATAATTCACATATTCATGATAATACCAGGAAAGCTCACTATTTTTAACATTCTAATTCTCTCACTAGCTTTGTTCAAAGTTCTTTGCTGACTTTTTTAGCTGTTAAAACTTGGCAAGATACTTAGGCTGCCTAGGGAGCCATTCCTTCTTATTTTATCAATAGCCTTCACTTCTTTTAGTATTAGAGAGGACTGCCATCCAGTGTTCAGTTTTACTAATAACAACTAGTTCTTCTCAATTTACACATCTAAATATCACTGTTTCTCAAACATGGATTAGCATTGTAGTATACTCAATTAGCCTACATTACTGACAGACTACACAAATGATAATGAATACTAAATATTTAAAGTTCAAAAAGTTATCTTTTGGTTTTGTCCCTTGAAGTTGCAAACCAAATTACACTGAAAGCACAAGTAAGGGAAGGCAATACTATGTATGTAGCCTAGATTATTTTTTTAATCTTTGAAATCACAATGGAAAAATATTTGATAATGATCTCCAGTTCTAAATGAACTTACATCCACAATTTTACAAGATATATGACAAGAGCCAAGAAAAATTTCTCTTGATAAGGGCAAGTTGAGTTCGCACTTTTTTCACTATCTTCATTCTATTCTCAGGAACTTCTGACACAGATACAAAAATTTAACATTTCAATAAAACCCTAGTTCTGAGTAATTGCTGGGTTGGAACACTTTTGGGTTTTTAAAGAAATGTGGTTATTAAGGTGCACACTTAGAAAATGAAATTGCTTGAGACTGAATCTAAGCTGTTGCAAAAACATGTACAACACTGAGAAATCTTCATTCCCTCAAGTTATCTAAAGAATGATCCTTTGTGCAGGGGGATTTAATAACATCTTCTTAGGTGTTCTTCAAGGTAAATAGATCTTGCATTTGAATTAGAATTCCAGAAATTTTGAATTATTAGGCTGCAAAGGAAAGCAGTTTAGTAAACTGGAGTTTCAGACAAACAGTCATTTTATGCATGAATTTTCTCTGTGCTTTCAAGTTAGTATGATTTAAGTTAGTATTTATAAAGACCTTGGTGTGGAAAAAATAGATAAGGCATATGTAAAAAACCATCTGGCTTCAAGCTATGATTTTGCTGAATATCTAAATCAATTGCTCTTTTCAAATGTTAGACATATCCTATTTTATTTTCTGAATGGGTTTCACATATCCTTTCTGAAGATGCTTGTGGTATGGTAATTAAAAGTATTCGCTTTGGAGTCACAGTGCTTGGGTTAAAATTCAAGCTCAAATTTTAATACAACATATTAATCATTTCATGCCTCTGCTTACTCATCTGATATATCAACTTTAACTGGCAAGGTTGCTATGACATTGACTTAAATAACAGATTTATTGAAATAATTTTTGGCACATATTCAATGTTTAGTAAATGATACTGCTGTCCATTTACATAGAGGGATGGACAATTTTTTTCCCAGGTTCGATCATTCAGGGTTTCCTGAAGTATCCTTGAAGATTGTGTTGACTAAGATTTTCTGTATATTTCTTAGCTGTGTAAAACTGATCCATCTAGTTGATTGATTTTCAAAACATAAAATCTGTTCAGAATAGGATATGCAGAGTACTTGTATTCGTATTCCTGATGCTTTGTATACATGTTCTTCTAATTGATTATAATTGTTACAACATCCCACATAAAGTAACTATCAATGTGATTCTCATTGTACACATGAATAAGCTGACATTCAGGCAGGTTGAATAAAAACTTTACAAAAATATCATAAAGGAGATGTTAGAATTTAAATTAAGAGTAGACTATGTATATGCTGCTCCTCTAAGTGCATTGTCCTGACTGCATTTTCTCTCTCTTCTAACTCTATGTGACTTCCTAATATGAATCATCATTCTTTCAGATAATGAAGTTTTCAGAAATTTTCATTACATACCGTTAAATATAAATCTAGCTAGGCATACCATTAAAATCAGCTCTGTCAAAGAATAGTGTTTTTCCTGGAATTCGCGTTCAGTTTTAATAGAGAATTTTATCCATAATTCAATTCATTTTCTCGGACAAAACTGAGGCCACTATCTACCATATTTTCATTAACCTATTCTATCATGTATAGAACTTGTTCTGATCCTTCAGTGTGTAAATTCTTTTTGATTACTTTATATTTTCTGATCAGTAGTTTAAACTCAGGCTGTCACATATGGGAGATAAGCAAATTATCACTAAGCTACATTCTCAGTTTATCTAGTTTGTTTTGGTTAATTTGGTTTTATTTACTTATTTATTTACAGATATGATCTTGGAAATTTTCTCAGGATAATCTTAAACCCCTTTTCAACATAATGAGATATTGAAATTTTTGTGCTCCTCTGTCACCAGGCCTTGCTAAATATATTCTTCTTTATATGGTTACTTGTTGTCAGCTTTAGTTTTAATAGCAGAAATCAAATATATATAAGTATACTCCTTATTGACACCAAAAATTACTCACTTACTCCCTTAAAATATCCCCCCCAAAGAGTCCTCTATAACAAATTTTTTTTCAGTACCACTGTTTTCCTATTGACTCGAACCTAAAACCTCAAAATCATTCTTTTCATTTTTTTGAAGCATAGGGTTCCTCCTCCCAGTTCCATTACAATCACTCTTTCACATGTCATCATCATTTTTGGGCTTACTGAAAATGCTTTGTTTTCTGTAGAAACTACACTTAAAGGTAAATTTTGCAATTAATACCTACTACCTCAATTAGTTGGCAGAAAATTCACTTTTGTTTTTTAATTAATTGTATTATTTGTTTATATTTCAAATAATATCCACCTTCCCCGTTACCCTTCAACAAACCCCTCCATCCCATCCACCCCTCCCCTCTCCTTTGCCTCTATGAGGGTGCTCTTCCACCAACTCACCCACTCCATCCTCACCACTCTAGCATTCCCCTTACTCTAGGTCATCGAACTCCAACAGGACCAAAGTCCTCCACTCCCATTGATGTCAGATAAGGCCATCCTCTGCTACATAGTATCTCGAGTCATGGATATCTCCATGTATACTTCTTGGTTGGTGGTTTAGTCTCTGGGAGCTCTTCGTGGTCAAGTTAGTTGATACTGTTCTTACTATGGGGTTAAAACCCCCTTCATCTACTTCAGTCCTTCCCCCGTTCTACATTGGCGTCCCTGGGGCTCAGTCTCATGGTTGGCTGTGAGTATCTGCATTTGTATTGGTCAGATGCTGTAAGAACCTCTCAGGGAACAGCCAACCATATTCCTGTCAGCAAGTGCTTCTTCTTCTTTTTTTTTTATTTTTTTTTATTTTTTTTTTTTGCTTATTCACTTTATAACCCGTCCCAGTCACCCCCTCCCACAATCCTTCCCCATCTCTTGTTTTCTGAGTACCCCCTCCTCCTGTATCCCCCACCCTGCCACTTTAAGTCTCTGAGAGGCTAGGTGTTTCCTCTCCCATTGAGGCCAGATGAGGCACCCAGCTAGAAGACCATACCCCATATACAGGCTGCATGTTTTGGGATAGCCTCCACTCCAGATGTTTGAGACCTACATGAAAACCAAGCTGCACTTTTACAACATATGTGCAGGGAGGCCTAGGTCCAGCCCATGGAGCTAGATCTGTGTAGACTAGGTATGCTCCACGGTTGGTGATTCAGTTCTCTGAGAGCTCCAAGGGTTCAGGTTGGTTTACTCTGTTGATCTTCCTGTGCAGTTCCTATCTCCTTAGGGCCCACAGTCCTTCCCCCTATTCTTCTATAAGAGTCCTCAAGCTCCATCCACTGTTTGGCTCTGGATGTCTGTATCTGTCTGAGTCAGCTGCTGGTTAGAGCCTCTCAGAGGACAGCTTGCCCCTGTCTGTTCTCAGGCTGGAGGTTCAGATCCTGGAGCTCTGGTTGAATCTTTTGATACTCATTCTAAAAAGGACAAAAGCACCCTCACTTTGCTCTTCCTCCACAATGGAGTACTACTCAGCTATTAAAAACAATGAGCTCATGAAATTCTTAGGCAAATGGATGGAGCTAGAAAATATCATCCTGAGTGAGATGAAACCCCAATCACAAAAGAACACACATGGTATGCACTCACTGATAAGCGGATATTAGCCCCAAACACACAATACCTAAGATGCAACACATAAACCTCAGCAAGTGCTTCTTAACATCTGCAATAGAGTCTGGGATTTGGAGTCTGTGGATGGAATGGGTCTATAGGTGAGGTGGTCTCTTGATGCCATTTCCTTCAGTCTCTGTTCCATTTTTATCCTTGTCTTTCCTTTGGACAGGAATATTTCTGGGTTAAAAATTTTAAGATGTGTGGGTGGCCACATTCCTTAACTGGGGGCTTTTGCCTATCTACAGGGTGGTCTTTACAAGTTTTAATCTCCCCTTAATTGCATATTTTGGCTAAAGTCACCCATGTTGTGTTCTGGGAGTTTCTACCTTCCCTGGAATCTAGGACTACTAGTGACTATTCTCAGTTCCATCCCTACTGCTACATATTTCTATTTGATTTGCTGACTCTCTGTACTTCTCTCCTGTCCCTTCTAATACCTAATAGTGCCCCCTTTTTTTCCTTCCCCTCTTCCCTCCCTCCCAGTTCCCTCCCTCCTTCTACCTCTTGTGATTATTTTGTTTCCCCTTCTATGTAGGATTGAAGCATACAAACATTGGTCTTTCTTTTTAACTCCATATGGTTTATGGAATGTATTGTGGATATTCTGAGTGTTTGGGCTAATACCTACTTATCAGTGAGTTCATACATACCATGTGTGTTTTTTTGTGTCTGGGTTACCTCACTCAGGATGATATTTTCTGATTCCATCCATTTGCCTATACATTTTATGAAGTCAATGTTTTAATAGCTGAGTAGTACTCTGTTGTGTAAATCTATCACATTTGCTGTATCCATTTTCTGTTGAGGGACATCTGGGTTGTTTACAGTTTCTGCTATTAAAAATAAGGCTGCTATAAACATAAGCATGTGTCCTTGTTATATGTTGGTGCATCTTTGGTATATGTCCAAAAGTGGTGTAGCTGGGTCCTCCACATAAAACCATATACTCTGAGTCTAATTGAACAGAAAGTGGCAAAGAGCCTCGAACATATTGGCACAGGAGATAATTTCCCAAACAGAACAACAGTGGCTTATGATCTAAGAACAATAATCAACAAATGGTACCTCATAATATTGAAAAGCTTCTGAAAGGCAAAGGACACAGTCAATAGGATCAAACAGCAACCCACAGATTGGGAAGAAAACCTTTATCAACCTTACATCTGTTAGAGGGCTAATACCCAATATATAAAGAGAACTCAAGAAGTTAGACTCCAGAGAAACAAATAACCCTATTAAAAATGGAGTAAAGAGCTAAACAAAGAATTCTCAACTGAGAATCTCAAATGGCTGAGAAGCACTTAAAGAAATTTTCAACATCCTTAGTCATTAGGGAAATGCAAATCAAAATGTCCCTGAGATTCCACCTCACAACAATCAGAAAAAACTAAGATCAAAAATACAGTAACATCAAATGCTGTTGAGGATGTGGAGAAAGAGGAACACTCCTCCATTGCTAGTGTTACTATAAGCTGGTAAAATCACTTTGGAAATCAATTTGGCGGTTCCTCAGAAAATTGGGAATAGTTCTATGCAAAGAAAATGCACTTTGAAAACATTTGTCCATCATAACTGGAAAATATTGCCAAATCTCACTTGATATTTATGTACTTATAACTCTAATAATCCAATATAACAAAATATTGCCTAATGTACTTTAAACAATGCATTTCTTACCAAATATGTTAACTGATTCTACAGATCATTAATTGTGCTTTATTCCTTTAAGGATTTTCCTTGATAGTAAATGATACTCTTTAGTTCTACATGTCAATTGAAATTTTATACTTTAAAATTCATTTTAAGCACATTAACAAAGTATGAAATTTTTCATTAACCTAACTTAATATTATCCCTGTAATTAATTTTAATGGCACATAGTATATGTAGAATTTTACACTCATTATAGTTTATACAACAATTATTCATATATTACTATTGCTTCTTACTAACAATTTACTCAAACAATACATATGAAATTAAGGTAGTGTCAATCCATAAGCAAAGATGACTAGATAAATTATGAATTGCAATTTTTTGAAATTATTCAGAGTAAATTTAGTAATATTTTAATACTTAATTTTATTTTTTAACTGCTTGTACTAACATGGATATTATCTTAAAGCTCAAGCTATTTATAAAGCTTGTTGTTTACAGTGATAAAAATCATTCATAGTGATGTAAAAATATATATATATGTATACATATGTATGTGTGTGTGTGTGTGTATGTGTATTAATAGAAGAGTACATTAATGTGCATGTAGGGAAAATTGATGGTTTAGTACAATTTAATATGGAATTTCTTTTAATATAAAAAATAGTAAATTTGAAGAAAATATGAAAAGATGGTATTTGAAATGCATGTGATAAAGTTAACAGGATACTCTGAAAAATAAAAATTATCTTGAAAGAAAACATAGAAGTAAAAATAAAAAGAAAATATACCTACTATTAAGTAGTATGGAAACCTCCAGAAATTTGAAATCTTGGACTGTTTGTGTTAGAATTCCAGGCTGTTGTGTTTTATCACCAGGCTACTACCCTCAACATTTAGAGGAGAATATGTTTCTTGCTCAATGTATTTTGCAAATTAAATCCATGAGCTCTACGTACTAATTATTTTTTCTGTTTGATTATAATGAGACCTGTGCAAGCTCCACAGAGCCACATGTGATATTCCTTCACTGCCATGGCAATCACCAGGCTCTCCCCAAGAGCAATAGTGCACTGAGCTTGATTGGCTTTTCAAGCTGTGCCTAATTACTGGTATCCTGTCGGAAAAACTCTTAGTGGTTACACCTTCCTGACCAAGGCCAAAGAGGTCCAGAAAAGTATATTTCATGCTATTTAAGGAAAGCATGAATTTTAATCAGAAGCAGAAATACCAGCAACCCTGTAAAAATGATACTCCAGCAATTCTGCATAAATGTTCAGCTCCAAGTTTCAAAGACTAATTATTTCAACAAGAAAACATGAATTTTCAGAAATAAATAAAAGCAGATAAAAACATCTGTAAAAACTGGCTTCAGATGTTATATTAACTAATGCCCTTATTAGAACATTACATATAGATATTTAATATATGTATGTATAGATAGTTGTTATCTCCCCTTTATGAAATGAGGAACTCTTAGGCTTCTCATGAAGGTCATGTGGGCCAAGATCTTTTTAATTTTAAATTTGGCTGTAACTTAAAAAGCTCATTCATGAGGAAATATAATTGGCAACTAAAGTAGTGTGGTTCTATTTGTGAACTTCATTGCTCACTGATTCTATTGAAGGATTCCTTGGCTTTAATATACTCTCTTAAAAAGGTAGCTGTGAAACTGAATTAAGTCAAGCCATCTGGGACTTGTGATATAAGCTGAAAAGAATACCATTTTAAGACTCAGTGAACATCTCAGAATCTTATACTGTAATGCTAACAGAAGTGTTGCAGAGTAAGCAATATCCTCTGGAGGTGCACAGAAGTCATGTATAATATTGCAAAGCCAGCTATGGAGTCATTTATTAAAGTTACAATTTAGGGAACAGCAAGCAGCACTAAATATTTGTATGTTACTTACAGCAATGAATATTATTTTCTACAGTGGCTTTAGATATGAATGGCCATCAAATTTAGAGTATATCAAAGTAAATTTATAGGATAGGAAGACAAAAGAATAATGCATATAAATATCCATATTTTATTTATAGTTAAGTGTGTGTTTCCTTGCATGTGTATATATAGCTTTATTTGGCTTGTAAAAGTGTAGATAAGATGAACATGTGGAATCTAGACACTGACTTAGGTATATTTTTCTGTTGTTGCCTAACTTATTTTTGAATCAAGGTCTTCTTGGTGAACCTGGATCCTGGAATATAGGACTACCATGAAACTGTACTCAAACCCCTCCCTCCAGCCCTGGGGTTATTTATGTTTATTCACATGCCCACTTTTTATGTGAGTAGTGGTATCTAAATTCAGATCCTCATGCTTGTGGAGCAAAGACTTCACCCACTGAGCCATCTCATTAGCCCCTGTATATTTGGAACAATAATGAATCTGAACCTTTGCTGAGAATTTAACTATACTAAATTATATTATCCTTACTCAACTGAGTAAAATATGTGATTATCTCAAAGGGACTTAAAAGTGCTAAGTTCTATCTCAATACAAGTTGAAGTAGTTAAATTAATAAATCAGAGACCATAAGAATAGGCACAACAACACTTTTCATCTTCATATTTATATAAATAAACAGGACCATAAAGGCTGATTTAAATCAAAATGATTTGCATAAATAAGTAAAGACTTAAGTGTACTGTTCTAAAACAGGAGACAAAATAGTTGAGTATGCTTTGTCTTCATACACTGGTTATCTAACCGCAAGTCTATCAGATGATAGCAACAGGTTTTATTCCATTGCTCTTATATCTCGTTACCTTATTTCAAATTCACTTTATAGGTTTACCATGAGTTTAATATTTGAGTACTGTTTATGAGACTAAGGGATAGAGAAGGGCCTTTTGCATGATCCAGCCCATAATCTTGAAGTTAGAAGTCTCTACATCTTCCACTGCTTTTTAAAATTTTTATTCACTTTGATTCTCTTCCTGTTTCACTTGCTGGTTGAGATAGGGATCTCACTGTTTAACGAGTGTACACAACTTTTGTTCCATTCATGTTTTGAAAGTTGAGCTTCAGAAGTTACAATGTATATCACCATGTTTCTTTTCTTCTTCTTTTGAATAGACACTAATCATGAACTGCTGAAAATTCCAGTGGATAGATTCTTAAATATTATCACAAAGGTGAAGATAATTATAAGATCTATTTCTATAATAATCAAAATGAAATTTGTCATTTTTTTTTTACTGAAAAATGTCATTTCTATTAGTTCCATACACAAACCACTTTTGGGGGGGATTTTGTTGTTTTGTTTTGGTTACTTTGTTTTTTCAGGTGGAAGGTTGCTATAGTATATAGGATAAAGTCTATGACTATCATTTATCCATGCTGGCATTTATTTATACATGTAGCAATACTATTTAAGTACTAAGGTCGGAGATGTAATCTTTATAGATCCTCATCACAATAATCCTATTGGATGTTGTTATAATAATTCTGGAACAAGATTTGCTAATATTTTGTTAGAGAAGTCTCCTTTTAAAAAAAGATATTTAGTGACAGCTAATGAGTCATGTCTAATACCTAAACCAATTTGTTTTCCATACATGCAGTTTCAAATTTTGAGCTATTATTTTCTTTTTTGTTGGTGTGTGTATTAGTTTTTCATGAATTTTACATCATATTCTTGAATCCCTTTCATCCCCTCTCCCCTCTTACCTGCCTTCTGTTTTTGTAACCTCACATTCAGCAGAGTAAAAGTTCTTGTGGAACTTGTATCACAGTGTGTCCTACATTATATCCATTTGTCCACACTTCCTTGCTTGAAAGTGTTCATTGCAATGACTCCTTGGTCTGGTAGGAGGGCTCTGGCTTCTGCTACTATTTTAAAAATCACATTTCTGGATCAATGAAATTTAATAACATGTAGCACTGATTTTCTTAGTTTTGCTTGACATCACCTCCTAACTAAATCAAATTAGGTTCTTGTTATTTCAATGGATCCTCTACTTTAAGACAGTAGTACATCTTGGTTTCTTATGTCTGTTCTTTTTTTGCCCTTTAATTCCCATACACATTTTGTGAGTTGACTGATGTTATATTCCAGGATTTATAAAGTCTAAAATTTGGTATTGCCCCTTATTACCCCTTTATTTTTACTGTGCTCATTCATTCTCTGAGGCAAGCAAAAAGATTAGAGTGCCTTTAAAATTTCTAACATGTTTTAATTATATAAATGGGAATTAATGGGTCTTCAAGAAGATGATGATCATTGTGAAGACCTACTTTACAATATATTAATTAGAATACAAAAATGAATCTAAATTGAATCCATCCAATAATATCGGACTATAGATTTGCAGTAAATAAAATTATACAGTCTAAAACTAAACAGGTATAATATTATATTGAAGTTTTTGATTTTATGTAATAAGAATTATGAGAGAACTACCTGAAATTTAAGAGAAAGATGAATATTATTTGATTAGAAAGGTGGTCTAAGTTTCTTCTGACCTTAGATTTCTGATCTTCTGATCTTTCACACTGAAATTTTGGACTGATTAGTTTTTTAAAAAAATACTCAACATATGAGCACCTAAGGATTCCAAGTTATTAAAGTAACAAAGTATATTTTTTGCCAAAGCCTATCCATATTAGTGAGAACATCAAATATTTTCTTTTTCCTTTCATGTAAGGAAATAATATAAATTAATTTCTGGTGTGTTTTTAACAAGCATGAATACAGTTACAGTAGCAATGACAATAAGTTCTACAATAGATAGCACAAGATTATTTTTTGATGTTTCTACTTAGTCAGAGAACAGGTATAACTATTTAACCTAACTTGGGGGGAAAGGACTTTCTGAACATTTATTTATTTTTCATTTTCACTTTTATTTATTCTTTTGTCATACATTACAGCCTGACTGCAGCCTCCCTGACCTACTCTTTTCCTAGTCCTGCTCAATCTCCCTTCTCCCTGAGACCCACACTTCCTCCTTTACACTTCAGAAAAAAACAGTTCTCCCAGGGAACCAAACACAGCATAATAAAATGCAATAATACTAGGCATACACTCTCATATCAAGGCTGAATGAGGCAACCCAGTAGAAGGAAAGTGGGCCCAAGAGCAGACAAAATGATCAGAGAGACACTTACTCTCACTGTTAGGAGTCCTACAAAAACATCAAGCTAAACAACGAAAACATATTTGGAAAGGACCCAGTGCAGACCCACAGAAGTTTTATGATTATTGATATAGAAATTGTGAGCCACTATGAGGCCTGCTTATTTGATTCTGTGTTCCTTGTTCTCCTTCTGTCTTGGACCCTTCCGATGCCTACAATCCTTGCTCCCCTGACAATCCTTTCTCTCCTATTTCACAGCATTCCCCGACCTCCACCCAATGTTTGCTGAGGGACTTTGCATCTTCTTCCATCAGCTCCAATTTTGATGACCGTTAGGCTGCGTACAAATCTAAGAGCATAGCAGAATATCATTAGGAATACTCATATTGATTATTTTGCCAGTTGTGTTTGGTTCTACTCTATGTCTCTAGGCCATCTAGCTTCCAACTTCCTATTCCTGGCTATCCAGGCAGTGTCATGCATAGGATTCATCTAGTGGCTTGGGACTCAAGGTACAGCAGTCATTGGTTGCAAATCCTGAGCCACCATTTCCCCAGCATGTCTTGTAGCCAGGACATATTGTGGGTATAATATTTTGTGGCTGTGTTGGTGTTTCAGTCCTACCATATGAAGCCTTCCTGGTTACAGAAAATAGCCAGTTCAAGCTCTGCATTTTTCATTGATGGGAGTCTTCTCTCTTTTTTTTTTTAATTCAAAATTTTATTTACATTTCAGATGTTTTCCCCTTACCTCCTTTCCCCCCTCCCTCCCAGAAACTCCCTATCCTTTCCCTCCTCCTCTTGCCTCTATGATGGTGTACCCTCTCCCCACCCTCCCCCATACCTGTACCTCACCTCCCCGCCCTCGAATACCACCCCCCACGATGTCCAGTCTTCATGGGACCAAGGATCTCTTTCCCACTTATAAATAGCTCCCTTGCATATATAGCTGGAGCCATGGGTCCCTCCTTAAGCGCTCCCAGGCAGGTGGCTTAGACCCTGGAGGCTCTGGTTGGTTGATATTGTTGCTTTCCTCATGGTGTCAAGAATCCTCTCAACTCTCTTCAGTCTTCACTCTATCTTCTCTGTTGGGAACCCCATGATCAGTTTAATGGTTAGCTGTGAGCATCTGCCTCTGAGTATGTCAGACTCTTGCAGACCTCTAAGGAGACAGCTATATTAGGCTCTCTCATATGGTTACTCTCATAGGTTCCAAGAAGTTTTGACTGCAGTAGGTTTTTCACACTGTACCTATATGTCCATATACTAATGTCATCTCTATCTTCATTCCGCAATCCCCCGCCTGATCCCTCCTATTCCCATCCCTGACTGCCCTCAGTCTACCCACAAAATGTATTGTATTTACCCTTCCCAGGGAGATCACTGCATTCCTCAAACCCCTTGGATTCCTCCTTGTAACTTAGCATCTTTGAGTATGTAGATTGCAGAGTGACTCTCCTTTACTGCAATATCCATATTTGTCTTTCTGGGTCTTCAATTCCTTGGACAGGATGATTTTTTTTTTCTGGTTCCATCCATTTACCTGAAATTTTTTGATGTCATTAAAAAAGTAAATCCACTATTTTTCTGTTCATATATATCAAGGTTGTTTCTGATTTCTTGTTATTACGTAAAAAGTGGCAATGAGCATGGTTGAACAAGTGTCCTTATAGTAGGATGAAGTGTACTTTGGGTATATGGCCAGGAGTGGTATAGCTGAATCTTAAAGTAGATCAATTCCCTATTTTCTGAAGAACCATCATACTAATTTCTATAATGGCCATACAAGTTTGCATGCCCACTAGCAATCAAGAAGTATTCAGCTTGTTCCATATCCACCTTAGCATGAGCTGTCACTTGTGTTATTGATCTTAGCCATTCTGATAGTTGTAAAACAGAATCTCAAAGTAGTTTTGATTTCCATCACAGTGACAGTTAAGGGTATTCTATATTTTTTTAAATGTTTTGCAGTCATTTAGAATTCCTCTATGTGAATTATCTGTTTTATATGTACCTCATATCAAATTGATTTATTTGATTTATAGATGTCTAGTTTCTTGAATTGTTCATATATTTTGCATATTAGTCCTCTGTTGAATGTGTAGTCAGTGGAAATAATTTCCCATACTGTAGGCTGCCACTTTATCTGAATGACAGTGGTTTTTGCCTTGCAAAAGATTTTTAGTTTCATGAGGTCCCATTTACTGATTGTTGATATTAGTGTCTCATTATCAGTGTTCTGTCTATAAACTTGACTTCTATATTAAGGGTTCAAGGCTATTCCCTACTTTATCTTGTACCAAGGTCAGGGTATCTGCTTTTATATTGAAGTCTTTGATCTTCTTAGACTCATTTATACCTGATGTATTTTGTTTGTTTAGTTTTCTTTTATTTAATATTTTCTTTATTTACATTTTTAATATTATCCATTATCAAAGGTTTCCCCTCCGGAACCCTTTATCCCATTCCCACTACCCCTCCCTCTATGAGAGTGCTCCCTCACCCACCCACCCAATGGCACTTTCCTACCCTGGCATTCCCCTACACTGGAGCATCAAACTCCCACAGGTGTTAGACTCCAGGGAACCAAATAATCCTAGACCTAAGTTATATGCAGGGTTATATATATATGAATCTATTTGCATTTTAATACATATAAACACTAAGCAAGGCTAGGACCATTTGTTGAAAATGCTTTAATTTTTCCATTGTATATTTCTTGATTCTTTATCAATAATCAGGTGTCCATAGGTGATTGGAATTATGTGTATATTTTGAATTTGGTTCCATTGATTAACATTCCTGTTTTTCTGCCAATAATGTACAGGATATTTTTTTTTATTCTTTTCCTATTGCTTTTTAGTACTGATTGAAATTCTCAAGAAACTGAAGATGATATCAAAACATGGAAAGATTTTCCATGCCCATAGATAGGTAGGATTGACATTACAAAAATAACCATCCTACCAAAAGCAATCCAAAGATTCAGCACAATTCTATCAAAACTCCAACACAATTATTTACAAATCTTGAAAGGACAATACTCACTTTTATACGAGAGAAACAAAAACCACCTAGGATAGCTAAAATAATCCTAAAATATAAGAGAACTTCTAGAAGTGTCATCAAACATTTATTTAATACGAAGTGAATCAATGATGGTTAAGTCTACTGTCATAGAAATTCAGTATAAACACTAAACATTATTTTACAGCAATGAAGATTTTAGGGGAATATAGATTTATTCATTTGAAGACATCATCATAACTGAATAATACTTAATAAAAAATAATAATGATTTAAAAATAAGGAAATGAATATAAGATATAATGTTTGTCTTGCATTAACAGATACTACTTATGTTTGAGCAAATGTTTCAAACTATAGCCCAATCTGACCTCTGATAAAGCCTGATGCTCTTGCTTCAATTTTCAAAGTGTTGGTATACAGGTACTGGATGTATTCTAGCTAGCTTTATACTTTTGGCATCCCAACACCCAAAGTTGTATGTCATAGAACACAACATTGTATCAAGTAATTTCTGTTGCTGTGATGAAGTACCATGACTAATGTCACTTACAGAAGAAGTTATTATGATTTGTAATTTCAGATTAAGGATCCATAAGGCAGGTGAGGCATTACATATGTAGTATGAAGCATAGAGACCTCTTCTGAGTAGTGTACAAAAGATTCAGAGAGAGAAAAAAGGAAGTAGATCCAGGCTGTAAACTTTAAAATCTTGCCCCCAGTAGCATTCTTTTTCCAAAATGATTAAATCATTTTAAAATATCTTTTTAAAAAATTTTATTGGATATTTAATTTATTTATATTTGAATATTATTCCCTTTCCCGGTTTCCTCTCTGCTCACCCTTTATCCTATCCCCCCTTCACCCTACTTCAGTGAGGGTGCTCTCTTACCCATATCCCAATCCCACCTCATTGCCCTGGCATTCGCCTATACTGATGCATTGACCCTTTACAGGAACAAAGACCTCTCCTCCTACTGATTTCAGATAAGGTCATCCTCTGCTACATATGTGGCTGGAGCCATGGGTCCCTACATGTGTACTCTTTGGTTGGTGGTTTAGTCCTTGGGAGCTCTGGGAGGGGATCTGGTTGATTGATATTTTTGTTCTTCCTATGGGGTTGTAAAACCCTTCAGCTTCTTCAGTCCTTTCCCTAACTCCTCCATTGGGGTCCCTATGATCAGTCCAATGGTTGGCTGTGAGCATCTGCATCTGTATTTGTCAGGCTCTGGCAGAGCCTCTCAGAATACACCTGACACTGATTATTGGTGACCAAATGTTCAAAAAATTATGGGGAATATTTCTCATTTCCTCAACAGTAATGATGAGCAAAAACTAACAAATTACTCATCTTACAGACAACACTGGGCTATTACATTGTTGGAATATAATTCAGTGGTAGGGCCCATAACATGTAAGATTTGAGTTTGATCAGTAACCCTGCAAAATTAAAAGAAAACATTATTAGTTATAAATTATTGCTATGAATAGGTACTCTCTTCTTGGTCCTAGCATGTTATCTTTCTTTATTCCCAAAAGGTTATAAGTGATGATGAATGGGAGCAACGATAATACAATATTTAATGCAAAATGTAAACTGACTCTTCTCTGGCTCATTTAATTTTCTTTCCCTGTTTGTGAGGAAATCTGGGTTATTATGTTTTACAAGGGAGTATTGTATGATATCACGAAAAACAGATTTCTAATCTGGGTTTTATGGAGTACCCATAATCCCTTCATTTTGGAGGCTGAGGCAGTAGTATTGTTTTCCAATAAAGGATATGCTGATCTACCTATTACATTCTAGGCTAAACAGGCCTATAGAGTGAAACCTTGTCTAAAAAAAAAAAAAAGGAAAAAGAAAAAAAGGATCCTTAAAAAAGTTTTAAAATATGTTTACCTCTATAGGAGTATTCATGTTTTAGAAGAGGACTTTAAGGTGAGATCAGATACAAAATTATCCACTGGTTAGGTTACTTCATACGTTCTACAACATGGAAAATATGAACTTTTTGATAGAAGAACATTGATGTTTACTTGCACTTCCCTTTCTATCATACACCCAAATGAGCACTTTTGGTTTTTAGCTATAGTCTAAAGAAAATTAATAGGTACTATATAACCAATATCCACAATCAATCAACCAACTACTTAATTGTAATGAATTAAATAATAAGTAGTTATGACAAGTAATTTTTAAAATATTTAAGACATGTTTAAATTGCATTAAATTGGATAATATTTTAAATATTATGTAAAACAATGTAGACTATGAAATAATACTCAGTAAAGTTTAGATTTTGCAAGAACATGAGAATTCAAAATAGTTTGTATATGCAAATATTTTTGTACTGAAATACTGTTCAGTAGTCTTTAACAATGTAAATCTATTATTAGAATAGATAAAGAGTACAAAGCACAAAATATTTGCATAATTTATTTAAGGAGTAAATACCTTTGACAGTGAGTGGTCTTTCTATTATTTCAATAATGAATTGGTGGTAATTTTCAATGCCCAATGCCTATATCATTTTCTACATATACTAATATTTTGGTCTTCATTTTCACTAACAGTTGTCTTCAGTTAAAATTGATTCTAACTCAGATGGCTGAAAAATACTTAAAGTAATGTTCAACATTCTTAGCTATATAGGAACTGTAAATCAAAACTAATTTGAAATTCCATCTTAACACTTGTCAGAAAAGAACACTTGTCAGAAAAGCCAAAGATCAATAACACAAGTGACAATTCACACTGGTGAGAATGTGGAACAAAGGAAACAGTCCTATACTGATGGTGGGAGTGCAAATATATACATCAATTACTAAAATCAATATGGTGGTTCCTCAGAAAATGACAAGGAATCTACCTCAAGATCTAACTATTTCACTCATGGACATATAGTGAAAAGACAAGCAATCCAACTATATGGACACTTGGTCAACTATGTCCACTGCAGTTTTATTCAGGTCTAATGTTCTAGTGAGATCTATCCTATCTCTGACACGTTCTGTCAAGTCATTCTATGATTTATCACTGGGTCTGCCTCTTAATTAGAAGTTGTTTTTGAGCATGGCTCTAAACTTTTAAAAACTAACTTTACCTTCATTGTTTAGGTGTAAAGATGTGTGCTATGGGCATCTCTGTGTTCCAGGCAGAGGGATTAAAGGTGTGTCATTCCAGCTGTATCCTCTACAGGGGATATAGAAAAACAAATACATGTTTAAATCTATGTTTGTTGTTTGACTAATGTTGTAGGGTTTGAAAGATGTCTTAGTGGTCAAGAGTACTTGCAGCTCTTGCAGGGAACCCTGGGTCAATTCCAGCAAGGTCATGTTAGCTAGCTCACAACTGTCTGTAATCCCAGTTCCAGGTGATCTGGTGCACTCTTCTGGCCTTGACAGACATTGCACATATATGGGACACTAATATACATGCCAGAAAAGCAGTAAATTTAAAAAGAAATAATGTTAATAAAGTTAGAGAGTTTTGGGACAAATGATTTAGTTTAGAGTATTCAAACAAACTTGACTCAAACATCTCTCTCCAGTAAAGCAAATAAAGCGAACAATAATAATAATAAAGATCAGAGAAAGGAGATTCAGTTAATGTGTCATTTTGGAAAGATGATCACACAAAAGGATCCAGTGATCAAATTCTACATTCCAGACACTGACAAGAGGTTTAGACTTAACTAGAGAAAGAATTGGGGAAGAAGGCAAGAGGAATAAATAATTAACCAATCATGTACAAAGAGTGATTTGATAGATCATTACTTCTCTTCTTGTTCTATGCAGTAGATTGAGAAATTTGTTACTGCTTGCATCAAAGTTATTATAGCTCTAGGACTTGAGGTGAAAACTCTGGCTTCCACAATATGATGATAGTTTCTTCTAGGTACACTGTTGACCCCATAGTACCATCATCTTGAGGAAAAAGGGTGGTGGTTTTCTGTTTTATTTTGTTTCTGGGATGTTAGTTGGCTGTGTTTTTAGAACCCTATCTTTGTGACTTTATCTATAAATGAAGATGAAATATGAAAAATGAAGATGAAGTAGACAGGCACTTCCTAGTGGTTAACATGGTTAAGTTTAAAGTTAATCAGGACTCTGAACAAACTAAGGGAAATAGTTACAAAATGAAAGCAGTGATGTCAAGTTTGGTCCTGCATTTAGCTATCTTTTGTACTAAGTTGAGAACTAAATGATTTTCAGCCAAAGCAATTGTATATGTCTACTATAAATATAGTTTCATCTTCCATATCATTTACTTTAAAACATTTGTCATTTTTTCATATTTTGAGCTATTTTTCTTTTACTTTTTTTTTATTATTAATTCCAAATAGTTATGGACTAGCTTTCTGGAGAAAGAAACTACACTATTATATAACTTATAGAAATGTTCAGTATTTTGTAACATGATTTAAATGTGTGTGTGTGTGTTCAGTTGTGATTATATCCACTGCCAATATCCTATCGTACACCTTTCTCACTTCTGTTGACCTCATTCTTCCTGACTCAGACTTCCACATTTATTTTTATACACTCAAATTAATTACAGTTGTTTGTTTGAGTATGCCTGTGAGGGGTTATTTACAGAAGCATATACACTTAATGGTTCATAAACCACTGAAGAAATTGATAAGCCCCTATCCTGGAAATCATTAACTACCTATAGCACCTAAGGATGGAAAGGTCTTATGAGTACTACCTCCATCCATGATGAAAATTTGAAGTTTCTACTTTTGTGCAAGTTTTATCCAATTATCCATAGTTACTGTAGGTTCACATTGATAAAGGTCAAGGTCATTTTGCATTCAAAAGAGCATGTTTCATAGCAGTCCATTTGCTTGTTCTTATATTCTTTTTATTTTGGTTTATTGGAGTAGTTGGGGTATTTGGATATTCCATATAAACTTTAAGATTTATTTTTCTCTCTTTTCTTTCATTGGATACTTTCTTTATTTACATTTCAAATGTTATCCCCTTTCCCAGTTCACCCCTGGAAGCTCCTTATCCTATCCCCCTTTTCCCTGCTTCTAAGAGGCCATGGTAGCTTTCCAAATGGATGCTTAAACACACCTCTTCCTCACCTCAGCTTACTGTATTCTATCAAGTCTTGTCCTGTTAGGTATCTGGGGCTCCTCACCACCAAAACCATCCTTCATGATGATGGTGCACTGAGGGGCCCAATCTAGATCAAATAAAAAGGCCTTACTGTGATTGGAATGGATGGGCTCCTGTCTGCTTTTTTGGGACCACTAACACATCCTTTGCACTATACTCCAATATTCCTGAGTTAATACTTACTAAATCTATATTTCATCTCTATTACCCAACTATTACCTTTATTCCTCTGCCTAGCCATTGGCCACTGGCTCTTTATTTGCCAGTCAATAAACAACTGTTGGCTTGACCTGCAGCAGATCTGAGGATTCGAATATAAACACAAATCAAATCCCTAACACTCCATGACCCCTTCGTGTCATCAAAACAAGTACCATCTGGCTGATTCTTATGTATTACCAACTCCAGCCTAAGCATGATGTACAACCTTGGTTATCTCTGGAACACAGGTTGTTGTGCTCTCAGAAAACATTTCCCAAAAGATCACCTCAATGATGCTGGTCTCTTCTTAATCATTGCTAATGTCTTAGTTCAGCTAACCAACACCAATTGTCCAGGTAGCCTCATTTATTCTTGACTCTAAAGCCAGAGTCACATGACCAAAAAGGTGAGTTCTGTTGCTTCCTGGAACTGGAATATACCCCCCTTGATCTATTACATTGTTACTAGCTTTGTGTTTTCCAACTCCTTCCTGCAACTTGCCTGTTAAATTGACCTTGAAATCAGAGATCTGCATGGCTCAGTCTCCTGAATGCTTCAATTAATGGCATATACCACCTCACCTGTACTTAAGCATTACTTGACCTATAATGTGCTGTGTCCCAAGATGCCCTCGAACTCAGAGATCATCTTGCCTTATTCTCCTGGGATTAAAAGTGTTTACTACTCTATCTGGCCCTATGCTTTGCATGGTCACTATTCTTCAAGATCTGGAACAAAAACTTGTATCTTTCAGGCTCCAGATCTGGTTCACAAGTATGTTCTCCATTTCTTCATTGTATCTTATTAATTAAACATCCAAATGATAACAATAACCAGGTAATAACACCTAACATAACTATTCTTTGTTCAACTTCAAACATCAACAATAAACTTAGTTTTGTGAGAACTTGCCCTGAGATCACCACTACCTTAATATGTTTATCTCCTTGAACATAGGATTCAGTTTCATTTCACTTCCTGGTGCCCCTTTACTACTTTAACCATTCCTGAATTTTGTATTTTTCCTTCCTATGCTTGCTATGCTTGATCAAAATCTTCTTCATGAGAGTAAACCAGAGGACAACGTCTATTTTGAGCTTTTTTGAGACTTTCCTTGTCAATGCAATTAATCTACTCCTCTAGTCTCTAGTCTTAGTCTGAGGCAGATTCTTCAGACAAAGGCAAAATGTGGCCACATTCTTCATCAAATTATCACAAAAACAATCTCTAGGCTACAAATTACCATTATTCTCTTAAACCTCTTTAGCCAGGCCCACACAGTTCAAATCACCCTCAGCAGTACTGTCTTCCATATTCCTACTAGGATGGGACATTAAGCCTGACTTAAAATATCCCATTGCTTTCCAAATCCAAAGTCCCCAAATCTACATTTTTCCAAACAATAGCATGGTCAAGCCTATCACAGCAATACTCCAATACCTGGAACCAACTTTTTCTGTCTTAGTTTGGTTTTCATTGCTGTTAAGAAGAGACATCATGATCAAGGCAACTCTTATAAAGCCCATTTAATTGGGGCTGGCTCACAGGTTCAAAGATTCAGTCTATTGTCATCAAGGAGAGAAGCATGGCAATGTCCATGAGGACATATTGCTGCAGAAGGAACTGAGAATACTACATTTTCATCCAAAGCAAGTCAGAAGGCTGCAGATCATACTTGCCAGATTCATGCATATATATGAGACCTTAAAGCCCAACTTCCATGGTGACATATTTCCTCTAACAAGGCTACACCTCCAGTAAGGCCACAACTTCTAATAGTGTCACATCCCATGGCAAGTACATTCATCCTCCATGTTGCTTATAAGTTGAAATTCAGTTCATCCACTTTTTAGGAGTTTTCACACTAACTGACATAGAAAAATATTAGTGATAGGTTAAAAAAAAAATGTGTTACTTATGCTCTGTTATCTCAATTCTCTGAAAATACCCTGTCTATCATCTCTCTTTCCTAACTTAGGACCAATCAGCTTTTTTTTATTTTATTTTATTTTATTTTATTTTATTGGAAATTTTAATTACATTTCAGATGTTCTCTCCTTACCCCATTTCCCCCCCTCCCTCCCAGGAACTCACTATCCCTTCCCCCCTCCTCCAGCCTCCATGTTGGTGTACCCCCACCCAACCTCCCCTGTACCTTACCTTCCCACCATCGAATGTCCCCCGCCACGACATCCAGCCTTCATGGGACCAAGGATCTCTTCTCCCACTTATAAATAGCTCCCTTGCATATATAGCTGGAGCCATGGGTCCCTTCCTAAGCGCTCCCAGGCTGGTGGCTTAGACCCTGGGGTCTCTGGTTGGTTGATAGTGTTGCTTTCCTCATGGTGTCATGAATCCTCTCAACTCCTTCAACCTTCACTCTATCTTCTCCATTGGGAACCCCATGATCAGTTTAATGGTTAGCTGTGGGCATCTGCCTCTGAGTATGTCAGACTCTTGCAGACATCTAAGGAGACAGCTATATCAGGCTCCTGTCAGCATGTACATCCTGACATCCACATCAACGTCTACCTTTGGTGACTGCACATAGGATGGATATCCAGGTGGAATGGTCTGTAGACGGCCCCTCCTTCAGTTTCTGTCCTGCACTGTGTCTCCATATTTGCTCCCTTGAGTATTTTGTTACTCCTTCTAAGAAGGACTGAAGCCCCCCCTACTTTGTCATCATTCTTCATGAGCTTTATGTGGTCTCAGAGTTGAATCTTGGGTATTTCAGGCTTCTGGGCTAAAGTCCAATAATCAGTGAGTGAATACCATGTATGTTCTTTTGTTATTGGGTTACTTCACTCAGGATGATATTTTCTAGTTCCATCCATTTATATAAGAATTTATGAAATTCATTGTTTTTAATAGCTGAGTAATATTCCATTGTATAAATGTACAACATTTTTTGTATCCATTCCTCTGTTGAAGGACATCTGGGTTCTTTCCAGTTTCTGGCTATTATAAATAAAGCTGCTATGAACATAGTGGAGCATATGTCCTTGTTATGTGTTAGAGCATCTTCTGGGTATATACCCAGGAGTGGTATAGCTGGGTCCTCAGGTAGTGATATGTCCAATTTTCTGAGGAACCGCCAGACTGTTTTCCATATTGGTTGCACCATCTTGCAATCCCACCAGCAATGGAGGAGTGTTCCTCTTTCTCCACATCCTCACCAGCATCTGTTATCACCTGACATTTTTATTTTAGCCATTCTGACTGGTGTGAACCCACACACCTATGGTCATTTGATCTTTGACAAAGGAGCTAATACCATCCAGTGGAACAAGGACAGCATTTTCAACAAATGGTGCTGGTTCAACTGGAAGACAATATGCAGAAGAATGCAAATTGATCCATTCTTATGTCCTTGTACAAAGCTCAAGTCCTTCACATAAAACCAGACACACTGAAACTAATAGAAGAGAAGGTGGGGAAGATCCTCGAATACCTAGGCACAGGGGAAAAGTTCCTGAACATAACACCAATGGCCTATGCTCTAAGACAAGAATTGACAAATGGGACTTCATAAAATTGCAAAGTTTCTGTAAGGCAAAGGACACTGTCAATAGGACAAAACGGCAACCAACAGATTGGGAAAAGATCTTTACCAATCTCACATCTGATAGAGGACTAATATCAAGAACTCAAGAAATTAGACTCTGGGCAAGCAAATAACCCTATTAAAAAATGGGGTACAGAGCTAAACAAAGAATTCTCAACTGAGGAAATGCGAATGGCTGAGAAGCACCTAAAGAAATGTTCAGCATCCTTGGTGATCAGGGAAATGCAAATCATGACCAATCAGCTTTAAAATTATCTGATAATACTCTTGTCTAGTAAGCAAAAAATATTATATTGCTTTCTTCCTTGCCTTTTGAACTTCTGAACTTGTTTCCCCTATTTAAAAAAAAAAAAAGCCGTCTTTAAGTACAGATGATACCACAGTTTGGCTCAGGAGTCATTTCTGTGATAAGCCTGAATCAAGCATTTAATAAATTTTCATCACATCTTTGATCAGTGTCTAAGTGGTCAGTATATGATGAATTCCAGACCCCAATAAAGGTAATCATGTATACCTAGCCATAAGCCCCTTAATGCTATTGCTTACAGATATTTGTGGCTAAAGCTACTAGTTTTCTGAGTTCTGCACTAAAAGTGTTAGCTTTCTAAGAAATATAGTCTTCACTTTCTAGACAATCGCTTATTCTGTTCCAACCATAAAGCTTTTTGGTGATTTTGATTACTAAACCTGTTTGACTTTCTGAATAATTGTTCAAAAGGAATTTTTCTCTCTTTTTCTCCTTATCTTTCTCCATTTTTTTGATAGCTGACTACCAAGTTATTTTTCTCTAAAACTATAAATGTTTATTTTTTTCCCCCACTATAAATGTTTCTAAAGCCTCTTTTTGTGTCCTAATGGCTAATTTTGTCAACTTGACTATATCTTGAATATCTAAAACCCAATTGGACAGGTACAACCCTAAATTTTTTTTAATTAAATCATTTGAAGTGGGAAATCCCACTTCCAAACCAGATCTTTTGAGGTGACGAGATACACCTTTAATCCAAATACTTTGATATGGTAAATTCCATTTTTCTGGGCCATAGCTTCTTCTGGACGTCTATATAAAGAACATGGAAGACGTAAACTTTCCCACTTTACCTGTTTCCTCTCACTAAAAAGTCCATACCTCCACTGGCATTAGAACCTACTTCATTGGTTTTATAGTGTATACACTCAAGACCAGCTCAGACCTCAAACATTATGGACTGAACAACTACTAGATTCTTGGACTGTCCATTGGTAGACAGCCATTTTATCTGTAATATACTTTCCAATTGATCAGGATCTATAGTTACTAAACCTTGGCAATTATTGAAATTTCTCCTAGAAGCTAATAGAGTACTGAAAACCCATGGTGTAAACTTCTTTACAAACTTTAGGAGGCAAATGAATTTGATTTTCCTCATTCACCAATTATGAGAGATGACAAATGGTGGTTGTATATAAATCTTTTGACAATTTGTGAAAAAATAAGCAGCATAATGGTCCTGTTCTGTTGTACCTAGCACTTTTGGATAAATTGGCAAAGGAAATAATGAGCTCTGTTATATTAACCAACGTCTAGGATCTCAGAATACAATGAAGGATAAACAGTGAACTCACTAATAAGGCTGACTGGATTCAGATTTTCCTAGAAAGGCTTCTAATTGTGTCCTGGAAGAGAGACTTCTCTCCAGCAGCGACAGAGCTTATTTTGCAGAAAATCTAACTGAAGCCCTCTTTAAACAACTGGCTGAGTTACAACCAAATTCAAGTCACTGCCTTGGATGGTTTGGCCTAGAATATTTTCTCTAAGACTGCTGAATAAGCTCACTTCTTTCTGTTTGAGCTCAGCTGTTCTGGCTCAAGCTTCACTCCAAACTGTAAGATTTAAACTGGCTTCTTTTAGCTTCTCTTGAATTGCTCATACTAACAGTAATGGTTTGTATATGTCTGGCCCTTGTAGCTGTGGCCTTGTTGGAGTAGGTATGTCACTGTGGGTGTAGGCTTTAAGGCCCTCATCCTAGCTGCCTGGAAGCTAGTATTCTGCTAGCAGCTTTCAGATGAAGATCTAGAATTCTCAGCTCCTCCTTCAACATACTTTTCTGAATGCTATCACGTTCCTGCCTTGATGATTATGGACTGAACTTCTGAACCTGTACCTCAATTAAATGTTGTCCTTATAAGAGCTGCCTTGGTCATGGTGTCTGCTTACAGCAGTAAAACTTTTACTAAGACACTAACTTTGACAATATGCTCTAATCTTCTGGCTCTTTTTCATCTTCTGGCTTGTTCTATGCTCCCTTAAATAGCTTCCTTTCCCTGTCTCTTCTAATGAGAGTTTGGCATATCCTTTTCTGTCAAGTCATTCTCTGATTTGTTACTTTGTCTGTCATTCAATTAGACATCACTTTCAAATATAGGTGCTTACTTTTACAAACTTAACTTTACCTACATTCTTCCTAGTGATTAAAGGTGTGTACTAAGGGCATGTCTATATCCCAGCCAGAGGGATTAAAGGTATGAGGTGAGACAGAACCATATCACAACTACAAACAGGTTTTATCAGTAAATAACATAATCTTCATTGTTCTTTTCACATGTGAAAAAGCCTGTGTTGTGTACCTCAAAAAACAAGGTTCTTACATCATGCAGTGGCGTGGGATTGTTATTTATATATATAAAAAACATCTTTAGATGCATATACTTACACATTTTTTAATGTTTAAAGTTGGATGTTGATTTTATCCTTTTAAACTTGTAACTTCAAAAGCCATCAATGTAAATAGCTACTGCATAGAAACTTTGTTTGCATCTATTTTTATCTACACTAGATTGTGACTATCTAAATGCATCCTGTCTTTTTTTTTTTTTTTAATAAACTAAAACTTTGGTTCATACTGATTTATTCTCAAAAGATTTTCTTTGATATTTAGGTAAATTTCTCAGCTTCTCTTGAATAAAATTTTCTGAGGAAAATTCTACAGTTTACAAGTCCAACAATACCAAATGTGATCTCCTGTTGTAGTGGCACAAAAGAAAAGTTGAGTCATCAATACCAGACATCTCACAAAAAATTGGATCCAGACCATATCCAGCCATTTGAATGATTAATCTTAACCATTCTGTGATCAGAGAACTGCAGTGGTTTGAAGTAATGATTGAAAACAGAGTTTGACATAATTTTCAGGAACATTCTCTTACCTTTTCCTTTATCGCTTTATTTTTTATTGAATAATTTATGTACATTTCAGTGCTTTAATGAAGGTAATCTTTTCAGAGATGCTTATACAAAACATCGAAAACATCTTGTTTTGTCTTGTTCTAAAAAAAAAAAGTCAGCTTTTTCTAGTTTGGTATGAAGTTAGACATTTAAAAGATTCTCCTGTAGGCCAATTCAGTTAAAACATTTCCTAGAGAATTTGGGCCATTTTATCTATTCATGCAAGATGCATACATGGTGACAAATACACCTCTTAGTTTGTGTTTTTACTTCCCTTTGTAGGAAGGTATCTACAGTCACCCATTTATTTTTTTATTAACTTTACTTACTGATCACAGACCCCTTCTTTCTCTCCCTTCATTCCCATCCTTACAAATCCCTCTCAACATTTCACACTCCCTTCTCCTCAGATAATGGGGAGAACTTTTGGGGTACCACCCCACCCTGGGACATCTAGTTCCAGCAGAACTAGGTATATCCTCTTCCACTGAGGCCCAACAATTTAGTCCAAGTAGGGGAAGGGGATCCAATGGCAGGGAACTGAGACCTCCAGAGCCCCGGCTTCACATTTTAGGACTTCCACATGAAGGTCACGCTGCACATTTGCTACAAATATATAGGGGACGCCAGTCAAGCCCCTGCTCCTATCCACAGTCCCAAAGAAATTGGGTAATAAGGAGATACTAAGGGAGGATATATGAATCTCACTCAGAAAGGGAAACTAAATAGTCATTGGAGGTGGATAGAGAAAGGGAACTGAGTTGGAGAGAGAGTGAGAAGGGGTATGGGAATTGCAAACAACGTTGGAGCAGGGAGATAGGAGAGGTCTGGACTGAGAATGGAAGTCCTTGGAGGCTTCTCTGGGAATAGCTAGAGGCAGATGCAGGGGGATACAGAGAGTCCATGTGGGTGATCCTAGCTGAAATTCCTACCACAGAGGGATATAGAGACTGAAGTGGCTGCCACCTGTATACAGGCGAGACTTACAGAGGAGGTAGAGAAATATCAATCTACCCACAAAACCTTCAACCCCAAATTTATCCTGCCCACAAGTTGTGCAGGGGTAAAGGTAGAGCAGAGACAAAAGGACTAGCCAACCAATGACTGCCCTAACTTGAGACCCATACCATGTGAGAGAGCCAAGCCCAGACACTATTAATGATACTGTTATGCTTGCAGGAAGGAAACTAGACTAACTCTCCTGAGAGATTACATCCATCAGCTAATGGAGGCAGATGCAGAAACCCATGGCAAAACATCAAACAGAGTTCTAGGAATCTTGTGGAACAGTTTGGGGTAAAATTACACAAGCTGGAGGGCTTGAAGACTCCACAGGCACCCACTGTTAGAGGTTTGCTTTACTGTAAGTTAATCTTCAATATAGATGTCATAAACAACTGGATCAGGAAGAATCAAAGACTTGTGTTTGTGGGCTTTCTGCCTGCTATGGAGGAAAAGGAGGTAAGTAAAAAATAATATAAAAATACTACAAATATAATACTAGAATTACTAGAAATATATTATTATATATTATGTATAATACAATATAGAGATACTACAACATACTAGGATGACAGTATAAACATCAGAGACCAGAAAGGCTAGATTAAACTTGAAATACTGACTGCCCTTATTTCCCTTCCATCCATAATCTTTAGGTTAAAGATGAGATGGAAGGGAGATATTTACTGTGGTAATCCACCATCTACTCAGGTTGCTGGCTGTCTGAATAGAACAGCTAATAGACTAAATTCCTGCTTTTTGCCTTTGTGACAGGAAATATGGGCCACTTACAATAGGTACTACACACGGAAAGCCAGCTGGAATTTGAGATAGAATTGTGTATCAAATCCTACTCTAGTGGCCTATTACAATTTAGAAAGATTACCTTTATTGAGAAAAATCTAAGGGAACTGTCTTTTTCTCTCTTTTTTAGATTAGATGTGTTATTTTGAAAGTTTTTCTTTGCTGTGTTTTCCAATGACACCAATTGAATCAGTAATCTTTCTTACACATTGCAGAATGAAATTACACCCCAGATATAAGGTAGAGATCTCAAAATGTCAAGACTGTAAATATCTCATATACTTTCCCTTAGGTGAACTGTATTATGTAGGTGAGCTATATGTTGACAGGATATGTTACTTTTGAGATTTTTATAAGATCAAGGAATATCATAATAAATTAGCATAAATCTGCAAAAAGAGTAGTAGATATACAATATGGAAAAGAACAATACCTATTCTCTTCAAAGTGAAGAATATTCCAGAGAAATTTATTTTAATTTGTTAACTAAAGCAGTGAAAGCTTGTTGGTAAAATTCAAAATGGCTACAAACATTTCAATATGAGTTCAATTACATTTAATCAGAAACCAAGCATTTGATTCTTTGTCCAATGGTAAGTAAAGAAGGTTAAAATGAAATAAAAATTTCCTGGCTAGAATCTGAAATATCCCACAAGTAATGGTAATGTTAAGATTACGTACCCAAATAAATATTTCTTATTTCAACCAAAGTGAAACTAAAAAGTCAAATCTAGGAGGATTTACTCTAAAAGCTAACATGGGAGATGAATGGACACAGTAGATTCTAAAAATATCTATCACCACATCAAAAGCACATACTGGAAAACCATGGGAGGTAACTATATATCTTATTAGAACACTACAACAATAATTTTGAATATGAAAAAATCTATCTCAGAGCAAAGTTTGAGTTATTTGCATATATAAATCATATTTATTATACATCTACATTTGCATATACATATATATTCCTAAAATATAAGTATAATATATTATATTATACTTATCTACTTATATACTAATTATAAAGTATACTTTCAGTTTGTATACTACTACATGTATGTATGTTTTCAGGGCAGAACATTTGGTATTGGATAACTAATGGTATCTTCTTTATTTTGAAAGATTCCTTCTTCTATTCTCAGCATTCTTTAGTTACCTGTAGTACTGTATGTAAAGAGGCTTCCTAGTGCCTGCCCCACCCATGTTAGCATATCTTCTGTGTCAGGAGCCATCATAGGATAAGCTAATAACTAGCAGGTGATCTTCCTGAGATGATGGCCTTAGATTAAAATCTACGACAGAACCCTGGTAGGCATGACCCTGGAGAAAATCATTTTAGGATTCCTACTATTATTATGCTTTTCCTGTTATTATTAAACATATATGACAATCACTAGGTATTACCCCACACTTTTGAACAGATCTATGCAGATCCATGAAGATGTATTGTCTTGTAGTAGTGCTATAAAGACAAATAGATGACTTCTCAATTTTAAAAGATGAACCTATAATAATTCCTAAAATTATATCAGTATTTATTAAGTTCTTTTATAGGGGGACTGCTATTAACTCCTTTTCTGATATTCAAAACTGCATTGAGACCTCTGTCAGTCTCCCCTGGTGTTACCAGTTAATTGCTTCTAGATAGTAACCAGACTTTCTACTACTCAGAGCACATTCCAAGAGATTATAAAACAATTAACCAAAGGTCATAAAAAGGGAATTAATGATATATTATAGGTGAGAGGACAGAATATAAATATTGACTGAGTTTATACAAAACTTCACTAATAACTTAGGTATGATTTTTAACTCTTGATGAACCTGTGGAATTGTGACAGGTGATAAATATTTAGGCATATAAATACTCATAATGGATATGTATGTAAAAATTCACTGCTGCAAATTTCTTATTCAGTTTATTATTTGATATTATTTGTGAACTTGTGATGAACATTTTTATTGGATATATTATTTACATTTCAGATATAATCCCCTTTCCCCATTTCCCCCCCAACCAGGAACCCCCTATTCCATCCCGAATTCTCCTGCTTCTATGAGGATATGCCCCCAACCACCCTTCCACTCCTACCTTCCCACCCATGATTTCTCCCACACTGGGGCGTCCAGCATTCACTGGACCAATGATTTCCTCACCCACCTATGCCTGACAATGTCATCCTCCCCTACACATACAGCTGGGGCCATGGGTCCCTCCCTATGTGCTCCCAGGCTGGTGGTTTAGAATCTGTGAGCTCTGGTTAGTTGTTATTGTTGCTCTCTCCATGGGGCTGCAAACCCTTTCAGCTCCTTCAGTCTTCTCTTCTCTTCACTCCTCCATTGGGAACCCCTTGATCAGTTCAGTGGTTAGCTGTGAATATCCACCTCTGTATATTTCAGGCTCTGGCAGCTAAGGAGACAGCTATATCAGGCTCCTGTTAGCTTACACTTCCTGGCATCCACATCAGTGTCTGCCTTTGGTGAATGCACAAGGGATGGATACCGAGGTGGAGAAGTCTCAGGACAGCCCCGACAGAAACTGAAGGTGAGGAATATTTTGGCATGTGATTATGTATTCTGAAAGATGTTAATCGATGAGGACAGAGAGAAGAGTCAGAACTGAGCTGAGGAGAACTTTTTAGACAGAACACTATTTAGACAGATCTGATCAGAACTTTTTAGAACACTACTAAGGATATTTATTTTATTTGGGACAGAAGAGAACTGTTTAAGAACTGTTTAGACAGAAATGAACTCAAGAACTTAGAAGTAAAGACATAGCATTTGGAGAAAATGCATTGAGAATAACAGCATTACTATGACATCAGAGCAGGAGGAGAGAACAAAGTTAGAAGGAGAATGCAGAGTGGAATAACTTAGAAACTATAGGCAACATAAAACACTAAGAGAACAATATGCCAAATGCAGAGAGAAAGAGGAAAGAACAAGCTGCAGAGAGAGAGAGAGAGAGAGAGAGAGAGAGAGAGAGAGAGAACAAAAGGAGCTTATTTGAAAAGTTTTCTGTCTGCAAGTGTTAATCTCTTCTAGTTCAATAGAAGTTTATTGATCCAACTTTCTCCCTAGCCTGACAAGCAAGAGGCATCTGAACAAATGGGGAAAGTCTCTAGAAATTAATCATTTACTTAATCCCACACTGTTAGGCTGCAGGTGTTAGTTGCCTAATCCAGGGGCCTTTAACTCTCAGAAAGAGCAAGAATGTGTTTAAGATGTTTTAAAAGTTATAATCAGCTTTTCAGTATAGTTAGAGAGCTTGAATGTCTAGAGACCCTCAATCTTTAAAGCCACATCAGAATCCTACTCAGTGTCTCCTCTCAACTTGCTCCAGGCCAGGCCAGTGGGTTCCAGGGAATATTGTTCTTGTCCTTACTCAATTTCTGCCATTCCTAGTATACAAAATCTCACTGTAAATTCCTTGTTTTTCTGTCTCTTACATTTTTGTCTTTCTGTCCTCTCTTTTGCAGTGATTCCCTGAGCCTTAGGTGATGATCTTGTATGTAGATATGTCTATTGAGACTGCAGTCCACACTATTATAAAATCACTCTATTTCTTGATGGAAATATAAGTTAATACCACATTTATTTTCTAATTTAAATAATGCTTTTATGAGCATAGGTGTACAAATAGTTCTTCAAGACCATGATACCAATTTTCCTAGATACATACCCCAAATTAGTAGACTGTATAATAATACTTAACTTAATGAATTACCACACTGCTTTCAATAATTGCTTCAGTACATGTATTTCCACTAGCAAAGTAGAATTCCTTTTACTTTTCTACTTCTTCCTTAACATTTTCTTTTTATTTCCCTCCCTTTTTCTATTTTGATTTTGAAATAAAATTAGACACTGTTTTTTCTCCACATTTTCCCGATGTTTAGTTATATACAACATTTCTTCATTTGCTTGTTTGTCCAAAGAATTTGCAGAAATAATTAGCATTTATTCAAACCCTTTTGTTGATCTATAAATGGGTTTTATCGTTTAAAGATGCATATTTTTGAGACATAAATATATCAAGTGTCTGTGTGTATTCTATTTAGGGTTTAGTCCAGTTTTAACTAAGTTTTCTATATGATATAAGCAAAATTCCTTTATAGTTTTTCAAGGATATTCCAATGATTTTTTTTCTCACATAGGTTATTGAAAACAACAGCATAAATGCTTTTCTCCAATGCATTGTCAATACTCCCGGTTTTGAAAAACATTATTTTTTTTGAAAAACATTATTAATATTTGCTTATTTTCATATTTTCTTTTTTTTTTTTTTTTGAGACAGTGGCTAGCTCTGTGGTCTAGTCTGGTCTGGAACTTCCTACAGTTCTGCCTTAGGTTCCTAAACCATGAGATAGTGAGCATCATCAACTTAATTACTTGAATTTTCTTTGATGTAGGGTCTCACTATTTCACCTAGGCTGGTTATAGACTGGTAATTTCATTGCCTTAGCCTACCAAACTGAAATCACAGGCCTATCTCATGGTATTTTGACTTGTGATTTTGTCAGGATTTATTTCATTTTTCAAAATTAAAATTTAAATGCAATATAATTATATTATTCCTCCTCTAACTTTCTTGCAACCTACCACTATGTTTGAACCCTCATCCTATATGTATGACTTCCTCTTATTTAACCATTGTTGTTACATATGAATTTAAATGAATTAATACATAAATACAACCAGCTGAGTCCATTTAGCATTACTACATGTGTATGTTTCTAATGATGAGCACGTGGTATTCTATAACCAATCATGGTACTTATTCCTGGGAATAGTAATTTTTGCTGTTAGCAGTTAATTTATTGTATCAAGCCTTTGTCTGAGTAGGGTTGTATTAGATTACTATCATCTACATTGGGAAGAAACCTCTTGTTGAAATCGTTCAGCTTTTGGCAGCCATATTGGTGATATTTCATGGGTATAGCTTCTCTAAGACAGCAAGAAGGCACAATTTCCCAGTAGACCTTCTGGTCCGGTGATTATTAAAATTTTTATGCTCCCTGTACCGAGATTTTACCTGAGACTTGAGTGTAGGCGTTGTGTTGTTGTATTCATTAGGAAGAAAACACTTTAGTCAATTCCAGATCAAATTGTCTAAGCCCTATGTTAAAAGTATATTGTTTCATAAGCAATAGAGATTTACCTTCAGCTTCATGATTCTTATATTCATTTGCTATATTTGTTTATAGAAAGTTTTGAAATGAAAAAGTGTGAATTTACTTTCTTTTCCAATATCATTTTGATGTTTATACACACTAAGGATTCTATATGAATTTTGAGATAATTTTCTATTTAAAATAATGTTCTAATTTTGGTAACTGTAATATTGAATTTGCATTTTTATAATATTGACATAAAAAAACAGTATGCTTTCTTATTTATGAACATGAGAGGGACATATTTTTATTAGTTTTATTTCAGCAATATGTTATTTTTGTTTAAAATTCTAGAAAAATACCCTTGATGAATACTTCTGTAAAATACATTCAAATCAAACATTTTTAACAATTTTTCAGTTTAAACACCAGCTATATTATTATAATGTAATCTATTTATAATTTGTGATTTTCAAGCTTCCTTCCTCACATTTATTGTTTCAAACATTCTGGCTCACATGAATTAGGGTATAATCTGCTTAAAATTACTGTTTATCCTAAATAATCAGAGGGAAATTAAGCATAAAACAAACGATAGTGGCAGGACAAAAAATCTTCTGTGAATTCTTTGGGAGTCCCAATTTAACAGTCACTTCACGTGTTCTCCAACATGAAACCTTGCCAACATTTATTGCTAAACGACTTAATAGAGCATAATGTTCAATGCTTCATCTATTTCCAGAGGTCAGTAGAAGGGCAGTACATTCTAGATTTATTTCTATTTTTTTCATAAAGATGTGTTGAGTATAATTAATGTTGCTTCTTTATTAACTGAGTAAACCATATTTTTCCAGTTTAATTTTCCTAATACTAAAAATTTTACCACTCCATGGCTTACATGTATCAATTTTGGTATTGAAATTGTTTTTTCTCCTTTGTTTAATATTTTCTCAACAAAATCATGTACAATACTAAATTTCTGGCTTTGAAATATCTTAGACCAATATTAATGTGAGGAGAATCCTTGACTAAATTCTACTATAACTTATCTCATCTGTAGGCAGGTTAGTATAGTATCCTTTCTGAACAATTCTACTCACCATTTATTTAAAACTATCTAAATACTGCCACTATTTATCTCTCACATACTGATTTATATGTTAACTTTTCAAAAATAAAAAACATTGTCTCATAATTCTCTGTGACCTAGATGAGACAATCTTCTCTACGTATTTTACTATTCTGTGCCTTAGAAAAAATTTTCTTATAACTGTCATTTGTGTAATAAATTATACACTATGTTTTACTATCTCTTATAAAACTAAAAACTTATGAGAAAAGTACCCTGCTTTTTCCCTTGCTATATTCTCTATATTTGAACTGTGTATGACAACAATATTCGATTTGTTGTTAGTTCCATGAGTGAAAGGAATTCCTAATCTGCACTTAGATTCCTTTGGATTCTAATAATGGAAAATAACTTTCTTTATGAAGTGCTTAGTTTTGGGAAACTAGGACAAGTTTTATTGAACAAATTTTGTTCCTTAGACACTACAAAGTGTTTTTCTCAAATTTCACCAAATATAGGCTTTTCAAAATTGAAAAGCCTAGCTATCAGTGACAGACATTTAATCAACACTAACCCATACTTTTACCTTTGAGAGCGGTGTGTAAATGTGAAAGTAAATTGTGGTTGTTTCGCAGAATAACACCTCTTTTAGGATGGTTTGGAGCTGAACCTGTAGTTCAATGCAATTACCAATAAATAAAGCAAATGTTGAAAAGATGGAATGACATGGGTTATTACTGAATGGTGAAACTTTGTGGAGTTACTTCCCAACTTAGTCAATTTTATGGTATAATTTTACTATTGAAATTTTGAATTTAGTCCTTCTATTGACTTTATTCAATTTGTTAATATCATAAGTAGTTTTAAAAAAAATTTATTGTTTCTTTTTGAGTTTATAATATAATCACAAGATTTCTCTCTGCCCTTCTTTCCCTCCTCACCCTCTGATATTAACCTTCCTTACTCTTCTTCAAATATAGCCTCATATATTAAGAATACTGAGCAGAATGGCTTCCTTTTCAAATATTATTTTTTGTTAAATTGATTATATGTTTCATAAACTGTATATTGATCACATAATTTCCCCTCCTCCAGCTCCTCTCAGGTTCTTCTTTCCACCCTACCCACCTGTTACCTACTCCCTACCTACTCAACTTTATGCTCCCTCTCTATTTAATTCTATTTTCAGTCTTACACATAAACACTATTATTTTATTTTCATCAAAGGAAGTTATTTTAATGCAATGTGGTTAAACTTAAAAGTATTGTTTCATTATGATATTCTTTTTGCATAGGAGTTTAGTTTTAGGATGGAGAAAAAAAACCTATCATCAAAAAACAGAGCATAAAGACTAGGTACTAGTGACCTCTCCCATTTGGGATTGCTTACATGAGCTTCAGATGGATTCCTGGCTTGGGAACACACAAAGAGTACTATTAGTATCCATCTGGTGACCTTTAACACTTCAACCCATATAGACATTCATATATACTAAATAGCTACTTAGTGGAAATTTGCATAAAATGCATGCTTCTGAAAGAATGCACTCTTAGAAGAGTCCAACTTGGAAAAAGACACAGGGGAGTAATAACAGAAGAAATATAAACCCTATTTCTGTTAGAATTATAGCCTTTGTTGCTTCCTTTCTCTTTTTATGAAATATATATTCTTGCTTTTTTCTTAATCATAACTCCTAACTGCTTGCTTTACTATACTGTGGTCCCATCTTAATTCTTCCCTTTCAGGAGCAAAAGAATTGTCATTGTTAATTCAATTGATTTTAAAGTTATATTAAACTAAAATCCTCTCTCTCAATAACATTTTCTTTGTGTGTATGTTTGTGTGTGTCTTTGTGAAAGAATACCTAAAGAAATTTCATCATAAATTTAATGCAGTTAGGAAAATAAGTCTAAGGAAGGTAGTTCAGGGAAGCAGAGAAGGGACTACAGTTTATGTAGTGCTGGTTTAATTCCCAACATTGTATACATCTACCATGGTGACTCATGCCATTGATCCTAGTATGCTATAGATTCAGATAGGGTGATGAGAAGTTCAAGATCACACTTGGATACAATGATAATTTGAGGTTCAGCACAGAGATATATAAGACCCTGTATTAAAAACACCAAACCAAATAAACAAACAACTGAAAATATAACCTTAGTTGTAGATAAGTGCATAAAATATATTTGATGGTGAAACTCTAATTTCCATGGTAAAGCATCATAGCTTACAATTCTAATGACTACATTTTTTATTTTAATTCATTTATTTTATGTATATGAGTTCTCTACTGCACATACACCTTCCTTCCAAAAGAAGAAATCAGATCATTTTATAGACAGTCATGAACCACCATGTGAGTAATGACAGTTTAATTCAGGACCTCTGGAAAAGCAGCCAGTGCTCTTAGCCACTAATCTATCACCCTAGGCCCTCTAATGGCTATTCTTCTAATGTATGGAAATTCATTGTGTTTTACAGTCTTTGGGTCTAGTGAATTTCTGTCTGTGTGTGTGTGTGTGTGTGTGTGAGAGAGAGAGAGAGAGAGAGAGAGAGAGAGAGAGAGACTTTTTAATACTAGTACAGTTTAAAATATCGTATTTTAATATGTTTCTATATAGGGTTACATGAGAAATATTTTTATAATACAAATCAGGCTATAAGCCCTAACTCAATGATTATCCATCTAAATGTTGCTGTCTTTGAAAGTCCATCACATTGAACTACTTCAAGTTTGTTTTCTTTGCTTCCTCCTCACGTTTGAGGAAGTGATCTTCAATATTTTGCTCCAGTATTTATATCTAACTCTAGCCATGTATTCCTAGGAAGTTAGATACCGTGGTACCATAAGCCCAAACAAACCCTCCATTCTGTAAGTTGCTCTGCTTCAGTCTCTGTTAGGAACTCCATTTAACTATCATAAAAGGGCTTCCCCATATGATATCTGCCAGGTAACAAATATGATGTATTTGATGTTGATCAGTAAACAATTTGATGGTGCTTTGCTATTCTTTCTTATCATCTATCTATCTATCTATCTATCTATCTATCTATCTATCATCTGTCTATCTATCTATTTCATCACTGTAGGATTCCTATATAATTAATAAACTCACTCTTTCAAAATTGAAAATGTTATAGATCAATGTTTAGACCATCTAGAATCATCTGTTGATTTTATTTTTGATTTTTCTTTATAGCAGAATAAAGTTTCAGTATGTATTTATATAATGGGGTTTTAACTAGGTATTTTCATTATCCATTCATTGATGGTTATTTTTGATGGTTTCACTTCATAGATATTGAGATTAGGGCAGCAGTGAATATAATATACTGGTATCTCTGTAATATGATTTAGAATCATACTGGTATACGACTAGAAGTTATATACCAAAATCTTATGGTATTTTTCTTTACTTTTCCTTTCGGTTATGTGTACAAATGTGTGTCTGTTTGTGAATTTCTGGACATGAGCTCAAGTACATGTAGAGGCCAAAGGAAGAGTGTGAAATCACCTCGAGCTAGAGTCATAAGTAATTGGATAAATTTGTTCCCAAGTGCTGGGACTCAAACTTTGGGCTTGTTCCACTCCCTGCTAGAGCCTTCACAAATATCCCATAGTCCTGGCATCAGTAACGTCTTAAGATCTCCAAGGCAACCTCAATTTCTCAGCTTCTTGTTCCCCTGTCTGAGATACGTACATAGTCTTCTGGGATCCTCCAAAGAGAGCTTGGGTTATTTCTCTAATTCTGCCCTCTGTAGCACTCTAGGCTATAGCTAACCCCACTCCACTGCTGCTAATGTTATTGATAGTCATCCCATGGTACTGGCAGCTACAATACTTTAGGTTCTTTCCGTAAGTATGCTGTACTTTCACTGACAACCTCTCATTGCCTTTTTTCATGTGCCAATCCTCAACTTCTTTGCATGTCATCAGTTCTTGGCCTTCAACTGCCACTGAGGCTGCAAAACATCCAATGATCTTTCCTACCTCTCATAGTTCTAACTCTCATCTATTTCCATGACCCTTCATGCTTACAACACCAGCCTACAATGGTGATTCTTACTAAATCTGGCTGCCAGTACAAGGCACAACCTTGGTCACCTCACATATTAGCCTTTCTGGACCTCTATTCAGTGACATCCATGGCATAATCCTGGCTTCAGAGGCTTTCCTTAGTCTCAGAGGAACATTTCACCCTTGTTTCTAAACAAAGAACCAGATGGCTGAAACTTTTTAAGTCTATTGCTTGACAGTATGGTTGGCTGAAACATGGCCCTCTCGTTCAACTACATCTTCACTATCTTTCTTCTGCCAATGGTTTCCTTTACTACCTAAGTTTGACTGTCCTGGAACTTGCTCTATATACTGACTTCAAAGTCAGAGGTCTGAATGCTTGTGTCCTGCATGCTGGGATTAAGGACATGTACTCAACATGCCTGGACTTAAGCATTTTGTAAATTCATTTTCACAAGACCTTTATAAGAATGGTCACCATGCTTTTCAATCTAGATCTAAAGCCTGTATCCTCCAACCTCAACATATGGTTGACAGGTATGCCCTCCATTTCTTCATTGTCATTCATTCCTGATATAGTCAAGTTGACAACCTAGAATAACTATCACAATCTATCCCTTGCCAATTTGATGCACAATCATATTTCCTTATGTTCAAATGAAAATAACACTTGGCTCATAATAATGCTTAACATGATATAACTATCCCTTGTTCAACTATAAACATATAAACAATAAGCTTGGCTTGGTAGGATCTTGAACAAAGGTCACTACTCCCTTAATTCCATTTAATATCCTTGAATGCAAGATTTAGCTACTTTTCATTTTGTGGTTCCCCTTTAATCTTTGAATCATAAATATTATTTCTTTTCCTCTGAAGCTTCTTGAGACAGGCTCCCATAGTTCAAAACACCCTTAGCACCACTGTCTTCCATGTTTCTACTAGTATAACAAAATAAGCCCAACTTTAAAGCATTCCACTGCTTTCCAAAGTCCTCAAATCCAAATTTCTTCTAACAAAAGCATGGTCAGGCCTTCATAGCAATACTCCATTTCCTTGTACCAACTTCTGTCTTAGGATTTCTTCTCTTGTGAAGTGAAACTAAGGCAACTCATATAAAGGACAACATTTAATTAGGGCTGGCTTACAGTTTCAGAGATTTAGTCTAATATCATCATGACAGGAAGCATGGTAGCATCCAGTCAGACACTGCTATAAGAGCTAAGAATTCTACAGCTTGATGTGAAGGCAGCCAGAAGGAGCCTCTGATTTCATACTATTTGGACTCTGAGAATATGAGGTCACAAAGACCACCTATACAGTGACACACTTCCTCTAACACGACCACTCCTCTTCCAATAAGATCAAATCCAATAATAATTCTACTCCCTATGACCAAGCATTCAAACACTTGAACTTATGGGAGCCTTCCCTATTCAAACCACCACAGTAATTCTCCTTCAGATATATACCTGACAAAGCCTTTCAATCATTCTGTGGCCTGTCTCTCTAATCAATAAATTATTTCTTTCTCATTAAAAGAAACGTTTTAGTTTCATGAAATTTCTTTGTTTTTCTTTTTTTACATCACTGATGGCTAAAACTTTTTTAAGTGTTTCCTAGATTTTTGTGTTTCTTCTTTTGAAAATTGTTTAGATATTTTGTTTGTTCATTTTTTGTGTGATAGCTAATCTTTATTGTCATATTGACTGTACTGATATCAAAACCTAAGCACCTGGACATACATGTAAGACAGCCATTGTTGAGCCAACTATACCATAGCCTGTAAACCACTCTAATAAATCACCTTTCAATATGCATTCATTCTATCTGTTTCATTCCTTTAGAGGACCCTAATACTGTCTTATAGCCCATTTTATTTAGATTATTGATTTTCATGGTATTTTTTTTAGTAATACTTCATATCTTCTAAGAGAGTAATCCTCTGCCAGTTATAAAGCTGATAAAGACATTCATCCATTCTGTGCACTACCTCTTCATTTGATAAATAATTTCACTTACTATACTGAAGCATTTTTAGTTTCATGATATTTCATTTTTTTTTACATTCAAATACTTTCTATTAATCAAATTTATACCTAGATTTACAATTCTTTCTGTATAAGTATCAATAAGTCTATGCTCCTAACACATTGCACGATAACTTTTTTCTGTTACTGTTGTCATTTTCTCCTCAATAAGAAGCATTGAGTATATGCCACTATAATCTCTATTAACACATTTTATTAATTACAATAATAAACATACTTCTTTAAGGTAAAACTCAGAAAAGAATGTGCATATGATTTTGTATAGTGAAAACACACTATTGAGCAATTTCATTCTTCTAAGAGCTAATGATCTTGATAATTTTCTTGATTTAGTTAATGCACTACTGGACTCTTTACATCACCAGAAGGTATTTATTAGATACTTAATGATTCTTTTCTACATCAGGTCTAGTATTTAGGTTTTCTTTTATATTTTAATGGAAACAAACTAATCATCAATTTCTACTTGATAAAGAGTCTAAAAGAAGAAAACAAATTAATCTTGATAATATACATTAATTTATATTGGGAAATTGTTTCTTCATACAAAAAATGCAATTTTACTATGAGAAAGAGATTTTTAACCTAAAAACCTTCAGAACTAAAGTTAATAAATTCTGCATGCTTTTGTTGAAGAGAAAATAAGAGAAGTAGACTGCTTCAAAAATCTTTCAATACTAAATATTACCCTTAATGTATCTAATATCAAACAATCCCTACAAACAAAGACTGGAAAGCAAAGAAGTTACATTTTTTATTTTTGGTTTTCTTTCAATGCTGCTATACTTTTAAAAACAATATGTACCAGTACATGTTAGTGTACAGATCACAGACAATTGATTACTTCTCTTTCTCAGAAAATGGGGCATATTGCTCTGCATCCTCCCTTTTTCTAGCTATTTTCTTCCTTTTGTATCTCAGCAAGCCAGATAACATTCCTATTCATAGTGTATAGTATTTGGAACAGCTGATTGGCCAGACTAAATTATGTGATGATGTGAAACTTCTTGGCACCCTCTGTAAACCTATGAAAGTCAGAAAAGTTCTTTTGTCCTCTAAGTTTGTTAAGGGAAACCAAGGGCTGTATCTTTACATTCAAGACCATACTCTGTTGTCTATCCTGGCTACTTTTCCTATTCACTCATTTTAAGCTTCTATCGTAATGAAACTCCTATCTAGGGTGTTCTTTAATGTAAGAAAACTCTTACATTAAAGCCCCCTCCCTTTCATGTTATTGTTTCGGGTATCATGTTGCATCCCTCTTAGTATGTTTATAATATTCTACATCAATGCCTAACCCTTGACTCCTATGGTCTCAAGGTTCTTTCTTCTATGAAAAATAACTTTGAGGCATAATTTCTCTTCTGTATCTTTCCTTAAATCAACCTACCTGATAAATCTGATTATATAATATACAAGTATAATTTATAACAATGCCTGGCATATTATTTAATTAACAGCCTTTAGAGTAGAATGAAATATAGCAACCAAGTGAGATTTAAGGTATCTTAAGTGTTACAGTGAGCTAGGTCTGTCAATCACCTTCAAGATCACTAAAAGAAAGATGTTAAAAATACTGCTTTCCGGCCTTATTTATAATAGCCAGAAGCTGGAAAGAACCCAGATGTCCTTCAACAGAAGAATGGATACAGAAAATGTGGTACATTTACACAATGGAGTACTACTCAGCTATTAAAAATAATGAGCTCATGAAATTCTTAGACAAATGGATGGAGCTAGAAAATATTATCCTGAGTGAGATGACCCAATCACAAAAGAACACACATGGTATGCACTCACTGATAAGCGGATATTAGCCCCAAAACACACAATACTTAAGATGCAATGCATAAACCTCATGAAACTCAAGAAGAAGGAGGAAGACCAAAGTGAGGGTGCTTTTGTCCGTTTTAGAAGGAGTATCAAAAGATTCAACCAGAGCTCCCAGGATCTAAACCTCCAGCCTGAGAACAGACAGGGGCAAGCTGTCCTCTGAGAGGCTCTAACCAGCAGCTGACTCAGACAGATACAGACATCCAGAGCCAAACAGTGGATGGAGCTTGAGGACTATAGAAGAATAGGGGGAAGGACTGTGGGCCCTAAGGAGATAGGAACTGCACAGGAAGATCAACAGAGTAAACCAACCTGAACCCTTGGAGCTCTCAGAGACTGAATCACCAACCGTGGAGCATACCTAGTCTACACAGATCTACCTCCATGGGCTGGACCTAGGCCTCCATGCACATATGTTGTAAAAGTGCAGCTTGGTTTTCATGCAGGTCTCAAACATCTGGAGTGGGGGCTATCCCAAAACATGCAGCCTGTATATGGAGTATGGTCTTCTAGCTGGGTGCCTCATCTGGCCTAAATGGGAGAGGAAGCACCTAGCCTCTCAGAGACTTAAAGTGGCAGAGTGGGGGATACAGGAGGAGGGGGTACTCAGAAAACAAGAGATGGGGAAGGATTGTGGGAGGGAGTGACTGGGTCAGGTTATAAAGTGAATAAGCAAAAAAAATAAAATTAAAAAAAGGAAAAAAAATACTGCTTTCATATAGTTTCTGATGCATTCAAAACCTCATTTACTAATCACAGACTATGAGACTGAATTTATCTTGATCAGTTCCTTATATTATGTATTTTCCTTTTATTACTGTAAAATGTTTTATAATTTAACATTAACAGATTATATTCTTTTGAAGTATTTCTATTTTAACGAATTAATTTTTACATGGATTAAAAAGTTCAATAATGCTTATAATAACTTCATGAGATTGTCAAGAATTATAAGAATAAAGTTCAGAATATTTTCATCCAAAATATTTTCAAAGTATAACACAAACAATATATAGCTTGCTAATGATGCTATAGTATTGTGAATAGCCCCAGCCTTGTATTTTGATCCTAGTTCCCAGTGGATAGCCTCAGCCTTGTATTTTGATCCTAGTTTCACTTTCCTAGGAGGAGCTGCAGAGGATGATTGAATCTGTACACAGATGATGTCTTGTGAACCTTCTGTCCTATTATAACCTGTAAAATAAAGGCTAGACCCAGTGATTGGGCAGTAGAAGGGGAGTTGGAGAAAAAGGGGAGGAGAGAATGAGAGGAATTCCATATAACAGGTAGAGCAGAAGGAGGAGGAGGGAGAAGCAGGAGGAAGTCGAAGCAGAAGGAAGCTGCGGTAGAAGGAAGCCTACAATGGAGGAGCTAGAGAGGGAAGGAAGGACAACCATGCGGCCTGAATAAACCTCAAGTTATAAGTGATCTCATAGCCAGGAATTAGAGTAGTGTAATGGTAAATCTGCCCAATCTAGGCATGCAATTTATACCATAATTATTGAGTTGTGTTTTCCTTTACTGGTCTCCTTTGGGTAGGAGATCTTACAGCAACAAATTTGGTGGTTTAAATAATTTCTTCTTCTACAACACTATAGCATTCCCATGTAAGACAGGAAAGATGACAACTGTGATTATGAAAAGTGAATAATTGTGTCCGATGTAGACTTGCATGTTGAATGCTTTGCCCATGGGGAGTGCCATTGTTATGAGGTGTGGTCTTTATAGAGTAGGAGTGGCCTTTGTGGAGGAAGTATGTCACTGTGGAGGCAGGCTTTGGGGTTCCTATGCTCGAGCTTCACCCAGTGTAGTGCACAGTTTCTTGCTGCCTTAAGATCCAGATGTAGAAATCTCAGCTCCTTCTCCAGCACTATGTCTGTCTGGATATTACCATGCTATTTACTATGATGATAACCCAATGCAATAGTTTTCTTTTTTATTTTAATTCATTACTTTATTCACTTTACATAGAAATATCAGCCTCCTTCTCTTCCTACTACCACATCACACAGATACCCCCTTCTCATCTCCTCACACAGTACACCTCCCTTTTGTTCCTCCATGATACATCAAGTAACTGCAATACTAGGCACATCCTATCCCACTTAAGCCAGACAAGGTGGTCCAGTTAGAACAGGATCCACAGTCAGACAGGCAGTAAGGCAGTCAAGAAAGCATCTGCTTCTGTGCAGAGGGCCTAAGGCCAGCCCCTACTTCCTCTTTGATTGGTAATTCAGTTTGTGGTGCTCCCCATGGGTCCAGGTTAGTTGACTCTGTTGGTGTTCCTGTGGAGTCCTTGTCCTCTTTGGATACCTCAATCCTTCCCTCAGCTCTTCCATCAGACTCCCTGAAGTCTATCTAATGTTTGGCTGTGGATCTCTGCATGTCTTTCCATTGGCTGCTGGGTGGAGCCTTTCAAAGAATAGTTATCCTAGGTTCTTGTCTGTAACCATAAATAAGTATCATTACTAGTGTCATGAATTGGTTCCTGCCTATATGTTAAGTCTCAATTTGGGGCAGTCATTGGTTTAGCGTGGTCTCCGACTTTGTTCTTTGTCCCTGTACATCTTGTTGGTAGGACACACATTTTGTGTTTAAAGGTTTATTTGTGGGTTCCTGTCCTTGTCCCTTCACTGGGAGACATTACTGAATATAGGAATTGGTCACTTCAAGATCCATATGCCTCACTGCTAGATATCTCAGCTAGAGTCACTTCCATAGGTCTCCAGGGGGCTTCCTCCATCCTAGGTCTCTGGCAAGTTCTAGTGCTTGCAGACCACTAACCACAGATTTCTATTCCCTCTCCCCTGTTCTCTCTACATGTGATCTGAGGTCCCCACATCCTGGTCCCCTCCCAATCTCCTCTATTTCCTAGTTGCCTACCTCCATTGACCCCAATATTTATTTTGTTTCCCTTCTGAGAAAGATTTTGCCAAACTCTCTAGAGCCCTTCTTTTTATTTGGCTTATTTGCCTCTGTCGATTATAGTGTGGTTAACCTGCACTTTGTGTCTAATATCCACTTTTCAGTGAGTATATAGCATGCTTTTCCTTTGGGGTCTGGGTTAACCTCACTCAGGATATTTTCAAGTTCTTGCCAAATGTGTCATTCACATGCTTAGTTAGAGTTATATCAAGATATTTTATATTATTTGTGGATATTGTGAAAGGTATTGCCTCCCTATCTTCTTTCTCAGCCCAATTATCACTTGTACAAAGGAGTGCAACTGATTTCCTTGAATTATTTTGTATCCAGTCGCTTTGATGAAGCTATCGATTAACTGTAGGAGTTCTTTGTTAGAATTTTGGAGTCACTTAAGGATACTACCATATCATATGTGAATAACAATACTTTGACTTCTTCCTTTTAAATTTGTATTCCCTCAAACTCATATTGGTGTGTTACTCATCTAGGTATAACTTCAAGTACTATATTGAAAAGATAGGGAAAGACTGGACAGTCATTTCTTGTCCCTGATTTTAGTGGAATTGCTTTAAGTTTCTCAACATTTAATTTGATGTTAGCTATTTGCTTGCTGTATATTACCTTTATTATTATTAGGTATGTACCTTATATACTTGATCTCTCCAAGACTTTTAACATGAAAGGTGTTGAATTATATCAAAGGCTTTCTCACTATCTAATAAGGTGATCAATTTCTGTTTTTAGTTTGTTTGGATGTTATATTACATTGATAGATTTTCATACATTGAACACCCTTGAATCTCTTTGAAGTGAATTTGATTATGGTGTGTGATGTCTTTTATGTGTTCTTGGATTTGGTTTGGGAGTAATTCATTAATTGTTTTCACCTCAATGTTCATAAGCTAAATTGGTCTGAAAAACTCTTTCTTTGGTGAGTCCTTGTGTCCTTCAGGTATAGGGGTAACATTGTCTTCATAGAATGAATCTGGCGATATTCTGACAGTATCTATATTGTGGAATGGTTTGAAGAGTATTAGTAACAGAATGTATGAAGAATTTCATGATAAAACTATTTGGCCAACATCTGCTGTCACCTGAGTTTTAAATCTTAGCCATTCTGTCTGGTGTGAGATGGACTCACAGTATTGTTTTGATTTGCATTTTTCTGATGGCTAAGGATGTTGGAGTTTTCTTTAGATGTCACTCAGCCATTGGAGATTCCTCAGTTGAAAATTCTCCATTTCGTTCTGGACCCCATTTTTAATAGGGTTATGTGGTTCTCTGGAGTCTAACTTCTTCAGTTCTTTGTATATATTGGATATTAGCCCTTTATCAGATGAAGGGTTGGTAAAGTTCTTTGCCTGTTCTGTAGGTTACATTTTGTCCTGTTAACAATGTCATTTGCCTTGCAGAAACTGTTCATTCCAAGACATTTAACATGCAGGGGTTTTGTATTGTGTCTTGTATCAAATAGTTGTTCGGCATCTAATGAAATAATCATGTGTTTTTTTCCCTTTGAGATCATTTATATATTGGATTATGTTAATGATTTTTGTATGTTGTACCATCTCTGCTTCCCTGGGATGAAGCCTACATGATCATGGTGAGTGATTATATTGTTCTATTCTTGGATTCAGTTTGCCAGAATTTTATTGAGATTTTTGCATCAATGTTCATAAGGGAAATTGGTCTTAAGTTCTCTTTCTTTGTTGACTCTTTGTGTGGTTTAGGTATCAATGTAGCTGGACCTTCATAGAATGAATTAGGTAATTTTCCTTCCCTTTCTATTTTGTGGAACAGTTAAAAGAGTATTGGTATTAGGTCTTCTCTGAAGAATTCTCCACTAAAACCATCTGGTCCTGGGCTGTTTTGGGTTGGGAGACTTTTAATGACAGCATCTATTTCTTTATGGGTTTTGGAAATATTTAGATGATTTATCTAATCTTATTTATCTTAATTCACTGGTATCCATTTAGAAAATCATCCACTTATGTAGATTTCAAGTTATGTTGAGTATAGGCTTTTGAAGTAAGATCTGATAATTTTTTGAATTTCAATTTCTGTTGTTATATTTATCTTTTCATTTCTGATTTTGTTAATTTGCATATTGTCTCTGTGCCCTCTGGTTAGTCTGGCTAAGTGTTTATCTTGTTGATTTTCACAAAGACTCCATTCCTGCTTCTGTTGATTCTTAGAATAGTTTTCTTTGTTTCTACTTGATTGATTTCAGCCCTGAGTTTGATTATTTCTTGGTGTCTACTCCTCTTTGGTGTATTTGCTTCTTTTTGTTGTAGAGCTTTCATGTGTGCTGTTAAGCTACTAGCATATGGGGTCTCCAGTTTCTATTGGGGGCACTTAGAACTTTGAGTTTTCCTCTTAGCATTGCTTTCATTGTGTCCCACAAGTTTGGATATGTTGTGTATTAATTTTCATTAAATTCTAAATAGTCTTTAATGTCTTTCTTTATTTCTTCCCTCACCAAGTTATCCCTGATTAGAGTGTTGATCATTGTCCATGAATATGTGGGATTTCTGTTGTTTTGTTGTGATTTAGGACTAGCTTAATGTATGGTGATCTGATAGGATGCATGGTATTCTTTCAACTTTCTTGTATCGGTTGAGGCAAGTTTGGTGACCAATTATATGGTCAATTTTGTAGAAGGTACCATGAGGTGCTGAGAAGAATGTTTATTCTTTTGTTTTAAGGTGAAATGTTCTATAGATATCTATTAAAACCAGTTGATTCATACCTTCTGTTAGTTTCACAGTCATTGTTTAGTTTTTGTTTCCCTGATCTGTCCATTTGAAAGTGGAGTGTTGAAGTTTCCCACCAATATGGTTTGAGGTTCAATGTGTTAGTTGAGCTTTAGTAATATTTCTTTTACAAATGTGGGTGCCCTTGAATTTGGGGATAAATGTTCAGAATTGAGAGTTCATCTTGGTGGATTTTGCCTTTGATGAGTGTGTTCTTCATTATCTTTTTGATAAACTTTATTGGAAAGTCAGTTTTATTCAAAATTATAATGTCTACTCCAGCTTGTTCCTTGGTACCATTTCCTTGGAAATTTTTTTCAGCCTTTTACTCTGATGTAATTTCTGTCTTTGTCACTGAGATGTGTTTCCTATATACATCAACATGCTGGGTCCTGTTTATGGATCCATTCTGTTAGTCTATTACTTTTTACTGGGAGAATTCAGTCCACTGATATTAAGAGATATTAAGGACCACTGATCGTTGCTTCCTATTAATTTTGTTGTTTGATTTCGATTTATGTTTGTGTTGCTATCTTCTCTTTAGGGTGTAGTTTCCCTTCTTGTGTTGGAGTTTTTCATCTATTATCATTTATAGGGATGGATTTTTGGAAAGATATTATGTATACTTGGTTTTGTCATAGAATATCTTGTTTTTTTCATCTATGGTAATTGAGAATTTTGCTGAGTATAGTAGCCTGGGATGGCATTTTTGTTCTCTTAGTCCCTATGTGATACCTGCTCAGGATCTTCTGACTTTTGATGTCTATGCAGAGAAGTCTGGTGTAATTCTGATAGGTCTGCCATTATGTTGCACAACATTTTCCTTTCCTGTTTTTAATATTCCTTTATATTTGCATTTGGTGTTTGATTATTATATAATAGAAGAAATTTATTTCCTTGTCCATCTATTTACATTCTGTAGGCTTTTGAATGTTTATGGGCTTCTCGTTCTTTAGGTTAGGGTAGTTTTTCTTCTACAATTTTGTTGAAGATATTTACTGGTCCTTTGAGTTGGGAATCTTCACTCCCTTCTATACTTACTATTCTTATATTTAGACTTTTCATAGTCCTGGTTGTCCTGGATGTTTTAGGTTAGGAGCTTTGTGTATTTTGCATTTTCTTTGACTGCTTTGTTAAAGTTTTGTATGATATCTTCTATACCTGAGACTCTCCCTTCTATCTCTTGCATTCTGTTGTTGATATTTGCATTCATGGCTCCTGTTCTCTCCTAAGATTTCTTTCACCAGGGTTGTCTCCCTTTGTGATTTCTTTATTGTTTCTATTTCCATTTTTGGGTCCTGGATATTTTGTTCAGTTCCTTCACCACTTTCATCGTATTTTACTGTGTCTTTGTTAAGTTTCTGTTTTAATGACCTGCCCATTTGTGTGAAGTGGGTGTTGAAGTCTTCAACTATTATTATGTGGGTCTCAATGTGTGTTTTGAGCTTTAGTAAAGTATTTTTTTTTTATGTGTGAGTTTGCCCCTTTGAATTTGAACATAGATATTCAGAATTGAAACTTTCTCTTGGTGGATTTTCCCTTTGATGAATATGAACTGTCCTTCTCCATCTTGGTTGATAACATTTGGTTGAAAGTCTATTTTTTGGATATTAGGATGCAAACTCTCTCCTGTTTCTTGGGACCATTTGCTTGGAAGATTCATTTCCAGACTTTTACCCTGAGGTAGTGTCTGACTTTGTCCATTGAGGTGTGTTTCTTGTATGCAGCAAACTACTGGATCCTGCTTGATTATTCAGTATGTTAGCATATATCTTTTTATTGAGGAATTGGGGCCATTGATGTTGAAAGATATTAAAGACAGATTCTAAGTCCCTATTATGTTTGTTGTTGTAGGTGGCATTATGTGTATGTGATTCTTTCTTTTTGGTTGTGTTGTAAAATGAGTAAGTTCTTAATTTTTATTTATTTTTTTTTTTTTGGTGTATTTACCCTCCTTGTTTTGGAATTTTCCTTCTAGAATCTTCTGGAGGGCTGGATTGTTATATAGTTATTGTTTGAATTTTGTTTTGTCCTGAAATATTTTGGTGGTTCCTCCAACTATGTTATTTGAGTTTTGCTGCATATTGTAGCCTGGGATGCCATTTTGTTCTTTTAGGGTCTGCATGATCTCTGTGTAGGCTCTTCAGTATTTAAGAGTCTCTGAGGAATTCTGGTGTAATTTCGATAGGTATGCCTTTATGTTACATGGCCTTTTCCTCTTACAGTTTTTAATATTCTTTTATGTCATGTGAATTTAGTGTTTTTATTATTATGTTACAAGAGTATTTTATTATCTGGTCTAATCTATTTGGTGTTCTATAGGCTTGTTGTACAATTATGGACATCTCTTTCTTTAGGTTGGGGAAGTTTTCTTCTATGATTTTTTGAAGATATTTTCTGGTTCTTAGAGCTAGGAATTTTCACTATCTTCTGTTCCTAATATTCTTAGATTTTGTCTTTTTATTGTGTCCTATATTTCCTGGATGTTTTGGCTTAGTAGTTTTTTTTATGATTTGTATTTTCTTTGACCATTGTGTCAAAATCTTCCAAGGTATCTTCTACATCTGAGATTCTCTCTTCTATTTCTTGTATTCTGTTATTGTTGCTTGGATTTGTATCTCCTGACCTCTTTCCTTGGTTTTCCATTTTCAAAGTTGCTTTCATTTTTATTTCTTTATTGCTTCTACTTTCTTGGACTGCTTTTTTCAATTTTTTCACCTGTTTTGATTTTGTTTACCTTTATTTTTTAAGGGATTCTTTTCCTCTTTAAGGGCTTCTACCTGTTTACCTTTGTTTTCCTGTATTACTTTTGGTGAGTTATTTATATCCTCCTTAAAGGACTCTATTGTTTTCTCCAGATAGGATTTTAAGTCAGAATCCTGTATTATCAAGTGTACTGGGGGTATATAGGGCTTGCTGTGGTGACAGAACTTGTTCTCATGGTGTCAAAGTTTATTGGCTTCTATTGATTACAGTCCTGAACTTACCTATAACCATCTGTTTATCTCTGGTGTTAACTGTCCTGGGTGTCTCTGTCTGGAGCCTATGTCCCTGGGTTGCTCTAGGTCTCCTGGGAGACCAGTAATGATGGCTCCTAGAAGCTTTCAGATTGTAGAGTCTTCAGAGGGGCATAGAGTCTGATGACCTGTTACCCTGGTTGTAGTAGATCTTCTGGGATGCTTTATACTGTGAGGACTGTTGCCCTGGGTGCAGCAGATCTCCAGGGAGGCCTTCAGATTGTGGAGTGTTCAGAGATGCAAACAGGGTGATGATTTGTCCCAACAGAAGGCACTGTCTGGACAGTGTGGGAAATTTTTAGTGTTCCAAATTTCCTCAACATTTTGTGTTATCAATATTTTAAATTTTGCATTTTATTTGAGTGTATCAATTTCTTTTATCATATCTTCTATGCCTGAGATTCACTTTTCCATCCTTGAATACTGTTTGTGGTGCTATGTCTGTAGATCCTGTTCTTTATTTTTGGATTTCCATTTCCAGGATTGCTGCATTTTATGCTTTCTTTATTGTTTTTATTTTCATTTGCATGCCTTCCACAGTTTGATTCACATACTTTTGCCCATTTGATTATAGCTTCCTTTATTTCTTTAAAGGATTTACTCATTTCCTCTTTAAAGTCCTTTATCTTCCTTATAAGATTTGAATTAAGATCATCTTCTTTTCTTTCAGTTTCCGCAGAATATTCAAGGCTGGTATAGTAGGATAGCTGGGATCTGGTTGTGGCATATATCTCTAGCTTTTGTTGATTATGATCTTATGCTATTCTTTAGGCATCTGGTTTCTGCTAGTGTTGTATGGATGATCTGGATGATAGCAGGATTTCTCAGGAAGGTGGGAAAGTTTGGGGCAAGAAAATGAAAGTCAGAGGATTCACAAGTGTTAGCTGTGCCTCAGTCTTATCTCATTCTGCTTGCATTGTTCCAGTAGACCAAATTGCAAGAGAATTGGTGGGGCAGGATTCATAACTGGGTATTTTAACCCCCACTCTGAGTCCTCCACAGGGGGCAAGATGCTACTGGAATCATTACTCTGTTCTATTTGTTCGAATGTCTATTTTTGCCAATAGCATGCAGTTTTAATGACTATACATGTTTAGTGCAATTGGAAAATGTATTGTGATGCCCACTGGCTTATTTTTTTCTCATCACCTTTTTTAGGTAGTCAAGATACTTTCTGTAGTTTTATTTGAGTTTTAAATTTCCACTATTTCCAACTATTTATTTCTACTTTATACCTATTAAAATATATATTGCTTTTGTATACTACAGTTTTATCATATTCTTCCTTATTTCTAACAATTTTTGTTGGTTAATTTAGGATTTTCTATATGTAAAATCATTTAATCAACATATAATAATTATTTCACATATTGCTTGGTTGCTGCTGTCATTTTGCCCAATTATGTAGTTAAGATCATCTAATAGTACACAGAAATAACAGCATTGTGCATATGTTTTCCAGATTTTATAAGACATACTTTATGATTTTTCCATTGAATATGTGAATTGAAGATCTCATAATTTATTGTGTTCAAATACACACCTTCTGAACTTAATCTCTTAAGAGTTTGTTGTTTGTTATACTAAAAGGATATTTTTGTCCCAATTTTTTATGTAACTTATTTCTCTCAAAGGGTTTGTGGGACTCTAGTTTTCTTTTCTTTTTCATGTATACAACCTAGCCGTGAAGTAAGCAATTTTGCCATGCATTCCCAGGAGGATGTGTTGTTTACCACCAAATATCTGAAACAATAAACAAAAGTGGACATTTTTACTACAGTAAATTAATACTTCCACCTATATGTTATAGCAATAAAAAGCTGACAGACAATTCACTTTGAGAGATGGAACAGATTAGGATGACACCTAACAAATTGTGTAATATAGTGTGAAAACACAAGAAGGAATAATAGGATAAAAACTAGAACATTATATGCACAATTTTAAGATGAGCATGATGTTATGAAAGGAGACAAAATATACATCTAAATTTTAAATCTCATCAGCAAAGAGTCTAAGCAACTGGATTAATTGATACATGTGTTGGTCTATGACAAGGAATTCTCCTGAAGTTTTGTCCATTGTATTAGGGTTTACTGCTCTGAACAGAAACCATAACAAAGGCAGCTCTTATAAGGACAACATTTATTTGGGACTGGCTTACAGATTCAGAGGCTCAGTTTATTATCATAAAGGCAGGGACATGGAGCATCCAGACAGCATGGTGCAGGAAGAGCTGAGGGGTCTACATCTTCATCTGAAGGCTGCTAGCAGAATACTTGATTCAAAGAATCTAGGATGAGGGCCTTAATGCCCACACCCACATTGACAAATGTACTCCAATAAGGCCACACCAACTGCAACAGAGTCAAACCTCTTAATAGTGTTACTCCATGGGCTGAACATGTACAAACCACCACATCCCATTCCCTGGCCCCCATAGGCATGTTCAAACATATGAGTCTATGGAGGCAATACTTAAACATAGCATATTGCAAAATATATTTAGCCCAACTTCAAAAGTACCCATAGTCTATAGATATCTCAATAATGTTAAAAGTTCAAAGTTCAAAGTCTCTTCTGAGATTCATCCAATCACTTAACTGTAATTCCCAAAGACAACCAGCTGAGCAAACCCAAAACTCTATATCTCCATGTCTGAAGTCAAAGTAGTCTTGAGATCTTCAATTCCTTTTTCTTCTTTGTTGACTACAACAAACCTTTTTCCCCTAGGCTGGTTGCACTCCAGAAAATAGCTCATGGATCTGGCATCTCTAACATCTAGGGTTCTCCAAGGAAACTTCAATGTTACAACTTCTTTTTTTTTCAATGTCTGGCATCCACACATAAACTTCTGGGATCCTCCTAAGGGCTGGCATCACTTCTCCAGCTCTGCCCTCTGTAGCACTCTAAACTCAGGTTGGTCCACTCCACTGCCATTGCTGTTCTTGGTGATTATCCCATGGTACTGGCATCTGTAATACACTGGGGTCTTCTGATTCAGCTAGACTTCACCAATAGCCTCTCAGGCCCTCTTCATGGTGCCAAGCCTCAACTCCTTTGCATGACCCCTTCAGTCCTGGACCATCAATTGCAACTGAGGCTACACCTTCACCAATGGCCTCTTTTGACCTCTCACAGTGCCAAGCTGCTCTCTCAGCTGCTCTTCATGACTCCTTCATGCCTTCAAAACCAGTGCCTCCTGAGTGAATTTTACAGATTACCAAACAAAGCTGCAGCAGGAAGTATAACCTTGGCTATGTCTGGAACACAGCTTATTTGTGCTCTCAGAAAACACTTCCCAGATTTCACCTCGGTGATGCTGGTCTCTTCTTAATCACCGCTAATTTCTTATCTCCAGCTAACTAACCTCAATTGTCTCAGTAGTCCCTTCTGTTCTGGAATCTAAAGCCAGAGTGACATGGCCAAAGCTGCCTAGTTCTGCTGCTTCCTGGGACTCGAATATTGCAACCTTGTTATATTAAATTATCACCAGCTTTCTGTTTTTCAACTCATTCACTGCCTAAGGTTAACTGTCCTGGACAGTTGGTATGTAGACCAACTATGAACACAGAGATTTGCATGCTTTTTCCTAAACACTGCAATTAAAGTGAGGTTCACCAAACCAAGATTTAAGTTGTTCTTCATGTAGAACTTGTTCTGTTCTAGACTGACCTTGAACTCAAGAGATCTGCTTGTCTTTTTCTCCTGGGATTAAAGGCTTGTACTGTCTTCCCTGGACCTAAATTAGCTGAGTGGGATCTTGCGCCAATATCACTACTCCCTTAATTTAATTTAATATCCTTGAATACAGGATTCAGCTCCATTTCAGAGCCTGGTGCCCCTTTAATATTCAAACCATAAATTTTATATTTTTCCTATCTAATCTTGTTATGCTTGTTCTTCATGAGACTTAACCAAAAAAATCAAAGTCTATGATGGACATTTTTGAGACTTCCTTTATTAATGCAATTAATCCGAGTCTCTTCACCTTATCCTCAAGCAGACTCTTCAGACAAGGACAGAAAGGAGTCACATTCTTCACCAAAATACCAAAAAAAAAAAAAAAAAAAAAAAAAAAAAAAAAAAAAAAAAAAAACGGTCTCTAGGCCACAAATTCAAACTCTCTACTGAAACCTCTTGGGCCAGGTCTGCACAATTCAAATAACTCTCAGTTGCAAATCTTCCATATTACTACTAGGATAGTCCATTAAGCCCCACTTAAAGCATTCCACTGCTTTCCAAATACAACATCCCCAAATCAATATTTTTCCAAACAAAACCATGGTCTGGCCTATCATAGCAATACCTCAGTCCCTGGTACCAACTTCTGTCTTAGGGTTTTATTGCTGTCAACAAACACCATGACCAAGGCAACTTTTATAAGGACAACATTTAATTGGGACTGGCTTACAGGTTCAGAGATTCAGTCCATTATCATCAAGGTGGGAACATTGCAACATCTAGGCAGGCATGGTACAGGGGGGTCTGAGAGTTCTACAGCTTTTCCTGAAGGCTGCTAGCAGGATACTGACTTCCAGGCAGCTAGAATGTGGATCTTAAAGCCCACACCAACAATAATGAACCTACTCCAACAAGGCCACACCTACTCCAACAGAGCCACATCTTCTAATATTGGCATTCCCTGGACTGAGTATATACAAACCATCATACCCATGCCCTAAGATTTTATTAAATGATGACTTTGAAAAAGAAATTTCAAGTCAAGGAGGTCTTTAGGCAGTCTGGTTTATATTTCAGACTACTTTATTCACATTTATACTTAGAATTTAGAATACAGACTGGAAATGTTGTTCAAAACAGGCCACTTTAAGTTGGAGCTGACATAAATGTTTTCACTAAGTAAAGCAGTGTTATTGAAAAATGACTAAGTGTTTTGTATAAAGACAGTAATAAAGATGCCTCAAAGGTATATATGAAATTCACAAGGTCATAGCTAATGCAAGCTCACAGATGTAGACATGCAAATTTAAAGACTTTCAAGAACAATGAGGTTTTGGAGAAGTATTTCAAGCAGTTTACTTACCCAAAACTCCTTATGAAGTTGTTTTCATATATTCAGTAGAAAATAACTCTGAAGTCATTCTAACCATAGTTTAACCAATCTCTGAATAGCTTCTAATTATTTATATTAGACAGCACATATTTAACTCAGTGCTCCTTCTATAGACATGTTGAAAGCTTATCTTATGGGGACAGATTGAAATGCATTGATAATTTAGTGGAACATCTGACAGACTAGGCAGTGTGTTATGGCATCACAATTCTGGACAGCAGACTGAGAGGACATTGCATAGAGCTTTGAGAATGAATGTGAATCTTTAGTGACCTCAGCATATTAGAGATCCTAGGAATATTGAAAAAGCTTGCTGAGGACCAGGATGCAGAGGCAGTCTGAGAAGCCAGCAAATAAAACAGGACAGGGCAGTTTGAGTTTAGTGCCTAAATGCTGTTCAAGTGATTTTAAAATTTATTATTTGCTGTACTGGAGTTTATTGCAGTTTTGAACAAATTCATCTATATTCCACAACTCATCCCTCTTGGGTTATTATGAAAGGATTTTGGAAGTATCTAAATTTGTGGTTTGATTTCTTAGAGATATTCACATTAGGTTTTGCCTTGAGTGTTAAGATTAACTGAATTATTGAATTATTGATCAATGTTGGAACATTTAAGACATTTTAATGACACATGAAGATAGAACAAAATTGATTTTTCATTCTGAGTTACCCATGAAATCTTAAGCGTCAAGGGATGAATGACTCATTTTGAGGTTTTTTCCAACATTTTATTTTTATTTACTGTCTAGGAGTTTCATAAAATGCACCCAGACCATGTTCCCTTCCCATTCCTCCCAGGTCCACCCTCCCATAATTGTGCCCTCCTTTACCCCAATATTTGGAAAAAACCACCAAGTACATTTGTGTTGCCCATATATTTATTGGTGCATGGTCAAACTCTCAGGGCAAGTCCCTTGGTGGTAACTGCGTCCTTCCCACACCCCACCCAATACACCACCCACACACCAAGTAAAGCCATCAAGTGTGGCAAGGAAGATTCTTTACTTCAATTTGTAAGTACTCTTCAATCGAATCCTATCTAGACTGTTTCATTTTGTGTTTGTGTGTCTCTGGAGGAGGGGGGCAGTTGTTGCCAAACCCATCAACTATGAGCCTGGAGTCATTGATACCATTGCATCAGAAGCCTCCCTGTCTATAACAGCTAGTAGCAGCACTGATCATAGACTTCCATATGTCCTGTGATATATGCTGTGGCTTTGTTGATTTCCATGGTTTGTGCTACAGCAAGAGGCTGTGATGAGGTTCATGGTCCATGATGCTACTGGAGACAATGTAGATAACTCATAATTTTTATTTAGTATTTCTCCAAATTCTATATGTTTAAGGCTTGTTCCTCAGATTGTCACTAATGAGACTTAGCAGAAACTTTGAGCTATGATCTACTGAGATAGTTTCAGTAATTGGAGACATACCCTTGAAAGAAAATTTGTGGCTCAGGTTTACTTGTTTTTCTATCATTTTTACATGCTAGTCTTAATGGCAGTAATTTTGGCATTCACAACCCAAATTATCTGTTGTTTCAACATTGGTCCAAAAGAAATAATACTAAAACACACAAAAATAAGAGCCAAAGGAAGTTTTCTTCCTTATAAATTGGTTATCTCCATTAATAGTTACTGGAACACAGAAGCAACAAAAATGGGAAGGATGAGGGGAAGTGTATGGTACTACATCATATTATGAAGATGACAAGAAAGAAATTTCAGCTGATGTAATATTTAAGTGATTTTTATGAATGCTGATCATATGAGAGAAGCATAACTAATGGTAAAAAAAAAATGGGCCAGCATAGATAAAGGGTCCATTGGCCAGAAACAAGAATTAAGTTGTAGTGATGGACAATTAATAGATATACAGAGAAGAAAGGTAGGTATGCAGTGGTAAACGTAACTTTTTTTTTTTCCAGATGTAATGGTCTTCTCAGAGGCTGACTGCAGAATATGGTTACTGAACTTCACTCACTGAACTCCTCTCTCTCTCTCTCTCTCTCTCTCTCCCTCCCTCCCTCCCTCTCTCTCTCTCTCTCTCTCCCTCCCCCCCCCCTCTCTCTCTCTCTCTCTCAAAAAATGCCTTCTCAGTATCAAGTATCAGTGTTGCACCACTGTTTGAAACTAAAGGGTTATACTACGGGCATGTTTGTATTCTAGTCAGATTATACTACAATCAAGAGTATGTCAGCAGTAACATAGACAGGCACTACCTCAGAGAAAATGTGTGGAAAACAATTCTCCAAGCAAATGGGACCAAGAAACAAGCTGGAGTAACCATTCTAATATCAAATAAAATCGATTTTCAAGCAAAAGAAATCAAAAAAAGATAAGAAAGGACATTTCATACTTATGAAAGGAAAATTTTACCAAGATGAAATCTCAATTCTGACCATCTGTGCTCCAAATGCAAGGGCACCCACATACATAAAAGAAACTTTACTAAAGCTCAAAGCACACATTGAACCTCACACAATAATAGTGGGGGATTTTACCACCCCAATCTCAACAATCGACAGATCATGGAAACAGAAACTAAACAGAGACACAATGAAATTTACAAAAGTTATGAACCAAATGGATTTATCAGATATCTACAGAATATTTCATCATAAAACAAAAGAGTATAACTTTTTATCAGCACCTCATGGTACTGTCTCCAAAATAGACCATAAAATTGAACATAAAGCAGGCCTCAACAGATACAAAAAGATTGAAATAATCCCTTGCATCCTATCAGATCACCACAGATTAAGGCTGGTCCTCAATAATGACAAAAACAATGGAAAGCCCACATACATGTGGAAACTGAACAACACTCTACTCAATGATGACTTGGTCAAGGAAGAAATAAAGAAAGAAATTAAAGACTTTTTAGAATTTAATGAAAATAAGGACACATCATACCAAACCTTGTGGGACTCCATGAAAGCAGTGCTAAGAGGAAAACTCATAGCTTTAAGTGCCTACAAAAAGGAACTGGAGAGAGCATACACTAACAACTTGTCAGCACAACTGAAAGCTCTAGAACAAAAAGAGGCAAATATACCCAAGAGGTGTAGATGGCAGGAAATAATCAAAGTCAGGGCTGAAATCACCCAATTAGAAACAAAAAGAACTATACAAAATATCAACAAAACCAGGAGCTGGTTCTTTGAGAAAATCAACAAGATAGATAAGCACTTAGCCACACTAAGCAGAGGGCACAGAGACAGTATCCAAATTAATAAAATTAGAACTGAAAAGGAAGACATATGAACAGAAACTGAGGAAATTAAAAAAAATCATCAAATCCTACTGAAGAAGCCTATACTCAACAAAACTGGACAATCTGGATGAAATAGACAATTTCTAGACAGATTCCAGGTACCAAAGTTAAATCAGGAGCAGATAAACCATCTATACAGTCCCATAACCCCTAATGAAATAGCAGCAGTCATTAAATGTCTCCACACTAAATAAAGCCCAGGACCAGATGGATTTAGTGCAGACATTCAAGGAAGACCTAATGCCAATTCTCTTCAAACTATTCCACAAAATAGGAACAGAAGAACCACTACCCAATTCATTCTATGAAGCCATAATCATGCTCATACCTAAACCACACAAAGACCCAACAAAGAAAAAGAACTTTAGACCAATCTCTCTTAAGAATATCGATGCAAAAATACTCAATAAAATTCTTGAAAACTGAATCCAAGAACACATCAAAACAATCATCCATAATGATCAAGTAGGATTTATCCCAGGAATGCATGGTTGGTTCAATATTCGGAAATCCATCAATATAATCCACTATGTAAACAAATTTAAAGAAAAAAACTACATGACCATCTCACTAGATGCTTAGAAAGCATTTTACAAAATTTAGCATCGCTTCATGGTAAAAGTCTTGGAAAGATCAGGAATTCAAAGACCATTCCACAACATAATAAAAGCAATTTACAGCAAGCCAGAAACCAACATCAAACTAAATGGAGAGAAACTCGAAGCATTTCCTCTAAAATCAGGTACTAGACAAGGCTGCCCACTCTTACCCTACCTATTCAATATAGTAGTGGAAGTCCTAGACAGAGAAATTAGACAAAAAAGGAAGTGAAAGGGATACAAATAGGAAAGGAAGAAGTCAAAACTTCACTTTTTGCAGATGATATGATAGTATACTTAAGTGACCCTAAAACTTCTACCAGAGAACTCCTAAACCTGATAAACAAATTCAGCAAAGTGGCTGGATATAAAATCAATTCAAACAAATCAGTAGCATTCCTCTACTCAAAGGATATACAGTCTGAGAAAGAAATTAGGGAAATGACACCCTTCACAATAGTCACAAATAATATAAAATACCTTGGTGTGAATCTAACCAAGCAAGAGAAAGATCTGTATGACAAGAAGTTCAAATCTGTGAATAAAGTGATCGAAGAAGATCTCAGAAGATGGAAAGATCTCCCATGCTCGTGGATTGGAAAGATTAATTTAGTAAAAATGGCCATCTTTCCAAAAGCAATCTACAGATTCAATGCAATTCCCATCAAAATTCCAAATCAATTCTTCATAGAGATAGAAAGAGCAATTTGCAAATTCATTTGAAATAACAAAAAACCTAGGATAGGGAAAACTATTCTCAACAATAAAAGAACTTCTTTGGGAATCACTGTCCCTGATCTTAAGCAGTACTACAGAGCAATAGTGATTAAAAACTGCATGGTATTGGTACAGAGACAGGCAGGAAGATCAATGGAATAGAATTGAAGACCCAGAAATGAACCCACATACCTATGGTCACTTAATCTTTGATAAAGGAGCTAAAACTGTCCAGTGGAAAAAGGACAGCATTTTCAACAAATGGTGCTGGTTCCACTGGAAGTCAGCAAGTAGAAGAATGCAAATCAATCCATTTTTATTTCCTTGTACAAAGCTGAAGTCCAAGTGTATAAAGGACCTTTACATAAAACCAGATACTCAGAAACTAACAGAAGAGAAGGTGAGGAAGATCCTTGAATACCTAGGCACAGCAGAAAAGTTCCTGAGCAGAACACCAACAGCTTATGCTCTAAGATCAAGAACTGACAAATGGAACCTCATAAAATTGCAAAGCTTTTCTGTAAGGCAAAGGACACCGTCAATAGAACAAAATGGCAACCAACAGATTTGAAAATGATCTCTACCTATCCTATATTTGATAGAGGGCTAATATCCAATATATACAAAGAACTCAAGAAATGAGACTCCAGACAATCAAATATCCCTATTAAAAATGGTGTATAGAGCTAAAAAAAAAAAAAAAAAAAAAGAATTCTCAACTGAGGAAACTTGAATGGCTGAGAAGCACCTAAAGAAATGTTCGATATCCTTAGTCATCGGGGAAACACAAATCAAAACAACCCTGAGATTCTGCCTCACACTAGTCAGAATGGCTAAGATCAAAAACTCAGGTGAAGCAGATGCTGGCGAGGATGTGGAAAAAAAGGAACACTCCTCCATTGTTGGTGGATTGCAAGCAGGTACAACCAATCTGGAAATTAGTCTGGTGGCGGTTCCTCAGAAAATTGGAAATAACATTACCTGAGGACACAGGTATACCACTCCTGGGCATATACCCAGAAGAAGCTCCAACATATAATAAGGACACATGCTCCACTGTGTTCATAGCAAGCTTATTTATAATATCCAGAAGCTGGGAAGAACCCAGATGTCCTTCAACAGAGGAATGGTTACAGAAAATTTTAAATTTACACAATGGAATATTACTCAGCTATTAAAAAAATGAATTCAAAAAAATCTTTGGTAAATGGATGGACCTAGAAAATATCATCCTGTGTACCCAATCACAAAAGAACACTCATGGTATGTACTCACTGATAATTGGATATTAGCCCAAAAGCTCGAAATATCCAAGATATAATTCACAGACTACATGAAGCTCATGAACAAGGAAGACCAAAGTGTGGGTGCTTTGAACCTTCTTAGAAGGGGTAACAAAATACTCATGGGAGCAAATATGGAGACAAAGTGTGGGACAGAAACTGAAGGAGGGGCTGTTTTCAGACCATTCTACCTGGGTATCCATCCCATGTGCAGTCACCAAAGGTAGACACTGATGTGGATGCCAGGAAGTGTGGGCTGACAGGAGCCTGATATAGCTGTCTCCTTAGAGGTCTGCCAGAGCCTGAAATATACAGAAGTGGATGCTTACAGTTAGCCATTGAGCTGATCATGGTGTTCCCAATGGAGGAGTGAGAGAGAAGACTGAAGGAGCTGAAAGGGTTTGCAGCCCCATGGGGAGAGCAACAATACCAACCAACCAGAGTTCACAAATTCTAAACCACCAGCCTGGGAGCACATAAGGAGGGATCCATGGCTCCAGCTGTATATGTAGTGGAGGATGACAGTGTCAGGCATAGGTGGGTGAGGAAGTCCTTGGTCCAGTGAATGCTGGACGCCCCAGTGTGGGGGAAATCGTAGGTGGGGAGGTGAGATTCGGAGGGTGACTGAGGGCATATCCTCATAGAAGCAGAAGGAAGGAGGATGGGATAGGGAATTCCTGGGTCCGGGGTAAAGGGGATTACATCTGAAATGTAAATAAAATATCCAATATAAAAAAAAATAAAAAATAAATAAAAAAAAAATGCTTTCTCAGTATCAAGTATCACTGTTGATCCATTGTTTGGAACTAAAGGAGTATACTAAGGGCATGTTTGTATTCTAGCCAGATCAAACTGAAATCCAGGGTATGTCAGCATTCCAACTGGATCAAATTTAACTAGAAGATCTTTGGATGTGATCCCCATCCAGAGGAGCCAGATTACAGTATTAAAATTCCTCTACAGGTAATTAAGGTCTAGAGCATTCAGAGAGTTATTTATTATACTTAAGTGAAACAAAAAGCAAGTTATAGTCAAACTAATATTTCAAATAACCACATTGTAAATATAGTAAATAATAAACACTACTAGTCAATTTAAGTTTCAGTAATTTTTCTGTTTGAAGTAACAGAGTAATGAGTGAAATGATGTTAAGAAAATTTTAGGATGTGAGTAGATCTGAGAACTGCTTAGTTGGATAAACACATCAGGTTTTCGCAAATGAATTTGAGATTGGAGGGATGAATGGATTGTTTAGAAAGATATATCCTCTGTAGTACTATTCAATGAGATGAGCAAGGTTCTGGAAAGTTTTCTGATCATATTCAGAATTTGATATTGGACAATTCTCATTTGGTAGCAGAACAAAGCTAAATTACAAAAACAATGTTTGATATCCTATCTTATGAACCACTCTGATCAGGAAATGCTATTGCATTTAACTGCAATATGTGATATATGCAATAGAGTTGCTGTTGATACACAGTAAGAAATAGAGAAAATTATATTCTAATTTGATGTTGCTAAGATATTTCTGTCATTTATAGCAATGCACTGAGGATACATTATTTCAAGTCTAAAAAGCATCAATATGCTATCTGATATTTTGTTCCTTCTCAAACTTTTGGTCTTAAAGATCTTTTCAGTGATTACTTCCTAGAACACCAATCTTAGAATGGCTGAGATTTCCATAAATGTTATCTCAAAAAATCTAAGAGGACATAGATATTTCACTAGATCACTACTGACAAGTGTGAAATGAAGAGTTGGTTCTTTGGGAAACATATGTTTGATAAACCATTAGCCAAATTAACTAAAACACAGAGAGAAGATACAAAATAATAAAATTGGAAATAAAAAGACAAGATTCATTTTTTAAATTTCTTTATTATTTCTTTTTTTACTCAATGCTTGTTTTTTATTTTATATTTCAAAAATTTAGTTATGTTTTATATTATGTATTTTGAAATTTATCATTTGCTTACTATAATTGATATTACTATTGGAGCAGTCTAGTTTACATTAATGTCAACTTTGTTTTTCTTTTTATTTAATTTATTTTATGTGAGAGACAAAAATAGTAGATGGAGTGTGTGGTAACCTGATGCATGCTATGAACAGAGAATAAGTTTGTGATATTTAGTTTTTTCTTTCCATGTACATTTATATATCTCTACATAATCCAGAACATCTGACTCAAGGGCTTTCACCCTATTATCCTGATTCTGTTTCCTGTCTTACTATAGGACTTTTTTCATTGCAATCAAGAGCCATCACTTCTGACTTTTTATATGAATTCCAGGAATAAAACTCATGTTGTCTGTGTGATGTGTTAAGTATTTTCACCTGCTGTGAAATCTTGCTGTATCACATTTTCATTTAATGTATGAAACCTATCCATGCAGTTCGCTTTGTTTTATTTCATTTGATGTTATATAACAAAATACAATTTAGCATTTATAAGTGATACAAGGTTTAACTATAAAGTCTATAATGCAAGCATCCCTCTATCAAAGTAGCAGCAAATACAGTATCCAGTCGGTGACTATTCTCAGATTCATACATCAATTTTTTCACCTTTTGTTGTTGAAGGGGACACAGAAAATATGAGGAATCACCATCACTTAAGAACACTAATCTCAGTCCTGAGATATCTTCCTTTAAGTGCCTAATTGTCCCCACAAATACCAGTATCCTATATTCCTTTTATTAGTACCACCAACTTGGGAGTACAGTTTTAGACAAGTAATTTCATAAGGAACAAATATTTAGGTTACTTTAGGTTTCATTATTTACTTTTCTCTTGTACTATTGAAATTCAAGCAATATTCATTTACACAGTGTATACTTCAATTCCAAGTTTATGAAGTTATCTTTTAAATCAGATAAAATAATCATCCCAATAAAAAATATGTTTAAACTATCTTTTACATTTCTACGTTGAGTTACTTTTACTTGTGCTTTTATTTCTTCATATATTTTGGCTTATTTTATAATTTCCTTTTATTTCTATATAACAGAAATACTTTAGGAACTATAGTAGGTTAGCCTTGATAGAGGATTTCCTAGTGTAGTTTGTTTTTTTTCACACAGTTCATTGGTTACGTAATTATTTATTGTCTTCCCAGAATTTTGAATATTCTCTGGAGTTGTGTGATGTGTTCATTTTCTTGAAAATTTTCCTTTGCTTTCTCACAATAGATAATCTCAGTTGACCTAGTTTCAAATTGAGATATTATTTATTGACCCTGTTCAAATATGCTATTTTCCCCTGCTTGTTCATTTTTCATGTCTATTATTGTAGTGATAAACTTGGTTCCTTTGGTATTTAATTTATATCTCCACTGATATTCTCTTTGATGAAACATGGTTTTCAGACTTTAAGATTTTAGAGACTGTATTTCAGCTCTTTGAACCTTTAGAGTAGGTGAGTTAAATCTTTTGGTTTGATCCAAACTATGCATTTCCTCCTCAGAGATACTGTATTGATATCATTTTTCACATACATAAGCCATGGTAAATTATTTGTACACTTTTCTCCTATTTCTCATTGGAAACTGAACAGGTTTTTTGCTTGCTTGTTTTTGTTTTTTTGTGACAGGTTTTTCTGTGTAACCCTGGCTGCCCTGGGACTCACTTTGCAAATCACACCTAGAACTCTGAAATCTTCCTGTCTCTGCCTTCTAGTCCTGGGATGAAAAGTATGTTCCACCACTACCCAGATAGATACTTGATGTTTTTAATACTTCATTTTGTTCATTTTGACTGTTACAGGAACATAGCATTTTCTTCAGGATTTTTATTAGTCTATTCTTTACAATAACATATATGCAAATAGTGAATTCCCATTCCTCTCATATCCCTCCATCACTTATCACTCATCCTCTCTCCCATATACACCTGTCAACCACACTCTACCCTACAAGTTTCTTTCTCACAGAACTTTATTGCTGTATCACAACACTTTTATTGGTTTTATTTAGTGGCATTACAAAACCAATTTCATAAACTCTAGTCTTTAAAACTTGAATGGTCACACAGGCTATAGATACTTCAGATCTGTACAGGTTCAATGTTATTGTCAACTTGACACATTTAGAGTTACACAAAAAAGAAGGACTCTCAATGAATTGTTTCTGTCTGATTTGGTATGTGATCCCTTCTGTGAAAGTGTGTCTTGACTTTTATTTATATGGGAGCTTATGACCAGCCCAGTGTAAGCAGCATACTAGATAAGTAGATCTGGCCTGTATAAGCACACTAGCTGAGAAAAAAAAGAGAGAAAATGTCAGTTAGTAATATTCCACAAGGTTTCCTCCCTCCAAATTCCTGACTGGAATTCCTACCCTGAGTACCCCACTTCCCCCAGTAGGGGGCTATATATTATATGTGTATGCTGAAACAAACAATTTCCTCTAAGTTACTTTTGTTTAGAATGTTTTATCACAGCAAAAATAAAGTAACTAAAACAGAAATATCATTTATCATAAGCTAATATGTAATTAAAAGGGATGAATAGCATACCATGTAGATTAATAAACGGTTGCCATCCATTTATAGATGTTAAAATTTAAAATTCACATATGTGCATGCCATATTTCATTTGCTAAATCTGGTTTATTTCATATAACAATATCATACAGATTCAACCATGTTGTTACCAATGGTTACAATTCAACATCATTTGAGATGGAATATTTGAAGAATACGCCGTTCTATTTAAATGCCATTTTTCAAATCTACTCATTAATTATTGATCCTCATGTTTCGACTACTATAAAATTCTTTCTAATAAAATAGCCCATATTATATTTACCATCATCTTTTTTTCTCATGGAATGTTGAATTTATATAGCATAATTTTTATTAAACAATTACTTTAACACTGAGTTGGATCTTTATCTCCCAGTCCTACTTTTTATTATACTATAACAAATATATAATTTTTATTTCAGACTTTTTTTCACATTTTTTTCTTTTATTTGTATTACTGCATTTTACATCATTTTTCATCTATCTTAATGACATTCATTTAGATTCCTAAAAAGTATGTTTTTAAAACCCTCTAATTTATTCAGCGAACATCTGTTTTCCATTTGGGGGACAGTTTCATTGCACATACAGATTAACTTTTTTTCTCTCATCTTGCTTAAAATACTGTTTAACAATCTTCTGTCACTTATCTTTAATATTGAAAATTGAGCTATAAATTTTATTTAAGGTAATCAGATTTTTTCTTACTGCATTTAAGAACAACTTCAATGTTGTGATCCTTATCCAGTTATTTTATACATTTATACATGTGTTATTTGTACATGTGTTATTTAATACATTTTTAAAACTTAAATTTCTTAATATATATAAGTAGATATTAACAGTATATAATATCCAAGATGTACAAATTATCCACTATCCCATATATATATATATATATGTACTTCTGAATAATATTTTTAACCATTTTCCCTTTTTTATAAAATCCATAATGGCTCAACTGTATCAAAAATTTTCCTTAATGGCTGTACATGGTACTGGCATAACCTCATTTGTAAGATGTTTTTCAGTTCCAGGAAAAAAAAATACTTCTTTAGATATTGTCTTTGCCAAATACTCCCTTCATTTTCATTTTACTTCACTCGATTCTATATTGCTATGGTAATATGTATAACCAGGCACTTTGTAAAATGAAAATGTTACCCTTATTTCACATTGTTAAAGTCAGAAAGCATGGTGTCAACATCTATTTGGTGCTGGTGAGGCCTACAGGACAATGTAGCAATATATTGTAAGAGCACATGTGGAGCAGACATTTTGAGGGATATCTAGGGTCTCTCATTACAATTTATTATCATAATAAATGTTATGGTAGATATTTGTAAAATCAAATGACCTTTTACTATGTTCTCAGTCAAAATCTCCAAACTGAAGACCATGAATCTATCACATGGCCCTCTGGGAAAAAATAGAGCCAAACTAGATGATTGGCAGAAACTGAGAGCCAAATTAGATGATCTCTGAGGCCAGCTATGGTGCTCTGGTTCTCTCTTGAAGGTAGCCCAGGGTAAAAAGCATTGGCAGGGCAAGACATGGTCTTGTGGGAAATTAGAATTTACATATAAATGTATATGAATGTGTATGTATATGTATATAATATATTCATTATATATGTGTCTATATGTATATATGTGTGTGTGTGCATGTGCGTGTGCATATGCATGTGCTTGTAAAGTTACTGTGAAGGCTAAAGGCCTCTGGTTGAATTAAAATCTGTCTTTTAACAGCAGAGGACTAAAAGGTCCTCTATTCTTTTTCTCCACAGTCCCTCTATGCTCACCGGCCCCTAAGGCAGAGAGCTTATTTACCTCCTTGTCAGTTAATGACAGTTAAAATGAGGCAATTTTAAAAAGGATTCCAATTTAATTTTAAGAAAAAGTAAAAGGGGGAAACACCTTTCAAATTATATGTACTCTAAATTTCAAAATTGCTCTTTTCATTGGTAATTTGCTCACTTAATTTCTAAATTACATTACTCAGCTTTTCATCCTTCCTCCCACTAATATTGATCTCTTCTTCTCCTACACTTGCTCTCTCCTTCTGCTCTAATGCAATCCAATGCAATGCAATGTCCTTCTCATAAGTCAAAATATAAACATTCCATTCCCATTGCATCAAGATGTTATTGACATGAACATTGTTGAAGGACCAAATCTATAACCCAATCTAAGGAAAACTTCCATGTCTCTATTATCCATCCAGGACTCTTTCCAGCACCCCATGTTTCCATTGCAATCTCATGGAAACCACCATGACTATATTTTGTATATTACATGCTTGCAGAATTATTACCACATGAATCCCATTGGTGTCTACTACTTACCATCTTTACAGTGTCATGATTCATAATGTCCATGCCTAAGTTTACCTAAACAATAGTAATTGGTAAAGAGAGATTTTGTCTATGGGGATACATATAGGTGGTATAGTGATATATGGGGACCACAATTTTCATTAATTATCACCCATACCAGTTTGGACTTTCCAGTGATACACTTGCTCTTGAGTCAATGATTCATTATAAGTAACCCACCAAATACATTATTGTTTTTTTTAATACAGCATCTCTATAGGTAATCCTTACTGTGCTAGAGCTAGAACTAACTGTAAATCATGCAGATTTCAAACTCATATATTTATCTGGCTCTGAGTGCTAGGAACAAAGGCATGTATGTCCATACTCAGCTTCAATCATTCTCTTCCAAAGAAGTACAGTCAACTACTTTTATTTCTAAATACTAGACTTGGGAAAGAATGATTTCTTTGGTTTCTTTCTCTGTGCTCCATGTAATACAAATTGACATTTGTATCTATCTCCCCAGGGAAAGCCACACAATATAACTGGTGCCCAACCAGACAAAAAACTTAAGATAACTTGTGAAGTAATCATGGGATCATTTTTTTAGAGGTCAAAAATTTCAACTGAGGCTGATCTGAAGATTGAAATCTATAAGGGAAATCTGTACATTTCTACCTTTTCTCATATGGTATGGAATAATGTGTATTTTTTGGGATGAATACTAAAACAGGCAACTGTACTCTAGACATTTAGGAGTAGATATGTAAGAGTAGAACATCCAAGATGGCTCTTTTTCTTTTTGTGACCTGAGGAGTTATAGCTTTGCAGTGAATGGGTCTGCCTCATGTTTGCAGAGATGGAATATAGAATGTGTCATAATCAACTAGAATAGCACCTCTAATATGTGAATATTTACTAGCCTAGGTTGCTCTTGAGTGGTCTTTGCTGTAAGCATAAGACAAGCAAATGAAGGGAAGCTATCTCTCTGGAAAGAATTTGCATGTGCAAATGTGGAATTAGAGTGAGAAAAAGACAAGAGGGTTATATTCTCTGTAATATTCAAATAATTTGCTGGAAAACTTAAAATATAAGATGAAATAGAAATCTTACTTTTTTTTGTACATCTGTTGGGTACAAGAGAAAAAGCACAAACTAGACTGGGGATAAAGAACCTTTTCCTGGTATATAAAAACCTGGAACTCATACAGAGAATTAGACTGTAAGAAATGTCAGAGGAAAATAAAAGAGAAATGTCGGAACTAACAACATATATGGAAGAGGTTTCATTTAACCCCCTGTAACTTACTCATGTTCAATATTGAATCTTTCCTTATCCTGAAGTGATACTGCCTCCAAGTGGTTTCTCCACATACCACCACCAGACCCACTTCAAAGGAGCTAACTTACAGTGCTTGGCTGAGATCTAGCCCAAACAGTTCTCACTCTCTACTTCTGACACCCAATGATGAGTTTGGTTTTCCTGTTCTGACAAACTTACAGCTAGTTTCTTTACCTTTGTCTTCTCATCAGCTACTTTGGAATGGTCAAATGGCTTCAAGCTGGACAAAATCATATGATTATTCTGAGACTACCTTGGCAATCAAAAGCATTCTCCCCATTTTAGGATCAACCATACCACTTAAATAGGTCTCTTATCATATCTAGATGTTTCTGAGTAAGTGGGGATAAAAAAAAAAAAAAAAAAAAGATCTCTGGAAAGCCAGTTTAGAAACCCTACCAGTTTAACAGACCTGAAAATAGAATTAAAATCTTCATTGTGAATGTATTTTTTTCACTTAAAATTTGAATTACTACCTAAAATTTCATTGATATTAGATCATTAATCTGATGTTAAAAGCATAATTTATGGTACATGCTGAATCTTAAACCTTGTGAGCAACCTTTTCTCAAAACAAAACAAAACCAAAAAAACCCTGTGCCTGTATTGCAAATTTCCAAACAGAGCTCAGCAGTTGGTCATTTTTATTAAATACATTTTTATTTTAGGAAAATTAAGTGATGTTTTATGTGAGTTATTATAAGGAAAGTGATTCTAGTAATAACTGAAATGCATTTTATTACTTAATAAGCATAAAAATTTAAAATAAACTAGTTCTTATCTGAAACAGTAAAATTGCTAAAAACAGTTTGAGTGTAAAATGCATTAATTAACCATTCAAAGTTATTAAATGATCTTTTTTTTTTCCCCCTTTTTTTTTGTTTTAAAAAAAATCCCAAAAAAGGTTTTTGTTAAAAAAAAGGAATAAAAATTCCAAAAACCCAAACCCCCTTTGGGGAACCCTTTTGGGGATAAAAAGAAACCCCTTTTTTCCGGGGGGGGGGGGGGGGGGGGGGGGGGGGGGGGGGGGGGGGGGGGGGGGGGGGGGTTTTTTTTTTTTTTTTTTTTTTTTTTTTTTTTTTTTTTTTTTTTTTTTTTTTTTTTTTTTTTTTTTTTTTTTTTTTTTTTTTTTTTTTTTTTTTTTTTTTTTTTTTTTTTTTTTTTTTTTTTTTTTAAAAAAACCCTTTTTTAACTAAACGGGAAATATTGTAAAAAATTAGAGGTAAAAGAAAATTAAACCTTCAAAATTTTTAAATTTTTTTTTTCCCCGTAAATTTTATAATTTTTTAAAAATTTTCCCTTATTTAAGTTTAACCTAAAAGGGTTTCTTATAAAAACCAGCCCCATTAAAAATAATTAAGGGTCTTAAAAAGTGAACTAAAAAAAAACCATCCCCTTTTCAAAAAAGTAATTTTTTTTCCTTTTGAAAAACCAAAATTTTTTTTAGTCTTCCTAAAAAGAAAGGAACTATTTTTTTCCCCAAAGGCTTAATATTTCCTTTGTTTTTTGGGTTTGGGGCTTCAACCCCATTCTTCCCCTTTTTAGGCCAAACCCCATTAAAATGGCCCTTACTTTATTTTTTCCGAGGGGGAAAAAAAAAAAAAAAAGGTCTTAAAAAGCCTTTTTAAAATTTTCCCCTTTTAAAATTAAAAATGTTTAAAAATTTTTTTTATTGGGAAGTTTTTTTTTCCTTTTAAAAATAAAATTATCCCTTTTTTCATTGAAAGACTTTAATCTATTTCCATTTTTATTGGGTTTAAGGGCTTTTAAAAACCCCCCCACCCCCCCTTTTTCAAAAAAACCCCCCCCAAAACCCCAAAAAACTTTGGGCCTTCCAAAAAATTTCAAAAAGGGGCCGTGTTGGGTTTTTTTTTAAATAATTTTAATTAAAAGGTTAATAAAAATTTTTAATAAAAATTTCCTAGAATAAGAAATAATTTTATTCAATTTTTTTAAATTTTTAAAAATTATTTTCCCAAAATAAAACAAAAATTGTAAGCCCCCTTAAAAATGTTTAAATTCCTTTCCCTTTAAAAAATGTTTTTTATTCCATAAAAAAGGGGTTTTTTTAAATTAAGCAAAATTTTTTTAACAAAAAAAAAAATTGTGTAAAAAATTTTTATTCCCAAAAAAAATAAAATTTTTTTGGGAATTAAAAACTTTTGGAAACCCCAACCCCCCCTAAAAAGTTTTGTTTTTGGGTTTTTTTTTGTCTAACAGATTTTTTTTTTCCCAAAAAAACCCAAAAGGTGTTTCTTAGGTAAAACCCCAAAAACCCCAAAAAAACTCGCCTGAAACAACCTGTTATTTTTTTCGGGGAAAAAAAAAAATTTTGGGGGTTTTAAAGATTTTTTATTTTTTTTTGAAAGGGTGAGAAAAAATTTTTTTTTAAATTTTATATTTTTTTAATTAAAAGACCTTCCCTTTTTCATTTTTTCCCTCCCCCCCCCCAAGGGGAAATTTTTTAACCATTTCCCCTCCTTTCCCCCAAAAAGAGGCCCCCTCTTCCCCCCCAAATTTAAATTTTTCCCACCACCCCCAAACCTAAAAAAAAGGGGCCCATCAAATTCCCCAAAAAAGGTTGGAAAAATCGGGCGGGGGGGCGCTGTAAAAAGGGAAAAATTACGTCAAAAAGAGGTTAGTTTGTTAAAAAAACGGGGGTTTTGGAAAGGGGTTACTTCAAAATTTTAATAAATGCGAAAGAAAACCATCAAAATTAAAAAAATTGGAAATGGAAAGGTTAAATTTAATGGGAAAAGACAAAGGAAATTAAAAGAAAATTTTTTTAATTAATTCAAAGGCTTTTTCCCCAAAAAAGAAAGGAAAACCAAATTTAATTCCAAATTCCCCCATTTTCCCAAAAAAATCAATTCTTAACTTTTTTTCTATTTTCTTAAAAAAAAACAAATTAGGGGAATTTTAATCTTAAAAATTTTTTTTTTCCAAACCCCAAACAATATCTTCCCATCCCAAATGGGTTTTTTTAAAGCAAAAATTCAAAAAGCTTTCAATAAAAGCGGGGCATCAATTCTAAAAAAAAATTTTAACCCCTAACACTAAATCCAAAGGGACCATTGAAAAATTTTTTAAAAGGACCACCTTTTTTTGAAATAACCCTTTTGGCTAAAAAAAAGGGAAAATTTTTTTCACTTTTCCAATTTCTTTTAAAAACCCCAAAAAACTAGACAATTTTGGGAAACCCAAACCAAAACCAAAAAAACCACTTTAAATAAACAATTACCCTTAATTCCAAAAAAAAAAATTTAAAAAAAGAAACAAAACAAAAGTTTCCCCCGGAAATTGGGAAAATTTTTTAAAATTAAACAAAAAAGGTGAAAAAATTTTCAAAATAAACCAAACCCCTCCATAAGAAAAAAGATCCTAAAAATCCCTTTAAAACCCAAAAATTTTAAAGAAAATTTTTCCCACACGCCAAAAAAAGAATTTACCCCAAAAGAGAATCAAAAAACCCCCCAAATGGGGGCTAAAAAAACCCGTACAAAAAAAAAAGCTTCAAAAGGAAGTTTCTTTTTTAAAACTAAATAAAAAGCCCCCCAACTAAATAAAATGCAAAAGGCCCCTTAAAATTAAAAAACCAAAGGAAAATAATTAAAAAGAAAGGGAAAATATAAAAAATTTTAAAATTTTCCCAAATTTAACAAAATTGGGTGGGCAAACTTGCTTTTCCCCTTTCCCAAAAAAACAAATAAAAACAAAAAACAAAACCCCAAAAAAAAAAGGGGAAAAAAAAAACCCCAAAAAAAACCCCAAAAAAAAGAAAATTTATTTTTTTTTTGGGGAGTCTTAAAAACTTTAAAATTTTCCTGCGGGCCAAAAATTTTTCAAAGTACAATGTTTAAACCTTCCGTTCCTTCCCTAAAAACCCGGAAAAGAACTTTCCAATCTTTCTTTAAAAAATAAAAAATTACTCAAAAATCGCCAAAATCCAAAAACCCAAAAAACCCCCATTTAAAAAAATTATTTCTCCCCAACAAAAAAATTAAAAAATTACCAAAACAAAACCCTCCCCCCAAGGGTAAATATTTAAATGTAAAATGTATCTCCCAAAATTTTATTTAAGAAAACCCACCAAAAAAAAAACCCAAATTTTCAGAATTAAAAAGGGAACAGTTTCCCCTTTTTCCAAAAAAAGGAAAAGAAAACCCAAAATTTTTAGCAAAAACCCCCAAAAAAAAAGGGCCTTTCAGAAGGTTAATTTCCCCAAAAAATTTAAGTTTTAAAATGAAATTTTCAAATAAAACGGCATTATTGGCCCTTAAAAAAATTTTTAATCTTAAAGGGAATCCCCCAAAAAATAAAAAAATTTCCACAATTTAAAAATAAACAAAAACCAAACTGAAAAAAAAACTAAGTTTTTTTTAAAAATTTTATTTAAAATTTTTGGAACCCTGCGTTATTCCGAACCGGGTTTAAAATACAATAATTTTAATAAAAAAATTTGGAATTAAGGAACATTTTCGGGGGTAAAAAAACCCCCTCCTTCTTTAGGGGAACCCCAAAGTCAGCATAAGTTAAGGGATCCTTTTAAAAATTTGGTTTTACAAAAGGTTCAAAAAAGGGCCCCGAAAATTTAAAGGGGTTTGAATTTAAAATTTTTGGGTAGGGGATTAAAACCAAAGCTTTGCACCAAAGGGATGCAACCCAAAACAAAACCCCTTTTTATTGTCCCTTTTAAAAATTTCCACACAAATAAATAATGCCCCAAGTAATGTGGTAACAAACCTTACCATTTTTTTTTAAAAAACACAAGGGCCCCACTCCCCCCAAAGGAAAACCCTTTGAAAAGTGGTAATGGGCCCCATTAAAAACCCCCAATTAAAAATTTAAAACCCCCTTAAACCATACCTTTAAAAATTTTTTTTTTTGGGGGAGGGTCCCCAAAATCAATCATTTAGGCCCCTTCCATAAAATAATTTTTGGTAGTCTTAAAATTGACCCAAAAAAGGGAAAATGGGGGTAAAAGCCCCTTAATTTTTTTTTAAAAAACCCCCCCTAAACGAGGCAAAAATTTAAAATCAAAAATTTCAAAGGGTTTGGGGTCCCTCCTCCCGAAAGTTTTTTTCTAAAAAAGGGGGAAAAAGAAAGAAAAGATCTTTTCAAATTTTTTAACATTGGCCCCTTGAGAGTTAATTGCCATTGAAGTAAACCCTTTTCAGAGGTATCCCGCGGGCCCTTTAAACAAAGTGAAAGCAAAATTTTTTTTCTTGTGGGGGCTTGTCCCAAAATTTTCCCTAAAAAAAAAGGGCCCAGGGGGCAATAAATTTGGCTTTAAAATACAAAGGACCAGAAAATGAGTTATCCTGTTCAAGAAAGGCCCAACCCAGATTTTGAATAACGGGTTGAAAAATTTGAATTTATTTATTTATTAAGTTTTTTTTTTTTTTTGTGTGTTTTGGGGGGGCTTTTTTCATGCTATAGGGTCAAAATCCTTACCCATGACAGAAATATTTTTGGGCCAAGTGGGGGTTTTAAATTTTTGAAAAAATTAAAATTTTCTTTTTTTTTTTTTTAAGTTTTTTTTTTTTAAGTTTTTTCATAGTTATCATTCTCCACAACCCATCTCCTTTTGCACTTTTGAGTTGGGAAAGCAAAAGGAGATTTGGCTGTAACATCTCTGATTTTTTAACCCTTTAAAACTAGTTGCACAATTTTTACAGTTCCTCCATGGATTTGATATTGCCCTTTGGGTTTTGTTATTTCCCTTGGTACAGACAACTAAAAATGACTTCTTTTTGGGCCTTACTCCCTTATCCAGGAAACCAATGTTTAAATTTCTGCCCAACCTTACTATAACAATAACTATATCTAATATTATATTTTAAGGGGAAACTTGAAAAATAAAAGATTATGATTTGGGGGCCCAAAGCGGCCTACGGGTGAATCAAACTTTACCCAAAAATTTCCCTTTTAAAAAACCACCCCCCTTTAACCCATATTCTACTGTAAGGCCCACAATGATCCCCAAGTTTTCCCAGTTAAGTCCAATCCTGAACCTGTGTTTTTTTTTAGATCCTAAAAGTCTTTTGGGTTGCCTTTTACCCTACGGGTGAACCTTAGAAAAACGTAAATTTTCCCCGGGAGAAGAAGGGAAAAAATACTAAAACAAAAGAAATTAGATATTTTAAACAAGGTCTTTTCTTGTAGGGAAAATTTTTTACATTCTCTTCATTAAAAATTTCTGTCTTTTCCCAAATTTGAAACCAAAAGGCGAAATTGTTTCATGTAGAAAAGTTTTCCTTTTTGAAAAATAATAAAAAATTTTGACCATTTTTTCCTTGGTTTAAAATTTTTTTTTTTAAAAAAATTTTTTAAATTTAAAACATAAAAAGGCTATCTTTTTTAACCCTAAAATTATCATAATTGATTAGCAATTTTAAAAATTCAAACAATTCAACCACCAATAAAATTCCCTTTTAATGTAGTGTTCATTACAGATAAATTCTTTAAATGAAAATTGCTTGTCAAAGGGGGACCATTTTAAAATAAACACAACAATAAAACACCTTGTTTTTTGGGCAATTCATTGTTTCGGGCCCGGGCCCCACTTGCTTCTTCAAAACCCCCTCGGTTTTAAATTTCATCCAACTTAGAAACCCTTTTTTTAAACCCTAAAAGGCATAAGGAAAGGGCATAAGAAAAATAATCAAATTTCCTATTTTCCATTGCGGGATATTTTTTTTATTTTAAATTTCTGACCCAAGCTAAAGTCCCCTCAAGAGTAAATTTTTTCAATTGAAAAAATGCCTCAAATAGTTTGGGGTTTTGACTGTAGGTTTTTAATAAAAATGGATTTGGGAAGTGTTGGGCCCACCTATGGTCTGATGGCCCTTTTTTTTCCCAAAAACCCGATGACAAAAACATTTCGGGCAACCCTTTTTAGAAAGCATCCCCCCAATGACCTTAGCATCAGCTTTTTTTCCCTTAAAGGGTTTCGGGGCCTTTTTTGAGATCCTACCAGACTTCCACCAATGATCAACTAGGTTTTAAAATTTAGTAAAATCCGCAAACATAACATTTCCTTGAAAAAAACCCCCAATATTTGTTTTAGCGAAGCTGTTTTCCCCCCTTTTTAAAAATTTTTTTAAAAGAAAACCAAAAAAAAAAATTTTTTAAACCCTTAAATTTTTCCCCACCCTTGGAAGTTTGAAGCTTTCTTTTTAAACCCCCCCTTTTGTAAATTTTTGAACAAGTTTTTCAATTTTAAGAAATTTCCAAAATTTTTACCCCTTTAAAAAAACTTCCTGTTTCCAATACACAATTTAATAAAAAATTGGGCCCTTTTCCCCTTTGAATTATTTCCATTTCCCCAAACCCCTTTTAAAATTCAAGCCCCAAAATTTTTTAAAAAAATTTTCCCTTAAAAAAAAAATTTCCATTTTCTTGAAAAAAAGAATTTTTAACGGGGACCATTTTTTTTAAATTTTTTAGGATTTTTCTTTTATTTTACTCCTTAAAAACCCTTTGAAATAAAATCCCCCTAAAATCCCCCTTTCCCCATTTCCCCCCCCTGTTAAAACTTAGAAAACCCATTTGTTCCCTAAACGTTTTCCCCCAAAAGGGGGTTTTTTTAAACCCCCAAGGCCCAACCACCCTTTGTTTTAACTTTATTGGCAACTTTTTTTTTCCCAACCCAAAGGGGATCCCTTTATTTTCCTTTTTCCTTTTTTCCCCCACCCCGGGGAACCCCCCGTTTGCCTGCCCCTCCCCCACCCCCCTTTTTTTAAAGGAAAAAGCTTAAAGGCTCCCCCAAAAATTTGGGTTTTACCCCTGATTTTTTTTCCCCTTTGTGGGAATTGGCCCCCAAAACAGGACCGGGGGCCAATCCAATATTGCCCCAAAATACCCCTTGAAACCTTTTAAGGTTTTAAGGGGAATGTTTTTTTTTAAAAGCATTTTGTCCGTTGGTTCCCTAGCCCCCAAGGGTTTTAAAGGGTTCATCTTGTTTTGAAAGGGGTTTTGTTTCCCCCTATTTTTTTGGTAAAAAACGAAATTAATTTTAGGTTTGGAAAAGACAACTCGTTTAATTCCATTTCCCATTTCCTTAAAAAAAATTTTGGCCCTTTTGGGGGGACAAAGGGTTTAAAAAAAAGAGAACGGGGAACAAATTATTAATGTCCAAATTTGGAGTTTTGGGAAATTTGTGTGGTTTAAGGGGGGGTGAATTTTTTTGGGGGTGTTTTATACCCCAAGGTTGCCATTATGTTTATTTTACCCAAAATTGTGACTTAAAAAAGGCATTATAAGAAATTCAAACTTGAGGTTTTTTAAAATTTAAAAACTATTTGTGTGAGCGCTTTATCATTTAGGTTTTTAAAATTAAAAAAATTAATACTACTATAAAAGGGAATTAATGGCCATTAAAAACTTGTCTCTATTTGGGACACCATTTTTGTTTTAAACCTTATAAGCTTTTCCCAAAGAGACATATAAGTTAAAAAACCAAAATTTAAAACTATCTCCCCCAAAAGGCTTACAAAAAATTCCAAAAAAATTCAAAACAAAAATTAAAACATCAATTTTTAAAGCCGGGAAAAAACCCCTCCTCGGGAAAAATTTCAAATTTAATTTAACAATTACCAAAGGAAGTTTTTCTTAATAAAATTTCCCTTTAACAGAAAAAGAAAATTGGAAAGGGTGTAAAATAAAATAATTTGGGGTTTATGTTTTTGGGAAAAACTTTTCCAAAAGAAAAAAGTTTTCCAAAAGAAAATTAATTTTTAACCAACACAAAATTAACAAAAAATTTGGATTTAGTCGAAAAATTAATGTCTTTGAATCAAAAAAATAAATGAAAAGGGAAAAATTTTGAAAGAGGTGAATTGTGAAAAAATTTTTATAAATTGAAATTGTGAATGGGGGTTTGGGCTTTTACCTTTTTTTAAAAAAAAACTAAAAATCTAGGAACAAAGGGAAATTACTTTAAATCAAGAAATTACAAAATCTTTTTCCTTTTTAAATGCTATATTTTTTAGATAATTTAAAACTTTTAAAATTTTTTTTGAAACATTAGTATATTCCCTTATGATTTTAGAAAATTTAAATTCTCTTTCAGAAACTTTAAACTTGGGAAAAATTACCTTAAAAAAGGGGACCCAAATAAAATAAAAAATTGGGGGTAAGACCGTTGCCCATTGTTTTATTTTTTTAGGGGCCTTCCTTTGGGGGATTCAAATAGGGGAATTTTTCACAATAAAGCATTTTCTTTTTGGATTTTCCTTGGAAAAAGGGGGCTTCTTGTTTTTCTGACCAAGCCTGGTTCTTTTTGGGCATGTTACGGGGCGGGATCCCTTTAAACCTACCGTAAAAGGTTTTTTCCTTTTTAAAGTACCTTTTTTTTAGTAGTTTCACGGTTTCAATAAATTTGGGGGGGGATGGGGATTTTTGGTTAGGGAAATTTTTTCCAAAGGGGGGCTGAAAATTAAACCCGACTCCCTTTTTTGGGTCCCTAATGGTTCCCTGGGTTTTCTTGGGTTGCCCTTTTCTTTTTTGGGGTTTACAAACAATAAGTTTGGGGAAAACTTTTTATTACAATGTAACTTTTAATTGGGAAAATTTTAAATAAAAGTTTTTTGATCCCCTCAAAAATTTTTACAAACTTATTAAAGGGTAAAAAATTTAGCAAATTTTAAAAATTTAAGTCTCACCCACAAAAAACTGCAAAAGGGGGTTCTTTTTTGAAAAAGGCAAAATTTTTCCCAAAACTTTAAATTTGCCCTTTCTTTCACCTTTCCACTTTTTTTCCTACTGAAAACCCTTGGAAAAATAATTTATTTTTATTTTTTTTTTTAAATTTTTTTTTTTTTTATTTTTTATTTTTTTATTTTTTTTTTTTGGACAAGAATTTAATGAAGGTGATAAATACATTCATGTAAATTTTTTCTAGGGGGCCCTTTTTTTTAAAAACATTGTAAAAAAAAAACGAACTCGCTACTTTTTTTTCTAAATACTGTTAAAGGGGGAAAGAAAACTTCATTGAGGGGCTTTTTGGGTTTTTTTTTTTTTTCCCGTTTTATAAAAATTTTAACCCCGGGAAAGACCACATTTTGGGGAAAACCCCTTTTTTGAAATTTTAAAAAAAACCCGGGGTTTTTAAAATTTTTTCAATAGTGGTTGACCCCAAATTTTTTTGAGTTACATTTATCCAAAATTTTTCCTTTTAAACCACAAAACCCATTTCCCCCAAAAGGGGGTTTTTTTTTAAAATTTTTCACTCCCCGGGGAAAAGGTAGAGTTTTTCCTTGTTCTAAAAACCTCTTAAAATATAAAAATTTTTCCCTTTTTTTTTTGTTGATTTTTGTTATTCTGACAATTTTAAGGGGGACTCTAAAAAAAAATTTTTTTTTTTTTTTTTTTCCCCGACTACTAATGACCCCCAAAAATTTTTTTAAAATTTTTTTTTTTTTCCCCGTGTTGGAGTTTTTTAAAAATGGGGTTTTTAAAACCCCATTTTTAAAACTGGGTTTTTCTTTTTTTCATATCTTTTTTGAGTTTTTTATATACTTTTAAAAAATTAGCCTTCCCCTGGGGATGTAGCGGGGAAAAAGAAAATTTTTCCCCCCTTCCCCTAAACTGATAAAATTTTACTGATGAAAAAGTCCTTTACCCCTTTCAGAGTAATTTTTTTGTTTCTTTTTGGGGTTTCCATTTATCTAATTTTTTTTGGTTTTTATTCTGTTCTAAAATTTCCCCTGCCCCGACCCCTTTTTTTTTGGGTCATTATTCCCCCGGTTTTTTTCCCCAAAAATTTTTTTTCTATCTTTTCCCCGTTTTTTGATTTTATTTTAAAAACCCCAGGGTTCTTTTTGGAAATTTTAGTTTCGGGAAAAACTAATAATTAAAAAATTTTTACTAAATTTTTTGGGGCAAAAACCTTTTTAGTTTGACTGGGGCCATTTTTTTGAAGATGCTCCTTTTCCACCCCCCCGGGTCTTTTGGACTTTTTCCCCTTTAAAATTTAGGTGGCCTAGGGCATAGTTTTAAAAATTTTTTTATGTTAAATTTTTTTTCCACTGATCAAAAAGGCCATTTTTTCCCAAAAATCATTCTTTTTTTTTTAATTTTTTAAAAATTTTTAAAATTCCATACATATAACCAATACTTTTTTAGTTTTTCCCTTTCCCCTTTCCCTTTTTTTCCCCCTTTTTGTACCCTATCTTTTCCAAAAAGTTAGAATCCCAGGAAAGTTTTTAAAGAAATTTTTTTAAAATTAAAAATAAACCTAAAAAATATATATGGATATTTTTTGGGCATTAGCCAATAATTTTTAAAAGAAAAAAACTAAAAAAATTTAAAAGTTTTAATTTTTTTTTCCAAACCCCTTCTAAAACAATGTACCCCAAAAATGTAAAAAAAAAAAAAAGATTAAAATTGAAAAAAAAGTAAAACAAAAAATTTAACCCCTTTCAGCACTTTTTAAATTAAAAAAATTTTTAAAAAAAGCTATGGTAAAAAAGACAACAGGGGAGTCTAAAAAGGGTTAAAAATATATTTCTCACGGGGACAATTAAATCCCTTAAAAAACAAAACCCCTGTAAAAAATGAAAATTTACCCAAAAAAAGTCAAAAAAGGGGCAAAAAAAGAACAAAAATATGAGAACAAGGGGCTATAAACCAAATTTTAAAAAAACCCTTTTTTCTGGGGGGGGAAGTCAAATAAATTTTCATCCATCCCATTTTGGGGGTTTTTCAACCCCCAAATTTGGGTTTTTTTATTTTTATTTTTTTTTTTTTATCTAATTTTACTGCAATTTTTAAAAATTTTCCCCCTTTTGAGACCAAATTAAAAAAAAAGGGTCGGGGGGGAAAAGGGGTTTTTTAAAATATACTCGTGCCCTTCCTAATCATTAGAGGGGAAAACAGGGGTTTGGGGTCAAGTAGCTATGCCCTTCTAAAAAAGGCCTAGCACCCCGGGATACTAAAAATTTTCCTATATAAAAAATTTTTAAATTTTTTGATAGAAAAACACTCCAAAATTCTAATTTTCCTGAGCCTTTTAATCCAGTTTTCAAACCCAAAAGGGACAGAAGAAACTTTTTAAAATTTTAATCACATTTAAAACCCTTTTTTGGGAAAATGTTTCAACCAAATTAAAAACAAAAATTTTTAAATAAAAAAAAGAATGTGGGGGGATTTTTACAAAAAAAAAAACCATATAACTATGACACAAAAAATCAAAATTTTTTATTTTTTGGGGCCAAATTTTGATATATTTAGTCTCAAGGATATTTTTAAAATTATGTTATATTCCCTCCCCTTATTGTTTTTAATTTATGAAAAAGGGGACATAAAGGGGGGAAAATCCAAATTTTTGTGGGTTTTTTGTTTAAAAAATACATGCAGCCTGTAATGGAGTATGGTTTTTTAGCGGGTGCCCATCTTTGGGCCCCAAGGGGGAAAAGGGGGAAAAAACCTACCTCTCAGAGATTTAAAGGGGGCCCGGGGGGGATTACGGGGGGAAAGGGGGGTTTAAACCCGAAAACAAGAGTGGGAAGGTTTTTGGGGGGGGGGGGGGGGGACGGGGGGGGGTTTTTTTAAAGTAATTTTAAACAAAAAAAAAATTAAAAAAGTAAAAAAAATAAAAAAAAAACTAAAGGCAACCCCCGCCTCCTTACCCCAAATTTTTTAAAGGGGGGAGCCACCATGAAGAAAAAACCCTTTCTAAAAAGCCCCAAGCCGGAGAGTCACCACCCTAGAAAAAAGCGGGGGGGGCGCCAGCCAAGAGACAACTTTTCTATTCAAGGAGTTTTTTAGCAAAACCCCCGGACAAACTGAGGTAGGAAGGAATCTGGCCCAAATTTGAAACCAAAAAATCTTTACCCGCTTAAAAACCCCCTTCGAAATCACTTAAAATTTTTTCCAAATTCCACCTGTGGGACACAATTTTTTGGCTTGTCCATAAAGACATCATGACTTAAATAAAACCACCAATTTCTTTTGGAGTGTTTGTACTTAATCCCCTGACCCTTTTTTTAAAATTTAATTAAAAAAACTTTTTTTTTTTTTTTTTCTTTCTTTTTTTTTTTTTTTTTTTGCTTTTTTTTTTTTTAAAGCAATTTCTTTTTTTCCCTTTTTAATTTTTTTTTTTTTGCAAAATTCCTTTATAACCCTCCCAGTCCCCCTCCCCAATCCTTTCCCCCTTTTCTTGTTTTCTGATACCTTTTTTTCCCCCCTTTTCCCCCACCCCGCCACTTTAAGTCTCTGAGAGGCTGGTGGGGTTCCCTCCCATTTTGGGGCCGATACACCCCCCTGAAGACCAAAATCCAAAATACAGGCTGCATTTTTGGGGGGAGCCCCCACCCAGGGGTTTGAGACCTCTAAAACCAAGCTGCACTTTTTTAACATAGTGCAGGGGCCAGTCCACCCCTGAGGTAGTTTTGTAGACTAGGAAACTCCCCGGTTGGGATTCGGGGTCTGAGAGCTCCAAAGGGTTAGGTTGGTTTACCCCTGTTTACTTCCTGTGGGGGTTCCTTTCCTTTGGGGGGCCCCAATCCTTCCCCCTATTCTTCTATAAAAGGGGGGCCCCCAAGGGGGCCATCCATTGTTTGGGGGGCTGGGGGGGTTCTGGTCGGGGTCCAAAATGCTGGTTTGGGGGTCTCAGAGGGACAGCGGCCCCTGTCGGGGTTTTTCAGGCTGGGGGGTTTTTTTTCCTGGGGCAGGGGGTTTGGGGGAAACGGGGGGGGGGTTCCTTCAAAACGGAACCCAAAACCCCTCCTTTTTTGGGCTTCCCTCCCCCTTTTGGTTTTCAAGAGTTTATGGAATTCAAAATTTTGGGAAAATTTTGTGGGTTTGGGGTTTTTAATGGAAAAGGGTTTTTGGATGGGCCTTCCGGGCATTTTTTGCCCTTTTGTGTTTTGAGGGGTGGAGCTCCTGGGGAAAAAAATTTTTTTTTTTTTTGTTGAGGTTGGGGGGGGGGGGTTTTGGGTTTTGGGGGGGGGGGTTTTCTGGGGTATAAAGGAGGGGATGGGTGGGGTCCCAAAAGGGGAAAAATGCGCCAAAAATATTTTTTATTCCGGTTTTGGGGGTTGTTTAAAAGGGGAAAGAAAGGGGGGATTACCGGGGAATTTTCTTAAAAATGCACTAAGTTTTTTTTAAATTTAAAAGCATTTTATTAAAAAACCCAAAAAATGAAATAAGGTATCCGGCCTTAATTTAAGGGGGGGTCTTTTAATTTTTTTTTTAATTTTTTGGGGGAAAACCCCAATATAAAGTCCTTAAGAAATTTTTTAATTTCCCTTCTCCCCCTTTCCTAATCTTTTTAAAGAAAGATAAAAAAATTAAAATTTAAAATTTTTTCCATTTTTTCATTTTCCTAATTTGAAAAGGGGGAAATTAAAAACATTAAACCTTTGAATCAGTACAATTTTAATTTTACATTTTGGGGGAAAAGGTTTTTTTTCTAAAAAATTTTCAAAACCCTAAACCCCCTTTTCCTTATGAAAAGAAAATTTTTAAAAAAACTTTTGAGTCTCGGTTTGGACTACGAAGGTATAGAGGGAAACCTAAAGGGAAGATGAAGCAGTGCAAAAAAAAACATCACTCCCCAGCAAAAAAAAAACAAAAACAGAGGTTTAGCAAAATACAGGTTTTGGGGTTTGGGAAAAGAGGCAATTTTTCCTTTCGGGGGAAAAGGTCGAATAAATCACTAATTTTTTCAAAGGGAATTTCTGAACCTAACATTAAAAACCCTTCTAAACTTAAATTTTTTTTGGGGTTTAAGGGGTGTGGATTTTTTGGAAAAGGGATTTGGGTTTTGTGGAGGGAAAAGTTAAACAAAAGTATGAACCCAAAAAAAAAGAAACCCCAAAATAACACCCCCGAGGGGATATTCCAAAAAAATTCCCCTTTTAAACAAATTTTAAAATAAAGGGGGGGAAAATTATAAAAATGGTTTTAAGATAGATAAACCCCAATTTTTGTTTTTGGGGAAATTCAAAATATTTTTTTGGGAAAAAAAGATTTCCATTAAACTTTAAATACCCCTTTTTCATCTTTACAAAAAAAGGGGGAGGGAAAAAAAACGGGGAATATTTCAAAAACCTAATATGGGGAATGAAAAACAAACAAACATTTATCTCCCCCCAGACCCTTTTTTAAATTTTTTGATTGTTTCTATATTTTATCTTCATACAAAAAATTATAGTCTCAAAACATTTTTTTGTAAAAATTTTTTTTATTTAAAACTGATAAACCCCTTTTATCTATAGTTTTTGGGGTACAGGAAATATTTCTTTACCCCAAACAGTACCTTTTAAATGATTTCCAACATTTACTCCCCCTTTCTCTTATAAAAAAGTTCTTTGAAAAAAACATTTATTGCCAAAAAAAGGTTTTAATTAACTCTCCTCTGTCTTTAAAAGAAAAAAAGTACTTAAAGTGACTAGCAAAATTACTGTTTTTATTATCTTTTATGAAGGGGTGTCCATCATGGATACAGTAGAACATCTATATAGTAATGAAATACTTGCTCAAATGAAATAACAAATGCATGAAAACTGGTGAAATTAGAGGTATTTATATAGCAGAAATAAGTTCCTAAAAGAGGAATGAAAGTGTTCTGAGAAAATTATGAAACACAAATGAATAAGCAAATATGAAAGATATTTTTGAAATAAGTAGTTTCAAAATGGTTAGTGGATTTGACTAGGAAACTGCAAGCATGGAAAGGTGAAATTGAGGGTATGGAGAGTCTACATAATCTTGAATGCTTTGATAAACTATCAAATTTGGTCCATTAATATTCAAAGAAACCACGTACCATATGACATTACTGAGGTAGAATATTGTAGCACAATTTTGTTTTTTTTTTTTTAATTTAAACCTGAATCATTATCTGTGAAAATGCAAAGTTTGTGATATTATTCCTTGACTATTATTTCACAATTCTATCTTATAACAGAGTGATACAGGATAGGAACAAAGCCATGGAATTTGTTAAGCTTGGCTCCTGCTACTAAATGATAGTACTTGAGTATGTACATAACTATCATTATTTTTAGAGGTATAATAGCATTAAAAATGTAAGGGCCAGGTGAAGTGAATAATAACAGTGATTCTTACTCTAGGGTTTTACTTGATCCACTTTGTTAACAACCAAGGACAAATCTTAACTTGGGAAGATTTCCAGGCTTTGTTAGGAAGTCTGCAGATGCTTCTTCGCTTTGATGACTTTTCAGAACTATAACTAAAACTTTCTCATTATTATTATTATTATTATTATTTATTTAAAATCTCAGCGCAATTTTATATTCAATTGCTGAGATTTAGTCCAAGATATTTTATACTTTTTCACATCACATAGCAGAGTGTTTTTAATAAAGAAATCTACAAGCAATACACCAGGGGCAAAAGAAAAATTTCAAGTCAATAATCCTGAAACAATTGATGACCCATAAGTACAATAGTACTTCAGTCGCATCAGTTTTATACCTTATGCAAAGTGAAACTTGAAATGTATTTTATACTCAAATATTAAATGGTAAAATTTTTACACAATAGAAAACATGAAGAAAAGCCTTTAAGTTCTAGTGCCAGAGTTCTTAGACATAACACAAAACATGATCCATAAAAAGTAAATAAAAAATAGCTGAAATTAATTGAAGGTAATATGTGCTAGGTAAAATTCATTGATTAACATTAGGCTGAAATGAATAGCTACTATCTAGGGAAAATTATTTGAAAACTATTTATTTTACAAATAATGTATATATATAACATTTTCAAAACTCAACAGTATAAATACTAGCCTAATCAGAGAATGGACAAAGTATATAAACATATTTCACTGAAAAGGATGCACAAAAGACAGATAATCACATGTAGAGATATAAAATATTATTCATTAAGGAAATAAAAGTAAAAAGCCATGATAAGACAGCATTATGCAACTGTCTCAATGTCAGGATAAAAAATGCAAAGACATCAAGTACAAGAAAGATGCAGGAAAAATGATAAAATTATTAATAGAAAAAGACTTGCAGTTTCTTAAATTGATAATCTCCTTGTGAACCCTTAATTATAATCCAGAGCATTTTCTACACATAAATTTATGTATATTTATATAAATACCTTTACACCAATGTTTACAGGAGCTTTATTTGTAATAGAAAGAAACTTGAAGTGACCCAAGTGTATTTAAACAAAATCAATGGGGTAATATTTTTCAAGGATTTTATAAGATTCTTTCCTATTTAATAATTTGAGAGATCATAAGGAATTAACAAAAACACATAAGCACAGAAACTGGTAGAGAATAGGTTACTGAATGCTTATATTTACTAAATCTTTATTGCAACTCTGTTGTTGCCCACCATTTTTGTTTTCATTTTTATATTATTTGCTAAATACCTCAAAAACATTTTTTGATCTTGAGACAAGAAAAAAAATTTTTTTCTGCAACAAAATACAAGAGACACCAAAGCCGTGAAGTGCAACATCAGGAAGTAATGACTATTTTGAGATTAATTGATTACAATTTACCAGAGTATTACCAACAAAGAAGTCATTGATCATTGTGTGACTTAGAAACTTACTACAACTTGTTTAAACAATGGGAATTGCCTTCTAAATGTTCTCGCAATCAAATGAATGTCTGTACATTCACCCCAGCTATGGATAAATAATGAAAAGACTTATCTGACATTTTTTCTTGTGGATGTGTTGATGTATCAGTTTTGCAGGAACTGGGCTTTATAAAGACACTCATTTAAAAGGTCAAGAAGTTTAATTGGCTACCTCTACATTTGTCGAAAGCAATAAACAACATGGTGCTAACCAAATAATTGGCTAAAAAATTAGCTATTAAATAAATACTGTGTCTAATTGTGGGATTCCTCACTTGGAACTTAGAGGTTTCTTGAGATATCTTTATTAAATCAGTCTCCATAAAGGAGCTTGGAGGATTGACATACCTTATAAAATGGAGCAGGTGAGTGAACACCTAAGAAGGGGTGCTGTTCACAATGCAGATATCAGTATTTATAACAATTTCAATGATAAATAGTATAAATAGTAGTCATCTTAAAGGCTGATGTTATGATTTCCTTTAAAAAAAACAATAATATCATTGCTCATGTGAGCAGACTAATGATTTTATAAATAAAGTTAGCTCATGCTATTCTCGGCCATTTACTTGAAGATCAACAGGTAGTCAATGTCTTCATTTAACTGACAACTATTTCCCATCTCAGGATCATAACCTGCTAGAACAGCCCCCTGTCATACTCCAGGCTGGCTTATAATTTAAGTTCCTTCTTATTAATTCTGGAATTAAATTTATGAGCCACAAGGCTTGCCCTTTTCTGAATTATTCTTTTAAGGTTTGAGTTTATAATTAAAGGATTAAATCCTTCCCCTTTCTTCCTCCAAACTCATCTATATATCCCACTTTTCTATTTCAAATCTTGGCATTGTTTTTCATTAATGGTTACTGCATACTTATCAATATATTTATATATGCAAACACTTAAAAATAGCGAGTTTTGTCATGTATATTTTCAGGACTGACCACTTAATAATGAATAGTTGTGCTCTTCACATGGGAAGAATTTTTTTCCTACTCTCAACATTCCTTATTGGGCTGTAGTTCTTTTTTATAGAATTGAAACCTTGCAGAAGGATTTTTTGTCTACTTTAGTGGATTTATTATGTCATACTTATTCAGCTTATGTTTAGAAAGTTAAATTGGTGATGCATTATGGACATACCTTCTGACCCAATTTTACAAGGAACTCCCAGATCATCTACCTCTTTGTCTTAATTAGGTTTTCATTGCAGTGAAGACACACCATAACCAAGGCAACTCTTATAAAATAAACCACTTAATCTGTACTGGCTTATAGTTTCAAAGTTTAGTCCATTATCATCACGATAGGAAGCAAGCATGGCAGCCTGCTAGTAAACATAATGCTGAAGGAGCCGAGTGTTCTACATATTGATTCAAAGGCAGGAGGTGATTCTTCCACAGACAGCTAGGAGAAAACATTCGTCTGCACTGGTTGGAACTTGAGCACTAGGGTACCTCAAAGCAGGTCTACACAAAGATGTAAGTCCTCCAACAATACCACCCCTATCTCCAACATGACCACACCTCCAAACAATGTCACTTCCCAAGAGTCAAGCATATGTATACCACCACATTCCCATTCCTGGCGCACATAGGCTTGTTCAAAAAACACAAGTGTAGGGAGGAACATACTTAGCTATATCATAATGCAAAATACATTTAGTATAACTTCAAAAGTCCCCATAGTCTATCATAATTTTACATTCTTCCTGCCTTTTATTAAGCAATGTTCCCCAATATGTAGGTACAGGAATATTTTATAGATGCATACATTGAAACACTGTATTTTCTAGTGCTCTATGTTTGTTGCAAAGTGAAGTTTTCTTGATAACAGGTTAAGGACTGGTCTATGCGTGGGTATAAGAACAAATGTTGAGATTATTGTAGGGATTTTGCTGCTTTAATAAAACAATGGTTGTAGTTTCTCTTCCAATATCCATGACTTCACTAGTCCTGAGTAATTAGTTAGGACTCTAGAAATAGGCATGGTTTCTTTTTGTTGATCAGGTGTTAAGTTTAATTAGAAAGCTGTTGGTTATCTCTAGGTAGGGGTGACACTACTGTATATTTCTGGTTATCCTGTCATGCATGTGATTGCTATGGTTCACACGTTGTAGGCTTAATATTTGAAATCCTACTTTTAATAAGGGTTATCAAATGCTTTTCTAGCCTACTGTCCAAATGTAAGGGAAAAAAATAGGAAAAAGGGATATGGATCTATTTAGAACTAGTTCTTTGGGGAAAATTCCAATCTCCAGTTTTCAGGATTGCAAGAAGTTCAGTTCAACAATGTAAGGATATCAAACACAAATCAGCAGTGGTGGCATGATCCAGCAAAAGTAGCCAGGCCTCCAGAAAGTTGGCATTAGTCTGAGGAAGCAACTAGAACCATTCAGTGATGGGAGGAGAAATTCTCTGCTGTGTCTTTCTCAATTAAACAAAAGCCTGATAACAACCATGAAGTGAAGATCAGTGAACACATGAGACCAACAAAGCATTGAAAAGCTATCATCACTGTCTGTTGAGTCCTACTTATACTCTCTCCAAACATCATATATGCAACATGAATCTACCTTAGCAAAACATCACATGAGTCTGCATCACATGACACAACCAGGAACTTCCACTACAGTAAGTGTTATAACTGGTTAGGACTGTTGGTTGCTTCCACCATTTAGAATCTTGTATGGCAGTGTCTAGTACCATGAAAGCTAGTTCCCAGGAATGAGGCATTGAGGTAAATGTGAAATCAAGGGGTCTCTGAGCTCTTTTACGGAAATGAATGGATTGTTCAACAATGGTGACCGACCTTCTACATCTAACAGAGCAATCAAGATCAATAGGAGTAGGCTGTGTGTTCTGAGATTCTCTGAAACAACACTGACCAACCGAAAGCTTCTTATTGTTGTTATTAGGCTTTTGGCAATATGCTCTTTTGCTCTTGGAAAAATTTGTGTGGGCCAAGATGAGGGAAATTTCTAAGGAAATTAATTAATATGACTTTTACGGATTTTTCAGACATATTATTCTACCCTTCTTACCCATTCTTTCAATATTTACTTGCATTCCACTTCCACAGAGAGTCCCACCCATTCCCATTTCCAAATCACTTGTACCCTTCTATTCCCCTTGCTGTTGTATCTCAACATCCCTTTCTTGGCAGTACTCATATTTTCCTTGTTTTTGCAGTTACTGCCGAGTAATCTGAAGATTTAGAGTGAGGACCCTCCAGTGAGAGAATATGCAATGTTTGACTGTCTTGGACTCAGTTTATCTCACTCAAAATTATCTTTCCTAGTTCCATCCATTTTCCTGCAAAATTCATTTTTTTCAGTTTTCATTACAGAAGAATAGTATTCAATATTGTTATATATGTATACCACATTTTCAGTATCTATTCATTGGTTAAAGAAGATTTAGGTTTCCATTTCCTAGTTATTGTGAATAGAGTAGCAGTGAACATTGCTGGCAAGTATTTGTGCTGTAGGATATTGAATCCTTTACGTATACCAAACACTGTTGTAGTTAAGACATATGATAGGTTTATTTTTGACTTTTTGACAATTCTTCACATTGCTTTCCACAGTAGCTGCAGCAGTTTACAGTCCTACCAAAAGTCAATGAGGATTCTTCCCAACTGCTTGATTCCCTTCTACAATGAGCTGTTAGTTTATATTGCTATTCATTGTAATAATGACTTAGATAAAACAGAATCCAAAACTGTTTTGATTTGCATTGCCATAGTTGGTAGAGAAAATATAAATTCTTTGAGATTGTTTTTACTTCTAAGTACTTGGCTCTGGTTTTAGTTCCACTTTCAAATAGGACATTTTGGACTCAGTTTTGTGAGTTCTTTATATGTCATAGATTATCAATCCATTCTGACTTATAGTTTGAAAAAACTCTCTTCCATTCTTTGGGATTCTTCTTCATATGGTTAAGGTTTTTTTTTTTTTTTTTAGCTGTTCCAAACCCTTCCTATTTTATGAAGTCCCACTTGTCAATTGCTGGACTTAATTCTCAGAAAAAAATGGAGTCCAGTTCAGAAAGTTTTTGTCTACATGTCTGTTACATAAAGTATGTATTACCTAATTTTTTTCCCTAGAAGTTTCTGTGTTTCAGGTTTTACATTTAGCTCTTTGATCCATTTGGAGTTATCATTTTAAAATATTTTTAATTCTTTGAGAATTTTATATAATGTGTGTCTTTTGGATTCTGTGTTACCCCCCTTAGGGTAATTGTACAGAATACCATCTTTTTAACTGCAAATCTTATAATTTCACTATTTTTCATGGCTGAATAATATACTATGGTGTCAATGTACCAGAATTTCTGTCATATCTAGGCTGTTTCTTTTTTCTGACTATTGTGAATTGAGGAAGAACAAAGAAGGATGTGTAAGTACCTTCTGTTTAGTGTTCTAGTTGGTCTTGTGAGCTTAGGAGAATTGGAACTATAAAATTGAGGTGTGCTAAAGTCTCATTAAATAGCCAAGTTTATCCAGAGCATCATTTAGTTGATATTTTCATGGCTAAGCCCAGTCATATGAGAAATGTGTGTGATCACAAGAACAAGCTTTACATGGCAAAAACCATTCATGTTCTTGCAAAGAGACATATCAATGATAACAGCTGAAGAGAGGTCACTCCTATCCACTACATTTGGAAGAGAAGAGTAGAAAAGAAAAGAAAAAGAAAAGGAAAGGAAAGGAAAGGAAAGGAAAGGAAAGGAAAGGAAAGAAAAGAAAAGAAAAGAAAAGAAAAATATTCCAAGAACAACTCTGCGTTTTGAAAAGACTAAAGTCACAACATTTTTCTTATTGCTTTTTTGGATCATGTTTCAGATTCCTTATGTATGAAATTCTTAAGAAAAATCTCCCCATCTCTAACTCCATTCATAAACAAATGCAAATGAAACAAAAACATACTAAAGAGTAGGCTCCATCCAAAACAGTAGATAGCCAACACAAAATAAACTTAATGGTATCATTGGAGGTCCATTGTCTCATGATACTGTCAGAGAATTCTATTTTTCCCTACAGGTCCTTTGCATATATCTTATGATTTCCGTGTGTGTGTGTGTGTGTGTGTATACACAGAGAGAATATAATTTTTATGTATGTAAATATGTATGATACATATGATGTTTATAACATGTACATTATGTTTTTAAGAGATTTCGGTGTGTGCAAACATTCATATGCATTTCTTATGAATTTTATTTGGCTCTTTTTGTTTTTCAATCATTTTGTCATACTCCAATTTGTTTTTTACTTTTGTTTTGCAGTTACTGCCTAGATGCCTGGTTTTTTTTTGTTTTTTTTTTTTTTTGTTTTTTTTTTTAATGAGAGACAGGGCATGGGAGTATGGAGACAGATGATTAGGGAGGTGAGGATGATTTGGAAGTGGAGGAAGAGGGTGAAATGATGATCAGAATATATTTATGAAAATAAATATATTTAATAAAAGAAAAAGATTATTTTCAAAAAGTGTCTTCTACTATATACATTAATATACATTTCTTTGGAGCAAATCTCTTTAGTACTACTGTTTTGAAAGTTTGGATGTTAAACCTAGCAATTTTAATGAGTCTTATGAAGAATATGGTTTTGATTTAATAGTATGTGCCTGGTTTTATTCTAGCTTGTTAAGATATGTTTGGTAGATGTCCCTGGGTGACCATCTCTTTTCTGAAAGGAGAAAGGCCCAGGGAGAGGGGAAACAGGGTAAAGTCGGTAAGGATGAAATATATGAGAGGACATTAAAATTTTATTTAACCTTAATAGTTTGTTTAAATGACTTTTATTGTTTATTAAATGAGTGAGATGATGATGGTAGTTGATTTTTCCTATTTTCTCATCAAGTTCTGCATATGATTTTTTTTTTTACTTTTTTTTATATTTATATAAGACTTATTAATTCTCCCTCCACTCTTATTCAATAGAATGCACATACATCAAACATTAATTAATTTTCTTGTCACACAGATTATAACTGCTAGATATGATAAGAAATGAAAATGGAAAAGTCACTGTTTTCCATTGGTGAATCCATTTAATAAAGAAATAAAAGGAGGTCCAGCTACAGTCCTAAATTGAATACAGTTCAAGGAGAGGCCCCAAAGCCTGACACTATTACTTAGGCTAGGGACTGCTCACAAAAAGGGACACATTATGACTGCCCTCCGAAAGACCCAACAAGCAGCTGAAAGAGTCAGATGAAGATATTAACACCCAACCAATGGACAGAAGCTGGTGACCCTTATGGTTGAATTAGGGAAAAGTGGAAGAAGCTGTGGAGTATGGTGACCCTATAGGAAGACTAACAATCTCAATTAACCTGAACCTCTGGGATCTCTCAGACACTGAGCCACCAACCAGGCAGCATAAACCAGCAGATATGAGGCCCTCAACACATAAACGGCAGAGAACTGTCTGGTCTGGCCTCAGTGAGATAAGATGAAGCTAACCCTGAGAGACTTGAGATCTCAGATTCTGGGGAGGTCTGGTGTGTGTGTGGGGGGGTGTTAGGGACAACCTCTTGGAGGAGGAGGTATAAGATGTGGAACAGTCAGAGGTTGGACCTGGATATAGATAAAGTCTGTAAGAAAAGATTAAAGAATAAATAAAAAATTAAAAAATAACTGATCAAATGTTCAAACTTAACATGGGGAGGAAAGCATTTATTACAGCTTATTGGTTATAGTCCATCATTAAGGCAGGCGCTCAATCAGAATATGGAGGCATAAACTGAAGCAGAGACTGAGGGGATATAGCTTAGTGGCTTGCTTCCAGGCTCACAATTAAGTCACAATCTTACAAAACTCAAGGGAAACATACTCAGGAATGATAGTACTCTTAGTAGGCTGGGCTCTCACATATCTATTATTAATAAAAATAAAATGGTCCAGAGAAATACCTATAGGCCAATATATGGTGCCAATTTCACATGAAGTTACCTACTCTCAGGTGTGTTAACGTAACACGTGAAACTAACTGCAGCATTTAGCATAATTATTTTAGCAATATTTAGGAAGTGACTACTCAAATTATTCCCATGTCTTGGTCACTGTGAATATTGCTACAATGAAAATAGAAATTCAGGTATTTCCTCAAATTATTCAATTCCAATCATTTATACTGCATTGGTAAATTGATAAGTTGAAAAATTTTGTATTATTGTTCATCTAAATAAGAATAAAACATATGCATATCACTTCCATTACATCTAAAAAGTATTTGACATTCATTTTCATCGTTTTTAGGTATGTACTACATCTGATAAAAGCTTGAAGACACTACTTTCAGCACAGAGATGAAGGTTTAGTATTGAGAGTCTTGGTCCATCGTTAGATTTTACACTACTGAAATTTAAACAAGAAATAGATGTTGTGTACACACATACATATAATACACACTCAAAACTATGATTACTGAATATTACCATAATTCTGTTTCTGTTTTAATTTTTAAGAACATGTCTATTGCTTGATACAATGAAAGTACTGGTTTACATTTCTATCTAAGATGTAGAAGGGTCCAGTTTTCCACACATTCTTGCCATATTCATTTCTTGATTGTTGATGATAGCCACAAAAACATACCTGTGATATTTGGTATTTTAATGTACTTATAACTTAAACTAATTTTCCTTGTAATTAATATTGTTCAGCACTTTTAATAACTCATGGTCTAATTTTATGTTTTCTTTGATATGACAAATCACATCTTTCCAACCCCTTTGCTCATTTTTGGTTAAGTGGTATGTGTGTATGAGATAGAGTGGTATGTGTGTTACTTATTTATGAGTTTCATGAATTTTGAAATTTAAACCTCATCATATTCATGATTTTCAACTACTTTTTATATATTTTTAGGTTGTCTTGTTGATAGTTTCACTGCAACATAAAGTTGCCTTAGTGATATACTCATTTTTGTTTGCTTTCTTTCTTTTTGTTTCTTCCCTACGGTATGAAGTAATACCAGAATTTTATTTTAAAGAATAATGATCAGAAGCTGCATACTTGCAATTTCTATGAGTTTTTTATAGCTTTGCATTTTACAGTTATTTCTATTTTCCAGTTACCTTTTCCATACAACATGAGATATTTATATATTTTAATCATTTGCTTGGGAGGATCTAGTTTTGCCAAGTAATTATTAAATGGAGAATCTTTTCTTTGTTATTTATATTTGGCAGATTTGTTGTATATAATACGGCTGTGTGTATTTTGGTAATTTTAGGTCCTCTGTTCTTTTTTTTTACTGACATATATATATATATATATATATATATATATATATATATATATATATATATATATATCATTGTATTTTGGTTAATATGTACCATGTTAATGATCCTTCAACTTTGTCTTTTTTTTTTTTTTTTTTTTTTTTTGCAAAATTACTTGATTTACTTGGGAATTTTTATGGTTCAGATTGAATTTTTGGCCTCTTTACCTTTAAATAAAACACAGGAAGATTCATAAGAATTTCAATCAAACCGTAGGTCATTTTTAAAATTTGACTATTACAGTAGTACATATTATTCTAATACATGTACATAGAATAGTTTTCAATGAATTCAGGTCATTCTCAGTTTCTATTAACATCTAAGTTTCAATATATGCCTTGGTATTTTCTGGCTAAATTTACTTCTGACTTCTACTGTTTGATGTTGTTATTAATCCTATGTCCCTTTAGATAATTTTCTATTGAGAAATAAAACCATATTTTTTGTATGTTGATTACATATTATTATACCCTGAAAATATGAATAATATATTTATATAAGAATTTGTGTAATATCAACTCTGCCTCCATGTTTTTCTGAGTATAATAACCTAGCTTCCTTGTTCATCTCCATCTCTTCTCAACTCTATATAGTAAACCCACCAAGCTTCTGAATTGCTGCAGTTTTTCTAGCCAAGATCTCAGACAAACCAATCACAGATTTCTTTCTGTATGTCAGTTTATTGTTTCTTCATTGTATTTTAGCCCCAGTCAGGATCAAGTCTCTGGAATGTTTTGGACACAGCAGTGTCTATACTTATTTCTGACAAGATATCCTTATAAACAAAAGCTGTTATAAGAAATAATGTCTTGGGCAATAATATGACTCAAGTAAGCAAGGAAACAATAACTAATATATTACTCATTTTCTCAGGTATATCTATAGTACAATTTTTAAACATGAAGTATTTATTATGAAAATATGATATATGATACTATGTTGAATGTTTGTTAAGAGATATTAAATAAAGGTACATTAAGAGTGGTTGAATTTTGTCAAAGGCCTTTTCTGAATCTAATAGCAAAGATCAATAACATAAGTGACAGACATTGCTGGCAAGGATATAGAACAAAGGGAACACTCATAAATTGCTGGTCAGGGTGTAACTTTGTATAGCCACTATACAAATCAATATGGGTTCTTCCTTAGGAAGCTAGGAATTGATGTACCTCAAGATCCAGCTATACCACTCTTAAGAACATACGTAAAGAATGCTTCATCCTACCACAAGGATACATGCAGATACCATATTCTTGGAAACTTTATTCATAATAACCTGAAACTGGATAAAACTTAAATGTTCTAAAAAAAAAAAAAAGAATGGATAAAGAAAAATACATAGACATTATGCAGAGAAAGAGTCTAAGTGGGAGGTCTTCATCAAATCCATCCCTCAGAGCCAAGAGAATCCTTCAGAAGAGGAGGCAGAAAGATTGTAACAATCAGGGAAAATGGAAGAAGCCAGGAGAACAAATTCCTCTGAATGAAATAAATAAATTATGTATTAACTTACAGAGACTGAAACAACAAACACATAGCCTACATTGGAGTACACCAGATACTCTGAATTTTAAGTTATTAACTCAATGTTGTTATAGGACTGTTGGCTGTGAGAATAAGTATGTGTGCCTCTAAATCTCATGCCTGTTCTTGGGATTATTACTATTGTTGCGTTTCATGTCCAACTCCAATATGTTTGTTTTTGTTTCGTCTTATATCTTATTTTGAAAAGTTTGATTGTTGTCTCTTAGAAGCCTGTTATTTTCTTTTGATAGATATAAAGGGAGTTAGATCTGGAGGGGAGGGGAGGTGGGAAGGTACTAGGAACAGTGTAGGGAGGTGAAACTATAATCAAGATAAATTGTTTGAGAACAAAATCTATTTTAAATACATGGGAAAATGAGGTATCAGAAACATATATCTTTTTAAATTTGACACTTAAATTCTTAATATTTCACAAAAATTTAGACAAGTTATCTATTCCAAATCTATAAGTACTTTGAGAGAATATATTCTAATGTTCTGAGTGTTAATTCAATATAGAAATTAACAATCAAATAAACTAAACACTTGGAGGCTCCCAGATACTGAACCACCAACCAAAGAACATAAATGGGCTTGACCTAGAACCCCCACATAAGTAGGAGATGTGCAACTTGATCTTCATGCAGGTTCCCCAACAACTCAAGGGAAGGTTTACCTGACAGGAGCCTCCCTTGCATGGAGTAGGTAGAAATGAGACACAGAGCAACACTCTGGTAGAACTTTAAAGACAGATGGTCTCTGGAAAACCTAGCGCTCTAACGATACTGAATGTTGATGATAACTTCTAAAAAGTCCTCTTTTTCCACATGCTCACCAGATTCTGAGAAAGAAAAACACTCTACCATTGCTGGTGGAATTGCACGCTGGTAAAACCACTCTAGGAATCATTTTGTTGGTTCCTCAAAAAATTGGAAATAGTTCTACCTGAGGACGTAGCTATACCACTCCTAGGCATATACCCAAAGATGCTCCAACATATTATAAGGACACATACTCCACTATGTTCATAGCAGCCTTATTTATAGTAGGCAGAAGCTGAAACAACCCAGATGCCCCTCAAGAGATGAATGGATACAGAAAATGTGGTAGATTTGCCCAATTGAGTACTACTCAGCTATTAAAAAAAAATGACTTCATTAAATTCTTAGGCGAATGAATGGAACTAGAAAATATAATCCTGATTGAGGTTACCCTATCACAAAAGAACACACGTGGTATGTATTCACTGATAAGTGGTTATTATTCCAAAGCTCCAAATACCCACGATACAACTCACAGACCATATAAAGCTCAAAAAGAAGAAAAATCAAAGTGTGGATGCTTCAGTCCTACTTAAATTGGGAAACAAAATAATTATGGGAGGTAGAGGGAGGGAGACACCTGAGAGGGAGAAAGGAAGGGAAGAAGAAAAGGGGGCAATATCAGGTGTGGGAGGAGATGGTGGAGAAGTACAGAGGATCAGAAAAGTGAACAGAAGTGAGTAACATTAGGGGATGGGGAATTGGTGGTAGCCACTAGAAAGTCACTGATGCCAGGGAAACAAGAGTTTCCTAGGATCCAACAAGGATGGCATTAGCTGAAATACCCAACAAAGGGGAGATAGAACCTGTAGAGACCATATCCAGTAGATTGGTATGCCTCCCCATTGAGGCTACCCACCCATCTCAAACATTTTAACCCAAAATTGTTCTTATCTAAAGGAAAATCAGGGGCAAAGAAGAGAGCAGAGACTGAAGGAAAGGCAATCCAGAGACACCATCCCCAACCCAGTGATCCATCCCATCTGCAGACACCGAACTCAGACATTATTGCTGATACCAAGAGACCTTGCTGACAGGAGCTTGGCATAGCTGTCTTCTGAGAGGCTCTGCCAGATCCTGACCAATGCAGATGTGAATGTTTGCAGCCAACAATCGTACTGAGCATGAGGACCACAATAAAAGAGTTAGCAGAAGGACTGAAGGAGCTTAAGGGGATTGCAACCCCATAGGAAGAACAACAATATCAACTAACGAGATCCACTAGAGCTCCCACCAACCAAAGAGTACACATGCAGTGACCCATGGCTCTAGCTGCATATGTAGCAGATGTGGGGCCATGAGCTGTAAGAGACAGCTGGGTACCTGGTGCAGGCCTTGAATCCTAGAGGCCCTAAAGGGACTATAGGTGTTCAGACTTGCTTCTGGGCCCTGGTACCTTTCACTTAGGACAGCCCTCTACAGCCCCTCCCAAAGAGAGGTTTGTGTCATGTAACACAGGTAGAGGGTGTGACTACAGGCCACAAAGTGTCAAGACATCTCCATATTCATGAGATACCTAAAAGGAGGGCATTGTCAAATAAGCAATCCTTCCCAGACCCTCCTACTTGCAAAAGGTATTGAACCTCAGGTCCACTCTGAGAACACAGGGTACAGCTTCATCCACTTTCTGCCATGACAATAAACATTGTAAGACCATGGACTACCTCTCATACTTGGGACCCGCTGTGGGGGACTTTGGAGAATATCTTCAACAACAGAGCCTCAGTCTAATCTCCCGCTGAGGACCTCTTTGCAGTCTAGCCAAGGAGTCCACCAACTCAAGCAAGCTAGCCAAGCCAGTTGTGACCCAGCCAAGCAAGTTGCCTAGACCAGGATTCTCATCCGCCCATGGGGCAACGCTGGAGCTTCTCCCCCTTTTCCCCTTTGGCTTCAGGCTGGTCCAGCCTTTACGCCCCTGGTCCAAACATTTCACAGCCTCTCAGTGTTGCCTGGGAACTCAAGGGCTGAGACCAGTCAATTCCAGCCTGTCTTCTTGCCCAGGAGCCCCCAACCCAAGAGCTCTGACCCCCTTGGAACCTCAGACTGGGATCTCCCCACACCCAGAGTAGAGCTCTGTGGCTTCCCATAGCCCTGCGTCCACCTGGTGCTGCTTGCAATGAACTCAGTCGAATTCCTGTGCTTCTGCCCTCTGAGCCACAGCTCCAGCTGCCTGGGATGGCAGAAGCACCGGAATCACAACTCAGCCCAACAGAACCCGTGCTCAAGCTACAGCCCCAGAGCAGAGTATTCCCTGATCTGGCATCAATGGGAGGGGAGGACCCTGGTCCTGTGGAGGCTCAATGCCCCAGCATAGGGGAATGTTAGGACCAGGTGAGGCAGGAGTGGGATCATGGGTGAAGTAGCACCCTCATAAAGGTAGGGGGCAAGGGTTGGGATGGGGGGTTTATGGAGAGAACCTGGAAAGTGAACAACCTTTGAATTGTAAATAAATAAAATAAGCAATAAAAAATAAAATAAAAACTTTCTTGTTAGTTCTGGGTTAAAAGCCTCTGGCTTATGTGACTAACACTTGTAGCCTAGTAGCAGGGGGTAAGGGAAGATTAAGTAAAGTAGCCTTTGATCTATCTCCACAGGAATTTGGGGCTCTAACTTTCAGTCTGCTAGTTGATGTTGAAAGAACACATTGAAAAGTGATTTTAGCATTTATTTCAAAGTTGTAAGAAGTTTTCTAAGAAAGCTCTCTAAGAAAAAGTGTTAAAGGGCTTGTAAGTAAATGATGATAAAGAAAGAGAGTGTGTCCTCTTCTCTTTGTTCACAGCACATTTACATTCTTTAGAATACATGATCACTTGGTAAAAAGTTCATCATAAGTTTACTCATGAATTCAGTCGAATAAGAAGTTTACAACAGAGAATGTTTATATGCATATCCATTAGGAGTAATTATATGCTAAATATTCATTATCTGTCCCAAGCTTAACAGGTTCATGGAGAGTTAAAAACTTTAACTAAGTTGTTAGTGAAGTTTTGTATAGATAAACCCAGTCAATATTTTATCTTCTGTCCTAGCACATATAATAAATCATTAGTCCCTTTTTATGACCCTTAGTTAATTATTTCATAACCTCTTGGTATGTGCTCAGAGTAGCAGAATGTCTGCTTACTATCTCAGAAGCAATTAACTCATGACACTAAATGCTAGTAGAGTACTCTGCAATTTTGATTGTCAGAAAGGTTTTAATAGTACTGTTATTAAAAGAGCTTAATAATTATATAAATTTAGGAATTTAAATTTATTATAGGATCATCATTAAGGATTATAACATCATCTATCTATATAACATCACTATCAGAAAGTACATTTTCATTGTTCTGCAAAGATCTTCTCAAAAAGATGGACTAATATTCAATGATTGTTGTATAAACATCATCAGGAAAAGAATATTAATAACCAGAATCTTTCTTTAAATGAATTTCTCCTGAGCTTTGTGTACTGAAGCTCCATTGTAGATTCATTTCAATTCAAGGTATAGTCATATCATGAAGGTCACCTGCTAGATATTAGCTTGTCCTATGTAGGCTCTTGACATTTAGCCTGACTCCCTTCCCTACCTGTGAATCCTGCTTCTCTAAGTTACTGTCTTGTTTCTGCTCAGTGGGAGAGTATATATCTAGTCCTGCAGTGAATTATGGTGCTAAGGTGAGTTGGTTCCTAGGGAGCTACCTCCAGCTTCTCTGCAGAGAGGGGGAGAGAAGGGGCATTGTGTGAAGGGAACTGGGAGAAGAATTGAGGGTTTGCAATTGGGATGTAAAGTGAATAAATAAATAAATAAATAAATAAATAGGAAAATATTAAAGAAAAAAGCAGGAAAAAAGGAGTATGAAGCAAAATGAATCTAGCTAAAGGTTCTTGCTGACAAGATGAATGACATGAGTTTATTCCCATGACCCACATGATGGATAGATAGAATCTATTTTTACAGGTTTGTATTCTGCATCACTAAAATGGCATGGCGTTCATTAATATTTGCACTTTCCCTACATGCAAAAATCTAATAACAAGTACTTAAAAAATACAACAAAAGCCTAAAATTCTTAGGGAAAGACTTGGAAAAAAATCTTGAAAAGTCAAAGAATTTCATTTCTTTCAAATAGTTCTTGGTTGATTATTGAAGTGGCAGTGGTACTAGATGTTTCATTTAAATTTTAGTGATTCAATTTTCAGTTAAAATCTTGTACTTCAAAAGTATTTTAGTCTTCATGTGGTTTAATTAATTTGCTGTTTACTTTCTATACTTTGTTTGAGAATATTTTAATTATTGTCACTATTCAATATCATCAAATTCTATATTTGTATATGAGAGGGTAGCATAACCCTTAATGTTAATAATTAGAATTAATTCTGAAGCTTACTGAAAATTTCAGTGTTGTTAGAATTACTTGATTTAAAACTTTTCAACTCATACAAAATTATGCAGAATGTATAATTTTTATATCCATTCATGTAGAAAATATTTCTTTAATTGAAAAAGATTATATAGCACATGTTTCAAAGGTTTTTAATACATGCCAGATAAATAGAATATGAATTGATTAATTGCACACAATAGAACAAAAGGCAAACTTGCTCTGAATATTTCTTGATAATGTTATGTCAGTTTTGACAGATATGAATATTAGCTAATATTGCTAAGAATTTTTTTCAAAGAAACTTTTCTTAATTATGTCTGTGTCAAGTGAAAGGATTACTTCTGACTTGATAAACAGTCTACTTCTTGGATATTTTTTAAGTATGGGTAAATTTAAACACATCCAAAGGACCAAGACAAATTCTCACATGTTTGGTAAATTGATAACACACTCTGAATGTCAAATATGAGTGCAGTTGGCTCATTGTAACAATGTCAAAATTAAATCTAGAGAATTTTGCACAAAACACGGAAATATTGAGTAATATTATGTCATATGTTAGAACCTACTCTAATTTGAACAGAAGCTTACCTAATTTTTACAACTGAAGTCTTTTGAACAAAATCAACCCATATAACAATTATTTAACAAGTACACAATTTGAAAGATAAAACCACAGAGACATAGATAGACATATATACATTCACAGACAAGTGGGCATTCACATTCATACAGATAAATTGACATACTTATTGATGGATAGACAACATGGACAGACAGTTAGACTCATAAACAGACAGACAGACTTTTCTCTTACAAAGAGAGCCCCAACATATTCTGAACATATCCAGACTGCTGTCAGATAGGCAGATACCCTCTTCACAGTTCCCTCACATACTCATGGACCCCAAACATAGTCCTCCCCACATAGTCATGTCCTCTCACACATGGACAGCTCCTCACACACAAACAGTGACACCCCAGTATGAGACAGTTACACATAATCATTGATGAACCCACAGAGATAGATAGAACCAGAGAGACAGGAGAAGTCACACACAGACAAACACAAACAGATGGATACAAACAGAGAGATACACAGACAGACGTACAAACAGAAATAAATTCAGATGATGCAACACACACATGGATGGATACACACAGAGTCATACAAACATATACGCACATACACACATATGACATACACACATAGTTATACATAGATATACACAGAAGTATCTACATACCTGTCTTAAGGTATACTTTGCTCTGAAAAGACATCATAGTCAAAAGACCTCTAATAAAGGAAAAGCTTTAATTTAGGCTATCTTAAAGATTCAGAGATCCAATCCATTATCAAAGTGAGAACATGGCAGTGTCCAGTCAGGCATGGTGCCAGAGGAGACAAAGGTTCTATGTCTTCATCAAAAGAAAGTCAAGTGGAGAATGATTTCAGACAGTTAGGAGGAGGGTCTCAAACCCCATGCCCACAGTGACACACTTCGTCCAATAAGACAATACCTATTCCAACAAATCCAGATTTCTTTATAGTGCCATTCCTTGCATGAAGCATATTCAAACCACCAAAACACCACACATGAAGAAAGATGAACATACATATGCAGACAGTTGGACACACAGATAAATGGACATATACACACATACAGACAGACATGCACTAACAGATGGATATACACACAGAGATATACGCACATACATGGACAAATAGACATTCATATAGACAAACAGATATACACACAGGAATATGTACAGACAGACTCATGGAAAGACAGAAAAATACACAAGCAGATACATACATGAACAGACACACAGAAGGACAGAAAGACAGATGGAAGAGCACACAGAAGGAAAGACACACAGATGGACAGAAAGAAATATACACAGACAGATATATACACAGATAGATAGACCGACAGAAATGGACACTCACAAAGAAAGATGGATACACAGTCACATATACAGACAGATGGATATAGGATATATACTAAGAAAGATAAACAGACACAGATGGACACATAGAAATGCAGAAAGATGGACACAGAAATATATACACAGATGGACAGACACATGGACTGACATACACTTATATAGATAGACATAAAACAGATGGACATACACACATGTGCAGATGGACATACACACAAACACAGACAGACAGACAGGTGGACTCACACACAGGCAGAGAGACATTTTCATGAAGAGTCACATACATACTCAGACAAACACTCAGACACACAGACACACTCAGATATTCTCAGACTCAAACACGGACATACAACTACTCTGACATACACATGCACACAGAGACATGAACAGAGATGGACAGACATGTGCAAATAGACAGACATGAACACAGATGAATACACAGAACAGAGAAACACAAACAGATAAACAGGGATAGATACATGTACACACATAGACAGACAAATGAACAGACAGAAAGACACACAGAGGACAGACAGGAAGAAACACAGATGATGTATTAATCAGGAATCTCTAGAGTCACAGAACTTATGCAATGTCTCTATATATTAAGAAAATTTATTGGAATGACTTATAGTCCATGGTCCAACAAACCCTACAATGGGAAGCTGTAAATACGTTATCTAAGACTCTAGTAGTTGCTCCATAACAGGTGGCGGGGTGTTTCATCTGGTCTTCTGTATAAACTGGAATCCTAATGAAGTAGGCTCCAATAAAAGTGCTGGCAAGTAAGTGCAAGCAGGCAAAGAAGAAGGAAGCCCTTTTCCACTATTGTCCTCTTGTCCTCCAGCAGAAGGTAAGGCCCAGATTAAAGGAGCATACAAGCACACCTGAAAATAATCTATTTTTTACATGGAAGTTACTCTCTCCCAGATTTGCCTTGAACTTAGAAATCTGCTTGCCTCTGTCTCCTGGGATTAGAGTCATGTACCAACCTGCCTGGGCCTAAGCTTTTCATAGCTACTATGCCTTAAGACCCAGATCAAAATTGTATGTAATTGCACATCAAGATCCACATCAAAAGCCTGTGTTTTGTAGCCTCAAGATCTGGATCAAAGGTGTGCCCTCCATTACTGTATTGTAGTTCATTCCAGATATAGTCAAATTGACAATTGAGAATAGTCATCATGGTTGGAGAGACAGGAAGACACACAGACAGACAGATGGACATATACTTAGACAGTTGGATTTGCACACAGATGGATAGACAGGTACACAGATTGATGGAGAGACACACAAATGTACACATTTAAGGACAAACAGAAAGGTTCATGGACAGATACACAGAAATACACACAGATGGAGACATGGATGGACACATATAGATTGACCCATAGATAGAAGGACACACACAAGGAAGTATGTATAGGCACATGGACATACCAACACACACATGGATAGATGCACAGAAGGACACACAGAAGGGCAGATAAAAAGATGGACACACAGTTAGAAAGACATAAAAACAGAAGGACTCACAGACACATAGAAAGACACACACATACAGACTCACAAACAAACAGAAAGACTGGCAAAAACACAGAAAGATTCATAGACATACAGAATGACTCACAGATGGATGGACAGAAAGATACACATACACAGAAGGACAAAGACACACACACTCAGACACACAGAAACACAGACATACAGAAAGACACACACACATAGACATATAGACATACACAATGATGAACAGAAATATGCATGGAGAAACAGACTCACACACAGACAGGCACACATACACTGGCAGACTCACATAGATAGATACACATAGACACAGATGGACACATACACAGTCATATGGAAAGAAAGACAGATGAACAGGCAGGAAGACTGGTGGACCAACAGGGAAACAGACAGAAGGACAGAAATGCACACTGATGGATAGACAGACAGTCAGAAAGACAGACAGACAGACAGACAGACAGACAAAAATGTAGAGAGACCAACAGATGGACACACACAGAGATGGGTATACACTCAGATCGACTCACAGATGATATATACACTCACAGATGATTGATACACATAAAATACATGGATGGACATATAGAGACACACCAAAGGATGGCCAGGGATAAATGAAAATCCACATTATTGAAACATTGAAAGACAGACACTCAGGAGGACAGACATACAGAATGACAAATACACACAGATGGAAAGATGAACACATAGAAAGACTCACAGATGCACAGACAGAACAAACCACAGGAGGATGGACAGAAAGACACACAGGACAGAAAGATAGACAGACATAGAGACAGACACACAGAAAGGCAGGCAGACAAACACATACATGGATAGATGGACACACAGATAGATGCAGACACACACTAATATGGACAGACAGAAATAAAGGCTGATGGAGATACACATGGACAGATACACATACAAACAGGCAGACTCACAGAAGGAAAGATAGACAATCAGATAAAGAAAAATGGATAGATTCACAGAAAGATGGACAGACTCACCGAAATAAAGATTCATATATGAATAGACAGAAAGACACACAAAGGGATCTCATTCCCATAGAGTAATGGCATACACAAAGAGGGATCACATGCACACAGATGGAGTAAAAAACACATGTAAAGAATGTCAAACACACAGACAAACACACAGGAACACAGGCAGAAACACACATATAGACACACAGACAGACAGACATATATACACACAAACACATGACGCAGACACACAAATACATATAGATGGACAGACAAGACAGAAAAACAGAGAGACAGTTGGACAAAAAGACAAACACACAGAGAGAAAATAGACATGCAGACACAGAGAGAAATACTGAAACAGGAGATATTTAGAAAAGCCACTGCATGGGCTGACTATCTAATTGTCTGGGCAGCTCTGCTTAGCTTCCACCGCCATGTTCCACACTAGAAGTGGCAAGAGGCCAAGCTCACTACAACAAGACCCATGAGACACCAGCATGCCGCTGACTCTGCCAATCCACCACACTGACCCCACAAAACCCAGCTGAGCCCCAGACAATACCCACCATTCTCGCAGTACCCAGTAGAATGAAGACTCTTAAAACTTAAAGATTATCCAATGGATTTATATATTTGGAATGTTCAATTAACAAGATGCCCACACAATTAGAATTGTTACTCAATATCTAACCTTTAGATATAAATTGTTACCCAGGACTGCTTTTGACCCATCCATCCTCCTCCATGGTTGCTAGCTCTCCTTCCTTTTCCTCCCCTTCCTCTTTCCTTCTCCAAACTCTACCTCCTCTTCTACTGCCCAATCACTGAGCTCCACTGCAAATACAATGTAGCAGATAAATAACCTGCTACAACGTACAGACACAGATGCATGTATGTACACACAGATGCACACACATACAAACACACACACACACAACAAGGCTAAAACTATTAGGATCTTATTTATTATCACTAAACATGTTTTTACTTTATCATATATTTATAAAATTTAATATATTTGTTATAAAATTAGTTACTTTCTTTACTACTAGAAAATATTTAGAAGGAAATATTTTACTCATCTTAATTAGCACTAAATATAATTGACATTAAAACTGGCAACTGGGTATCTGCCTACAACATTATAAATGAAAGAACTGGAAAATTAGAGAAGAGGCTGTGGGTTAAAAAAATGTGTGGGGGCCCCGGGCTGTGCCCGCAGAGGCCTGAATGGCGAGAGAGGTGGAGTCCCGTGAGCTGGTGGCAGAGCCAGAGTCCCAGGCCAGGGTCTTTCCCGTGGTGGTTCCCACATACAGGAAAAGGTCTAAGGATCCAGGAGGTTGGAAGCAGGCCCAAGAAGACACGTGGACTGAGTTTCTAAGGAATAGCTTTATTATCCATGACGAAAGTTGTATCTGGATGATATGCGCTCCCCTCAAATGCCAGGAGGAACTCCCTTATACTTAGGAGTGGAAAGGGGAGGGGCTAAGGAGGAGAAAATTTAATTAGCTTTGTCCCACATCCTTATTAATATGTAAATCTGAAGACAGAGGACTGTTAGTCATAACCCATATCTGTGACTGAAGGTACAGGTTAAATGGAGACTGCAGGTCAGGACCCCGGGTTCTGGTGGCATGGCCAAACACCTGCAATCTCAGGGTTCCAGGCCCATGAGCCCTTCCATGGCCCAACAAGGGGCTGTGAAGTAAATGAAATTTTATGGACTTACACAGTTGGGCAAAAACTGTGAAGAAATAGCATATGCATATCTAACATGGGCTAGGTACTGAAAAATAAAATTATTGACAAATTACCATTCATTGGCTTTTGTGTTTGATTATCCTATAGCAAAGAAAATTAGAAAGTGAAGAATAATCATGGAGGCAATGATAACAGATTTGAATAGATCCAGAAACATCTACTTTCAATTCCAGAGGCAATTTAGCTACTTTTGTTTATCCATGTACCACCTACTAATAACAAAGAACAAATATGAATTCCCCATTTATCATTACTATAGAAAAAAGGAACAGCAATTTGGTCACAAGTTTACTACATTAATTGTGGGACTGCGTAAGGGTATCCTGGTTCTTGGCTGGGCATGGGCCTAGAACCCCGAGACTCCAAGGGAGAAACGGCAGGAGTTCGGCTACGTCCCCAGAACTCAGGGTCCTCACAAGCAGTCCAATCTCCATAGACCTACATTGTTCAGTCACGTAGGCCATTACAGTCCCTCCCAAAGTGCACAGGTAGAGGGTGTAACTACAGGCCTCAGGCCCTAGAGATTTACATACTAATGAAGGTCAGAGGGCGGAGCCAATTAAGCATTGCCCCCAGAACCTCCCCCTTTCTCCCTCCCTACTTAACCCAGGTCTGCCCTGAGTTTGGGGGATACATCCAGATCCATCCACCATCAGCCATGACAATAAACCCTTTTGGAACCAAGGACTTCCTCATGTCATTGGGGCCTGCCAGGCCTGCCTGCTGAATCCTCCAGCCACTGGAACCTGGGACCTTCCTCCAGTAGGAGAGACAGGCTGCCTGGAGGCCTCCCAGGTTCCAGGCCGCTGCCGTGTGGGCCTTGGGCCTGCTGCTGCGCTGCCCCCCCCCCGGGTTTTTCCCACAATTAATCTTCTATCTTGGAAGAGATAAATGAAAAGTAATAAAAAGACATATTCTACATATACTGTACAGTTAAAGGGGCTTAGAAATGTATCTATGAACAGAAGATACATTGAATAGATGTGTGGATTATATTGTATTTTGATTAAGTCTAAGTTTTGGAATCACATTAAGAAACTAAGTAACAGTTCTTCCCTTTGGAGTTGTTTAACCAATAGTGAGTCCAAAGGTGAATTTTCTACTTCATGTTCTGTTTCTTCCATCCTCTGTCTCATGCATGTGTTAGAATCTGAGACTGTTTTGTGAATCTGTTTACCTTTGTTTCTGTGTAATCCTATCTCTATGTATGCCTGTCTGTTGTATGAGCTGTGTATAACTGGTGACAGTATGTGCTGTATGTGTCTGTTTATGTGAGTAGTGTTGAGTATCTTTTTCAAACAAAGGGCTTTGCTCTGTATTTATTGGATACCATCCTAAGTATCAGATGGGGAAAGGATAGGATATTTTACTGAAATTTATAACAGATTTTTATTAGGGATTAAATCAACTGATTTCAACTGAACTAGATACCAAAAATCATTCTTTAGCAACCAATATTCATAAATTGTTGCTTTCAACCTTTATTGTAGATTTTAGGAAGTTGCTAACATCTTCTATATTTTCTGCATTCAACAAATGATGCACATGTATTACTCTGGGTCAGTAGCATCAAAGCAATACATAAGATTTCAGTTATGCAGTAGCTTAGTCTCTAAAGTCAATTACATGATAAATTCAAGGGAAATAAGGTTAAGTGTAACATTGCTCTTTTAAAGACAGATTAAACAGTACACAGTAGGCTAGCAGCTTTAATCCTAAGAGATCTTAAAGTATAATATTAACTTTGCATATGAGGACCAGCAAAGGTTAACTCTCTTAAATTGTAGGAGATAGCTTCTTTCCGGTCTGGACCTGACAATTGACCAGATCTTGAGCTTCAACTCTGCACCCAATCCCACAAAATCCAGAGGAGGCTGGACTCCCAGGAGATCTAACCTCCCCTTAGGAACTTAGGTAAGGAGGCAGCAACACCTGCCCCAAATAGGGAGTAACTGTGACCCATGGAGATCTATGAACTCACTCCTGACCAGGGGCACGGGTTCCTACTGGTCTGCGCCTGAGCACTGACCAGATCCTGAGATTTAGCTCTACACCATACAAAACTGAGAAGAGACTGGACTCCCAGGAGCTCTAACTCCCCCAGGAACCTAGGTAAGGACACAGCAACACCTGCAGGGAGTAACTGGGACTCAAGGGGACACAGGAACTCACTCCTGGCCAGAGCAGCAGTTCCTTCTGGACTGTGCCTGAGCACTAAGCAGATCCTGATCGTCAGATCTGCACCCAATCTCACAAAACCCAAAGGTGGCTGGACTCCCAGGAGCTCTAACATGCTGGGAACATAGGATTATAGGATCACCAGATCTCAGGAGATTGGTCATACCTGGAAGTCAGGATCCTAGAGACAGCCTGACTCCCAGAAACTCTTATACCCAGGATCTCAGAATCACAGAAACACAAAGACAGCTAGACTCTGAGGAATTCTGACATAACCAAGATAACAGGAGAGACAGGTTCCAGTTAGAGAAAGTGAGTCCAGGTAGTACTAAAGATAACCAGATGGTGAAAAACAAGCACAAGAACATAAGCATCAGCAATCAAGGGTACTTGGCATCATCAGAACCTAGTTTTCCAACCATAGCAAGTCCTGAATACTCCATCACACCAGAAAAGCAAGATTCAGATTTAAAATCACATCTCATGATGATGATAGACAACATTAAGAAGGACATAAATAACACCTACCAAGAAATAAAGGAGAACATGGGTAAACAGGTAGAAGTCCTTAAACAGGAAACACAAAAATCCTTTAAAAATTAAAGGAAAACACAACCAAACAGGTGAAGGAATTGAATAAAGCCATCCAGGACACAAAAATGAAAGTAGAAAGAATAAAGAAATCACACAAGGAGACTACCCAGGAGATAGGAAACCTAGGAAAGAGATCAGGACTCAAAGCTGCAAGCATCACCATCTGCATAAAAAGATAGAAGAGAGAATCTCATGTGCAGAAGATACCATGGAAAACATTGACACAACTGACAAAGAAAATTCAAAATGCAAAAAGCTCTTAACCCAAAACACCCAGGAAATCCAGGACAAAATGCTTAGGCCAAACCTAAGGATAATAGGTATAAAAGAGGATGACGATTTCCAAATTAAAGGGCCAGTAATTATCTTCAACAAAATTATAGAAGAAAACTTCCCTTACATAAAGAAAGAGATTCCCATAAACATACAAGAAGCCTACAGAACACCAAATAGACTATACCAGAAAAGAAATGCCTCTTATCACATAATAATCAAAACAGCAAATGCCCAAAACAAACAAACAAACAAAAAAGAATATTAAAAGCAGTAAGGAAAAAAAGTCAATTTACTTATAAAGCAGACCTATCAGAATTACACCAGACTTCTCACCAGAAACTATAAAATCCAGAAGATCCTGGAAAAATGTCATACAGACCCTAAGAAAATACAAATGGCAGCCCAGGCTGCTATACTCAGCAAAACTCTCAATTTAAAAAATGGAGAATGCAAGATATTCCATGACAAAATGAAATTTACACAATATCTTTCCACAAATCCAGAAGTACAAAGGATAATAAAGGGAAAACTCCAATACAAGGAGTGAAATTATACCCTAGAAAGAGGAAGAAATTAATCTTCTTCCAACAAATCCAAAAGAAGACAGTCACATGAACATAATTTTGCTAATAACAAAAAATCAGGAAGCAACAATTACTTTTCCTTAATATCTCTTAACATCAATGAACTCAATTCCCCAATAAAAAACATAGACTAGCAGACTGGATAAGTGAACAGGACCCAGCACTTTGCTGCATACAGGAAACAAACCTCATTGACAAAGACAGACACTACCTCAGAGTAAAAGGCTGGAAAACAATTTTCCAAGCAAATGGTCCCAAGAAACAAGTAGCAATTCTAATAACGAATAAAATTGACTTTCAACTTAAAGTTATCAAAAAACGTAAGGAAGAACACTTCATACTTGTCAAATGAAAAGTCAACCAAGATGAACACTCAATTCTGAACATCTATGCTCCAAACACATGAGCATACATATTCATAAAAGAAACTTTACTAAAGCTCGAAGCACACATTAAACCTAACACCATAATAGTGGAAGACTTCAACCTCCTATTCTCAGCAATGGGCAGATAATGGAAACAGAAACTAAACAGAGACACAGTGAAATGAGAGAACTTATGAACCAAATGGATTTAACAGATATTTATAGAATATTTCATCCCAAAACAAAAGAATAAAACTTCTTCTCAGCACCTCTTGGTACGTTCTCCAAAACTGACCATATAGTTGGTCACAAAACAGGCTTCAACAGATACAAAGAAAACTGAATTAATCCCATAATATCAGATCACCTTGGACTAAAAATGGTCTTCAATAATGACAAAAACAATGGAAAGCCCACATACACATGCAAACTGAACAATGCTCTACTCAATGATAACTTGGTCAGGAAAGAAATAAAGAAATTAAAGACATTTTCGAATTTCCTGAAAATGAAAACACATCATACCAAAACTTATGGGACACAGTGAAAGCAGTGCTAAGAGGAAATCTCTAAGTGCCTACAAAAAGAAGCTGGAGAGAGCATATACTAGCACCTTTACAACACACCTGAAAGCTCTAGAACAAAAAGAAGCAAACACACCAAAGAGGAGTCGATGGCAGAAAATAATCACTCATGCTGAAATCAACCAAGTAGAAACAAAAAGAACTATACAAAGAATAAATCCTGGAGCTGGTTCTTGAGAAAATCACCAAGATAGATAAACCTTTAGCCAGACTAATAAGAGGGCAGAGAGACAGAATCCAAATTAATAAATCAGAACTTAAAAGGGAGACATAACAACAGAAACTGAGGAAATTCAAAAAATCATCAGACCCTACTACAAAAGCCAATACTCAACAAAATTGGAAAATCTGGATGAAATGGACAATTTTCTAGACAGATGTCAGTTATCAAAGTTAATTCTGGACGAGATAAGCCATCTAAACAGTCCCATAAACCCAAAAGAAATAGAAGCAATCATTAAAAGCCCCCCACCCAAAAAATAGTCCAGGAACAGATGGTTTTAGTGCAGAGTTCTATCAGACCTTCAAAGAAGACCCAAAATAGAAACCGAAGGAACATTACCCAATTGATTCTATGAAGCCACAATTACGATCTTATCTAAACCAAGCAAAGACTCAACAATGAAAGACAACTTGAGACCAATCTCTTTTATGAATATCGATGCAAAATAATCAATAAAATTCTCGCAAAACTAATCCAAGAACAAGTCAAAAAAATCATCCACCATGATCCAGTGTGTTTTATCCTAGGAATACAGGATGGTTTAATATATGGAAATCCATCAATGTAATCCACTATATAAACAAACTCAAAGAAAACAAAAACACATGATCATATCACTAGATGCTGAGAGAGCATTTGACAAAATTCAATACCCCTTCATTGTAAAAGTCTTGGAAAGATCTGGAATCCAAGGTCCATACCTAACCATAATAAAAGCAATACATAGCAAACCAGTAGTCAACATGAAACTAAATGGAGAGAAACTTCAAGCAATCCCTCTAAAATCAGGGACTAGACATGCTGCCCACTCTCTCCCTACCTATTCAGTATAGTACTCAAAGTCCTAGCCAGAGCAATTAGGCAACAAAAGGGTCAAAGGAATACAAATTGGAAAGGAAGAAGTCGAAATTCCATTATTTGCAGATGATATGATAGTATTCTTAAGTGATCCCAAACTTTCCACCAGAGAACTCCTAAACCTGAAAAACAACTTCAGCAAAATGAGTGGATATAAAATTAACTCAAATCTCTAGCCTTCCTCAACTCAAAGGATAAATAGCCTGAGAATGAAATTAGAGAAACCACATCCTTCAAAATAGCCACAAATAATATAAATGGACTGCAGGCAGAAATCTGACATTAGGCTAGAACAAAGAAGTAATTTCAGGCAGGAATCTAATTCTTAAGCTAGAACAAAGAAGTAGGCTTCCGGCATGAAAATGACGCTGGGGCTAGGACAGGGAAGTAGGCTCAGATATTTTGGTCATCCTGATAAGCCCTTATAAACAGTGATCACAAGAGTGATCACTGGACTCTGTTTATTGTCCTGCTTGTTTTTTGATTATCTGGGTTTATTGTCTTACTTGTTCCTTGACTATTTGCATCTATTGTATTGCTAGCTCCTCAACCTAGAACTGACCTTAATACTTGCATGTAATTAAATGGTATATAAGCAAAATAGGAGGAGGAGGAATGGGATAGGAGGTTAATTGGGGGGGGATGGGGAAAGAGAATAACATCTGAAATGTTAATAGTTAAAATATCGAATAAAAAATGTAGGAGATATTTTCAGAAAATTACATTGCTTTTAATATTCTCACCCATTGCAACTTCCAAAAGGAGCCTACCTGGCAAATCAGAAAATATAGTACTCCTTCTTTTGCAGACAGGCATTTGTTTCAGCAAATTCTATAAACAAAAGCTAAAATATGCTGTACTACTTATTATGGACATGTACGTATGCTATAGCTTAATTTGTAAACTAATAAAAGTAATGTATAAGCAGCAGCAGCAACAACAAAAACAATATGGAACAATTAAAGCCATATAATAAAAGTGATTTCATACAAACATATATTTTTTTCTTGTTTCTTCCCTCTTTATAACCCTCTGTATCTTTCTATATTCCTCTCTTAATCTGTGACACAGAATATCTGGTTTTATCTTATATGAAAGTAGAGGTTTTCATTCTTAAGTCAAAATAATTGTGCATATGTAAATATTGCAATGCAATGTTTTTCTTTAGGAATATATACTAAAACCATCATATTTGGTAGTAATAATAAGACAAACCCTATCAACTTATCATTATTTTAATATTCTTATCATGGAACATAATTCTTCAAAATATTTTGATATATAAGACACCAAATTGTATATGACTCCACTACAACAAAAGAATAAATGATATTTATCCAGTGTAAATTAAAGTTTATAAATTGTAATCAACATTTACTTTCCCAATTCATTCCTAAGCATGAGATACTGGAAAATATAGCTTAATTATTAAATACTCTTTTGTGTGTCCTAATGAAGCAAAGTAAGTGTGATGGTCAGAGAAATTAGATGCAACAACTACAAAGGAAATACTGTGGACAAAAGATTAATTTCATAGCATATTTCTTTGAATATTAACCAAATGATAAAAGTGTATGTCTGTGGATGGGGAAGATGAGACAGAATATATAGATACTGTGAGTAAATTTGACTGTCATTGAGATTAATAATTTGGTCATTGCATTCATTTGAAACAAGAATGATGGTAAAAAATAGCTTATTTGAGCCTTAAAAATTCCTAAACATGATCAGACATAAAATCACCAAGACTAGAATATCTAGGGAAATTTTGAGAACATATATTTTACTTCATTGTATTTTTCTCCAAGTTAACAGCAACAGAGGACTATTTAATTTCTTCTTAGAAATTAGCAAAAAGGTAAATAGACTATCTATTAGGTTTCATATTACATTCCACCAGTTCCTTGGAACATATCAGACATTATCATCACAGTACTGGTTAACGTATGCCAATAGTAAATGTCATGTCTGTCAGCCTCAGCTGCATTGAGCCAATCCGTGTTATATTTACTCTGAGTAAATGTCAGTGCCATTGAGAATGCCTAGGAAAGGGAGATTTTTTTTCTTACTGACAAGTGTTTGACAATAAATTGTCTGGCTAACACAATAGCAGCAAGCTAATGAGTAAGCTTCACTTTTTGTTAGCTATAAAGACTATCAAATTATTCTCTCAGTAAAGAATAGAGATACATTCTATGCATACATCGTAATGTTTAAAAATGTGATACCTCCCGCATTTATGGATTTATTTGAACAATTTTTAAATTTAATGTTCTCATTTGAATATGTTAAAACTTCATCTAATATTATTCCTTTTGTTATTTTGAAACAGGCTGCTTATTACATTCAGGAGAGCCCTTTATATAGAGATATTTTAAGGAAGTGACAACAACTCAATACAGTCAGTCACCTCACTAGCACTTGCAATGACTACTACCATTTACAACTATTGCTTTTATTCTCTGAGATGTTTGGAATAGTCTTCTGAGACTATGGCTTTGGTGGGGACTGCAAAGAACTAGATACAGTATTCTCTAATGACATAATGAGATAAATAGAAGAAAAGGACAGGTTTCTACCAAGTAGGTAATCACAAAATTAGTACAACTTGACCTTCAAGGGAAAACTATATATTAGGTGCATACATTTGTAATATAAATTACTAATATAATTTGTAATGGAATTTCCATCTATCTCTCCTTCTAAAAAGGAAAATAACTGGACACCTATTTAAATGGTGACAGAATAATTATGATCAAGGATATTGAAAAGCCAGGTTCCGTTACTTTATATTTGTGCAACTATGAATATCTTATTGAACAGATTTGTTTCCAAAATTTCTGAATTATAAAATTTGGGAAAGTTAGTTTGATAGATGTCCAAAGTTGAAAACTTGAAATATTATTTCTGCTGATTTTGCATTACTTTCACACCATCATTAATTCAACAATTCATGGTTTTAATCATTGTAAGTCAGGGAACATTCAGATTTCTACAATTCCTAGCAAGTTCAAAAGTTGAAATCCTGATATTTGCAATATTTCAGAAAAGATAATATTATGAATAGCAGTCATGTCAATATACCTTAACAGTTCATGTTTGTTCAAAATAACCAAATATTCAGCAAAAGACAAGCTTAATAAATTTGCTCTTCTGAAAACATTTATCTAAATATAATAACCATCAGTACTTTTATTGCTATCTGGAATTTACATTTAAAGCCTCTTAAGCTTTACTAAAGAAATAAGGTAGTGTAACTTGAGTATTTAAGATGATGAAAAGTGCAATTAGTGCAAATTGAACCATTACTAAAAACTCCATATAAAAAATATTATATTTTTCACATATGATTTTTTTATCATGTAACATTTTTTATTGGATATTTTATTTCTTTACATTTCAGATGTCATCTCCTTTCCCCATTTGCCCTCCCTAGAACCCCACATCCCATCCCCGTTCCTCCTTTGTGCTTTTATACCATTTTAATTACATGCAAGTATTAAGGTCATATGTCTGGTATAATTCTTATAGGTATAAAGGCAGTCCTATCAGAATTATACCTGAAATATGATCTTGAAATTAATTTTTCATATCTATAATATATCATTCAGAATTCAAGTAAGAGGCACAAATAAGAATGAAATGTATTAAATGGTGTTCAAAAATAATATTTTACATTCTATGAAAGCTTCATGTAATTTACTATAGAACAACTGTTCTAATGCCTCTTAACACAGCACCTCCCCAATTCATGTCCTCTTTTCATTGTTATTAATAATCTCTTAGTTCAATTACTACTGGCCATATACACATGTTATTTATGAACAGTCACTAGGACATAAACAACCTACCAGTTGCCATATCTCCAAAGGAGAGTAATTCTCTGTCCCTCAACAATCATGAGCATGGTATAGCTCCAATGTTTGTTAGGGATGGAGCTTCAGGAGCTCCTGCTTCAATTAGGGGAATTTATTTTGTTAATAGTTTGATAATCTGATATGGGGGTATATTTGCATTCCTAAATATGTACAACAATTTCTCAGAAGGGCAAGCATGAATTATCAGGCCCACACAGATTATCCAGAATAAACTTCAGAATTTAAATTATATTTCATTCATTGGTCACAGAATAAAATCATGACAATATCTAAATTAGTGTGTAATAGATACCACCAAGTAGGTTCTATGTATAGATACATATTTACATATAGTACAGAAAATCTATATGAATTGGAATTTAGTAAAGGAGTTTTATCATTTTGAGATATTATAATTAAAACAATAATGCTTTTATCTACATAAAAATAGTATCTGCTATAGAATGAGAAACATGTGAGATTAACATTGATCAACATAGAGATGGAATTATATGTCTTTATTCAAGATGAGTGAGATATGGTAAGTTTATATACCAAGATTTCGATATTGCATAGGAATTCACTTTATACTGATAAAAAAACATAACTATATATTCTTTGTATCTGTGAAAATAATATTTTTCTATAAACCATTGATCTATTAAAAAATATTTCTTGTCAACCTGCCAAGATACCAAAAACTGGCTTTGTTTCTTCAGTATTGATGGACATTTCATTTAATTATATAATTCAGCTGTTGTGAACAGTGTTACAATATGAATGGGTGTGCCGATATATTTTTCACATACCCCCCCCACACACATGTATATATACATATATATAAACTTCACTTATTTAGTATTTATGTATTTTTGATAATTATCTAGATTTTTTAAAATATATTTAGTCGACCACATTTCCACTAGAAAAATAAAAATATTCCTTTTTTTCCAGTTCTTCAATAGTATTTTTCTGTTGTTCCTTTGATGGCTGCTGTTCCAATGGTTTTGAAGTTATTTATAATTGTATTTGATTCATATATAATTGATAAATGATATCAAGGTGTTTGTTTTCATATAATTTTGAAAATTTACTTTACTTGTCTTATCTGAATAAGTATTTGTATAAGCCTGTTCTGCACTTTTAAGTTAGAACTCATTGCCTCTGAACTATAGTTTGTGTGCCTATGGTAACTTCTCCATTGCTGTATTATATAAACATTTGCATATTAAAATTATTTTTCTCAGAGATCGATATTATATAGCGTATCTATATTTAGATCAAGCTGTGGTAATATATTGATCAGAACATAGTGTCAGGGATATAACCTGAACATATGGATTTGCAGTGACTCACTAGGAGATCAGATGGCAATCCCATCTGTGTATAAGTTATTATAACTATGAAATCTTGTACAAAAGCAAAAACTGGGAAAAATACAAGTTTTATTTTGAAGAAACAATTAGATTAATTTTTTTGTTAATTAATTTTTCTGATCTTGAATTTGAATTTCTTATAAATTCTTAGTAGTGCTACATCAGATTTATTAACTGTAAATACTTTATAAGTTATTATAACTATGAAATCTTGTACAAAAGCAAAAACTGGGAAAACTACAGGTTTTATTTTGAAGAAACAATTAGATTAATTTTTTGTTAATTAATTTTTCTGATCTTGAATTTGAATTTCTTATAAATTCTAAGTAGTGCTACATCAGATTCATTAACTGTAAACACTTTCTACCACTTTGTAAACTGTTTCTTCACTCTGTAGTGATTGATTTGCTGTACCAAAGCATTTTAATTTAGTGTAATCTCACTTCTTTACTCCTGATTGCCTCTTAATTTGAGTTCATGTAAATTTTTAAATAAATAAATTTTTATATAGATTACTGAAGAAGTGTTTTCTAGTTTCTGTTTATTAATTTTATATTTCTGGTGATGTGTTTAGGTCTTCAATTTATTTTGAATTGACTTTTGTAAATGACAAGCAAATTGAATCTTCTGTACATGGATACATAGTTATCAAAGTAACAATTATTTAAAACGCTAACCTTTCATATCATGTTTTCTTCTCATTTTTGTCAAAAATTAATTCAAAAGGTGTAAACTTATTTGTAGTTGTTTTTAATTATGCCTCTTTTCTCTAGGACCCTTTACAAAAAACATGTTAATTTTTCTAATGTATTTTCAAATAAGGTAAAAATATAATAAACAAAAAACCCAAATGGGTTCATTAATTGTAGAAATTTTCTTACTATGAAAAGTAGATTTCTACATGTCAAGGAAGAGAAACAGGACCTTGTCTTGACAGAAAGAGTAACATCATATCTTAGAAACTGACATCTATGCTGGGAACCCATTGAGGGTTCTGAATGGCACAGCATGTAGAGGAGGAGGCACATTAGTTTTGTGTCAACTTAGGCAAACACTCATATTTGACTACTCTGTAAGCATGTCTTTGCAGAAGCAGATGTCTGGACAATTGGGAGTGCTCAGCTATGTGAAGCACAACATTCTTGGGCATGGGTGAGTGGGTGCATATTGGAGGTTGTATTAGTTAAGATTATTCATCCCAAAAGTAAACTAAAATGCATTCATGTTTGTGTACTATGGATTGTATTTGGTCTTGCTATCAGTAATTTGAATAAATATGTTGTATTAATAATATTCAGCAAAAAAATAAGAAAAGTTGATTTGAGATTTTAATACCTCTGTACATCAATATGAAATGTCACTAAAGGAAGTAACATAGGAGAGAAACAGATATAAGTTCATATACATCCAACATATAATATTTCCAAGCAAGTAGATAATCAAACTCACATAAAAAGGTATGCAAGTGTATATGAGAGCTTATACATTTTCTTACTATGTGCAATGTCATATGCTTGGTTCTTTTTATTTCAGAGTAAAAAGCTAAACAGTTTTAGCTTAGATTTCTTTCTACAAATAACATATATTTTATTCTATCATTCATTCATGATATATTGAACATCTCAAAATGGAGACAATAAAACATGACAAATGAGTTATGCTATTGTAGGTATTATAGTATAGAAGGAAGAGAAGCATTGTGTTTATTGCTAAAAACATGCAAAACAATGTAACAGACAATTTAGTCTATTGTAAGTAATACAATATTTATTAATAAGGAGAATCTCAAATTTCAAAAAATTAATTAAAATAATATTATGTTCACTGGATTCAGTATGTGTGTAACTTTTTAACCAGGATAATAACAAAGTATCAGATATAATATCAATGATCATGACTAATTAAAGACCTCAATATTTCCCTTGCCATAAATCCAATTAAACAACTGTGAAACAGTGCACAATGATAATTTGTATATAGAAAAAGGTACTTTTACATAATAATGTTAGCTAAGTTTATACTCACGGGTAAAATTTCAAAAGGGTTCTAAAAGGTAAAACTGATTCTTGTCACATAAGATTTGGTAAAGATAATTACATATGACACAAAATTTAAAGAGACAGAACTTGGAAAAGGAAGTCCTACTATTTTTGAAGATTTCATGTTTTATCTATATAGCCTTCTACTGTAAAACATGAAAATAAATAAAATCAGGACACAAAATAAACTAATATGAATTAGCATTGCTTTTATACACAACAAACTTTGAATATAAAACCTTAAAATTTCATCAATAGTATGAAAGATAAATATATCCAGCTGTTACCCATTACATGAATAACTGAATAAAGTGTGTGTTGCTTATAGCAAAAGGCTAAGCCAAAACTGTTGAGTAATATTCTGTTCTGTGCAAGGAATTAAGCATATAATCTTGTATATATTAAGCAAATACATAAGTCCTTCGTTATACCTATATCTCCTTTATATAAGGGTTTGATTATCTATTTGTTTGGAAATATTTTTTTTGAGCATATGGGGACACATATGCTCAAATATGTTCCTTTCTTCACATGTTGCTTTCTTATGTTAAACTCCTCCTGTGACCAATATGGCTTCTGATAATGTTTAAAAACTTATACAAAAATAAAAATGTCACATTGATTCATATAAAGCTATAGGCTAAAATAGAAATTTAATATGCTTTATTTGTTTTGAACAAATACCTACAATACATTTTAACATGAAATTAGAGTATTTGGCTCATATCAAAAATTTACTGAATGAGTATAAGTTTTCACATTTTAATAGAAATGTATGGCAATTTTACATTATTAAATTCATTTTGCAATATATTGGTATAAAACTATGAATCATTTAATAAACTATTATAAATTTATAGTTTATTAAAACTTTAAGTGGAAGTAATTATTTTAACTTCTAACATCAAATTAGCTGCTAGAATTCAAATCTTAAGCTTGTTCTAATTGATAGGCATGAAAAAACAGATATTCTACAGCTCTACAAAGAATTCATAATCACTTGACATTCATCAGTGATGTCCTTGCATGTCAAATGGATAAGATTGTTAAGCTCTGAAAACTAAAATTTCTAGAGAAAGTAAATTTTACTCAAACCATTTTAGTTCCTTTATCTGTTTGAGATATTAAAGATATTTAAAAGAATTTTTAAAAGATGCCTTCTTGTTAAAGTAACAGTTCAGTCATTTTTCTATAAATAAGTAATACTACTGAACCAAGAATATTAATGCTGCTTTCAAATGACTGTATTGTGTTACTTAACATAACTCAGAGACATACACTATATAAACTGGAGAACTGTGGTTACTGGAGGAAGTATTATTGCCTGGAGCTTTGTTGTATGTGTATACTATATTTATTTTCTCCTCAAATTTATAAAAAGTAAATATGAGTCTCTCACTTTCTCTCTGTCAGTGCATGCATTTGTATGTGTATGTGAGAGAGAGAGAGAGAGAGAAAGGGGGAGGGAAAGGGAAAGAGATAGATTTAAAGAGAGAGGTGAGAGGGGAGAGAGATCTTATATTAAAGTATTATAAGAGATAGAAATTTAAAATGTGCATTTGTGTTCATGTTGGGCTTGTACAATAGAAAATAGAGATGGACCAGAGTTCAGAAATAATTTATGAGATTAGCATTTAATAAAAGAAATAAAAATAGAGACATTAGATACAAAGAATAATGGAAGGACCATGAGGTTTTTCTAGGAGAAATAAATACCACTTAATGCATTCAATCATGAATAGTATGGATTAGAAATTCTATGAAAAACTGCATATGGTCATTTATGTTTGTAATCATAGCATTTTGGATAAAGATCAGGATTTATAGCTATATGAATGACTCTCTTAAACATTTTCTCCCTGAAAATCAGTCATATTAAGTAGAATGATAAATTCAAAAGAACAATTGAATGTATTTATATTTTCAGTACTAAGATATTTTGTGACAATAGATACACTAGAAATATAAATCTGGCAGCTGTATTTTGTATGAAATTGGTCCTGAAGTATTTAGCTCATCCATTCATCTTTTTTTAATGTCTTTCCTAACCTGTATACTGCTTTTGTTCTTTCAGTATTTCACATGTTAAATTGAAATTCGTTTTTTATGCAAAATAAGAAGAAAAAATTAAATTTCTACTTCTTATTAAAGTTAATTTTTCTGTGAAGAAAGCTATTCTATGGAAAAATAAGTTCACCTACTCATTATATTTTAAAATATAGCACAAAACTGTGCTGCAGCAGTGTTTTACATATTGTAAGTATTTCTCTTAGTTAAGGAGAGAGAGGGTGCAATACTGTTGAGACAGGATTAAACTGTTGGGAAAGGGTAGAAGGGGTTAAGAAAAAGATAGAAGGAGGGAAATTAATTCTAGGGGTCATGAAATGGTCATATGGGAACCTACTTACTATTATAGACGCTTCTTGAAAAAAAATTAATGGAAATCACCAAATAATGGTGGAGACAAATCTTCAGCTTGACAGCTTTAACCACCAAGTGAAACCTTCAGTGTCAAGAACTGGATACATCTACTTGGATTGTTAGCCAAAGAGATTCCATGGAAATTCCTATTGGTTGTTTGATACAAAATGATAATAAGGCTCCATTGCTGAAGATAAGACCTAAATATCGCATTACTTTCAGAGAAGACAAATTCATGCCTTACTAGAACTTATATCAGTGTTTCACTCAGCTATCATCAGAGATATCTCTTCTAACACAGAAAGCCACAGGTGCACAATGTTAAGAGAGTAAAAGACTTTGGAACAGTCAGTCTTAAATGGGATATCTATCATATTCCTCCTTTCAGGGCTCAGAAGCCTATGCAGAAGTGGAGCTGGAAAGATTGTAAGTACCAATGAGGATAGAACACAGGAAGTAGTGCTATTCAGAAACAACAGTATTAATGAACTAAAAGAGTTGGGCATGCACAGATTCAAGCAAGATGGTGTCCCAGTGCTAAAAGGTGAAAATGGACAGAATCTTTTAACTCTGATCTTGAAACTGTCTCCACTTGACATCTAATCTCAAAGTAAAAAAAATATATTTCAAAAAGGGCATCTCAGTGGACCTAGTAACCACAATTAAGTGTAGGCTCCATGCCCAGCACTACATAGGTAACACAAAATAAATTCAATGGAGATTTTGTAGAATATTTGACTCATATTTCTTTTTGCTTCGTGAATTTTTTTTTGTCTTACTGAAATTTTGCTTGTATATTACAGTTTCGGATTTTTTGTTTTTATGTGTGCCTATGGTTCTTGTGTATTCTTCTGGTATTTTTCTTTTATAAAAAAATCTGGTTTGTTTGCTTCTTTTTGCTTGTTTGTTTTAAAAATGATAGAAAGAAGGCATGGAATTGGATGGGAGAGGAGGTGCAGAGAATATGGAAGGAGATAGGTATGGGAAAACTTATCTCAAAAAATAACTCAGGTTCTTTGTTATAATTACAATTTTTTTTATTCCATTGCTCATGAACAGAACACTTTATAGAATTCAAGATTTTTGAAATATATTCTTATATACTTTTATTTTATGAATTGTTTAGACTCTAAATTATTTAAAGTTTCTTAGTCTTAAATTTTTACAGCTATTTCTACTTCTTTTTTTAATGGAGGTCTTTTATGTTGTTAGAATTACTCTTAAACTCCTGGGCTTAAGAATCTTTCTGCTTCAGCCTCCTGGGAAGTTTACTGCTTTAGCTTTAAAACTAAACAATATGAAAAAGATATTTAAAAATCGTTTACTTATATGACAGAGAGTATATTAGTGATGAATATACAATATTGCCAACTTTAGTAGAAAACATCAAAATGAGCTCCTACAATATTTATTAATATATTATTTGTTTTCAATGCACATGTCATTATACATTCAAATTCAACAATCTAATAAATATTGTTGGAACTAGCATTAAAGTCTGAGAATTTATCTTACAGCAACTGTTGAAGCTCTAATTCAAAATTATTTGTTCTAGTTTTGTGTGTGAATATTTATAGGCATTAGTAAGGTTACTAACACTCTATGGATTGTGTAGGGAAATCAGAGGATAATACGATATTTTAGCTCTCTTCCTCCACTTTATTGAGGCAGGTTCTCTTGTTCAATACTGCATGTGTCATCCAAGAGCTTTCAGGTATAGTTCTGTCACTGTTTCTCATCATGTCATTGGAGCATGAGATTCCAGAAAGTTGTTATGCTTTTACTTGAATTTTGGGAACTAGGACTTGGGTTTTCATGAGTGTATGACAATCATCTTACTCAACAAACAATGAAGGTCGATTTTCTCAGCTCCCTAAAATATATATTTGAGAAGCATTTTCATCAGTGACTCATGCTGATCTATCAAGTAAAATGAATTATACCATTCTTGCTCTGCAGATGTCTCTAATTCAGTTTATGTGTTATTTACAATGACCTAAATATCATAGAACTCTAACAAAATAAAGAAAGATAATTATTGGGACTGAAAATAAAATAAATTAGAAATTATGCAATTTAGAGTGTAATCAGTCATATCACATAAATAGATTAGAAGCAAAAGGTACATGAAGAAAACTGAGAACTAGAAATATGCCATCTCATAATGATTATATATCAGTGACATTTCATTGTATAAGTACAACCCCAATTTTTGGTAAGCACAACCTGTATTGTGGCTCAAGGTAATAGCTGTCTAGAATGTGGATAATTTTATCTTAAACCCAACATCAGATGTTCTTACTTAATAATCATCATTCTCCTCAATATTAAATAAGTTACATTGTTAACATTTATACTCTTATTTTTATAATAAATGTTACATATATGAACACAAATTTGTAAGTACAACCTGATGATATTATTTAATATCTCATATATATTTAATGCTGACTACTTGTAATTAAATAACAAATCTTGTTGTTCTTCCCTTGAGAAAATTGACTCTCCTGCACAGCAGTCATTAGTATCCTGTAGCTATTCTATGGGTTAAACCTCATGGGAATTTTTCCATTAAAGCTGGGTGATAACTCACATTGTCACTTTTTTTGGTTAACCAGTTATATTGTCAATTAAACATATGGCTACACACGTGTGTTAACCCATCTATATTTAATTTTGGAGTTAGGTATTTAAGTTAGTTGTATAGGGTACAGATATCTTCCAGAATAGAGTATCAGGGGAATGAAGATTCAGGGGTCATGTCACTATGACTCTAACTATGATTCACTTGTCCTTATCTAAGTTGGTACTATTCACCAAGGTTTCCTATCTGCAAGGTCTATGACTACTCAGGCTTAGCAGCCTTCCACCAAAGCTGCTTGTTTACAATAGCCTATAGCTATCTGTTTCAGTGTTTTACCACAGAGACCCAAGACTTGGTGCTAGCAGGCATGTATGTCAGGCCTATTGCTGATTTTAGGCCTTCAGTGTATAAGCAGGGCTGCCCCTGACAGTAACAAAAAGGAAACCCACATTACTATAAGGATTTTGGAGAATATGTCACAGAGGTCTTGAATGATATACCTGTTACAATTCCATAACATTCCCCTCTCATTGTCCCTATTGGGCCTGTGAAGAAGATAGAAGCATCAAATAGTAAAAATGGGTTATTGTAGATAAATCCAATTTCAATATCAGTTGCAGCTACTATACTATATACTATTTATTGCTTGACTGTGTTAAAATAACTACAGTGCTATTAAGATATCAATGTTACAGCAAAGCAAACATTTTAATTTGTTTTGTTTGTCAATTTGATTGAGTCACAGTGCACATAGATACTTGGTAAAACTTTGTTCTAGATATATTTGTCAGAGCATTTTGAATATGATTAACATTTCAATAAGTAAATAGAATAAACCAGATTCTCTTATATAGTATGAGTGTATCTCATTCAGTTGATTGAACACTTGCCTAGGTACAAATCTTTACTACAAAGCAAGCTTTTTGCCTGACTTATGCTATAAAATAGCCTTTATTTCATTTTGATTAGGAAAAAAATGTTCTTGAATCACAAAGCTCTATGTTGGAAAACTCATACTCCCAGTTATTAAGGTTTTCAGTGCTTCAAACACATGTGGGATCTTGTGACACTGACTCTTGTTCATAAGCCTTTGTGTTCATAGAACAATGTCTTTAGCTCTTCTTATTTTGAGCTTCCCCAACACAAATCATTGGGGACTCCTGTCTCCATTATCACATGAACTAATATCAACACAGTTTTACTATTTTATATGCATATGTGTCTATTAGCATGCATGTCTGTGGAACACGTGCATGTGCTTGTGGAAAACAAAAGAGAACACAGGATCTACTATCACTGAACATAAACATTGGTTAAGAACTGCCATGTGAGGGGTGGGAAGTTAACAAATGTCCTCTGGAAAAGCAGCAAGTTCAGTGCTCATAAAAACTGTGCCATCTCTGTAAGCCCTCAATTTCTTATAATATTTTTTTCTTATTTCTGGGAAATCAATGTTTGTTTTTTTCAATAAACCTTCCTTTGTGCAACTTACTGTGAATTAAGAGCAAGGTTTATTTGAATAAAGTTTACAGTCTGTCATTATCTTTTAATACAATAATGAACTAAGCTAAAATTCTATTTCAGGAACACTTTAAATATATATGGAATGAAGCTATTAGGATACTTTTATAATACACTTAGGTTGTCAATAAATATTTTATACAATGAATTTCTTTAATAACCTATTTTATTTTTTCCACCAATAATGCTAAGAACTACAAATACTCTTTAAGTCAAGGAACTAAGTGACTTTAAGCTTGATAATAAAACATGTATTAATTATTAATACATTATATGCTTTGACATTTTTATCTTCTTAGCTCTACTATGCATTTCATCATTTCACCATTTTTATTTTCACAGTTCACTGGAACTCATTTAATTCATCTATGAACATGCCATCACCTTTTCCCTTCCCTAATGCCACTGAAAACCACTACTATATTTCTATACTCATAAATTTAATTATGTATCTTAGACACTGAGAATCAAATGATACAGTTTCTTGTGCATTGAGCTTACTTGATTTTTTCATATAATTTTCATGCTTCAACTAAATTGTGTTTCCATTTTCATCAAGATTTTAAGTTTAATCATGCTTGTGTGTGTGTGTATGTGTGTGTGTGTGATTTGGACTCAAATTGATAGCATTTTATTCAAGATTTTTATATATTTATTAGAAATACTGGTGTTATCTTCCTTCCGAATACCCCGAAAAAACCCTTATATCATCCATCCTTCTATTTCTATGAGGGTGTACCCCAATGCATCCACCCACTCCTCCTCCCCGCCTTCAAATTGCCCCACACTGGGGCATCCAGCCTTCCTAGAACCTAGGTCCTCCTCTCGCACTGATGCCCAACAAGGCCATCCTCCACTACATATACAGCTGGAGACATGGGTCCCTCCAAATGTGTTCCCAGGCTGGCAGTTTAGACCCTGGGAGCTCTGGTTGGTTGGTATTGTCGCTCTCCTCATGGGCATCAATTCCCTTCAACTCCTTCAATCTTCTCTCTAACTGATCCATTGGGAAGCCCATGAACAGTTCAATATTTAGCTGAGAGTATCTGCCTCTGTGTATCTCAGGCTCTGACAAAGCCACTCAGGAGAAAGGTATATTAGGCTCCTGTCAACATGCACTTCCTGGCATCCACAACAGTATTTGCATTTGGTAATTGCATAGGGAATGAATCTCCAGGTGGGACAGTCTCCAGACAGTCTCTCCTCCACTCTCTGCTAAACATTTTGTCTCCATATTTGCTCCTGTGAGTATTTTGTTACTCCTTCTAAGAAGGACAAAAGCAGCCACATTTTGGTCTTTCTTCTTCTTAAGCTTCATGTGGTCTGTGAGTTGTATCTTGGATATTGTGAGCTTTTGGATTAATATCCATTTATCAGTGAGTATATACCATGTGTGTTCTTTTGTGATTGGGATGATAGTTTTCTAGTTCCATTCATTTGTCTAAGAATTTCATGAATCCATTGTTGTTAATAGCTCCATTGTATAAATGTACCATATTCACTGTATCCATTCCCCTGTTGAAGGACATCTGGGTTCTTCACCGCTTCTGCTATTATAAATAAGGCAGCTATGAACATAGTGGAGCAAGTGTTTTTGTTATGTGTTGAAGCATCTTTTGGGTATATACCCAGGAGTGGTATAGCTGGATCCTCAGGTAATACTATGTTCAATTTTCTGAGGAACCGCCAGACTGATTTCCAGAATGGTTGTACCAGTTTATGAACCCACCCACAATGGAGGAGTGTTTGTTCCTCTTTCACCACAGCTTTGCCATCAGCATCTGCTGTCACCTGAGTTTTTGATCTTAGCCATTCTGACTGATGTAAGGTAGAATATCAGGGTTGTTTTGATTCTCATTTCCCAGATAACTAAGGATGTTGAACATTTTTTACGTGCTTCTCAGCCATTTGATATTACTAAGTTGAAATTTTTTTTGTTGAGCTCTGTAACCCATTTTTCATTATTTCATTAATTTAATTAATTAGTTGTTTTAATTATTTTTATTAATTATTGTTAATTAATTATTGTTAATTAATAATTGATTATTTTATTTATTTAATTATTTAATTATTTGGTTATCTGGAGTCTAATTTCTTGAGTTCTTTGTATATTTTGGAAATTTGCCTTCTATCAGATGTAGGATTGGTAAAGATATTTTCCCAACTTGTTGGTTACCATTTTGTCCCATTGACGGTGTCCTTTGCCTTACAGAAATTTTGCCATTTTATTTGGTCACATTTGTCAATTCTTGATCTTAAAGTGTAAGCCATTGGTGTTCTCTTCAGGAACTTTTCCCCTGTGCCCATGTATTCTAGGCTCTTCCCCACTTTCTCTGCTATTAATTTTAGTATATATGGTTTTAAGTGGAGGTCCTTGATCCACTGGGCCTGAGCTTTCTATAAGGAGATAAGAATGGATCGATTTGCATCCTTCTACATGTTGACCACCAGTTGAACTAGCACCAATTGTTGATAATGCTGTATTTTTCGCACTGGGTGGTTTTAGCTCCTTTGCCAAAGATCAAGTGACCATAGGTGTATGGGTTCATTTCTGGGTCTTCAGTTCTATTCCATTTATCTTCCTGCCTGTCTCTGTACCAATACCACACAGTTTTTATCACTATTGTTCTGTAATGCAGATTGAGGCCAGGGATGGTGATTCCCCCAGAAGTTCTTTTATTGTTGAGTATAGTTTTCTCTATCCTGGGTTTTTTGTTATTCCGAAGTAATTTGAGAATTGTTCTTTCAACTCTGTGAGGAATTGAGTTGGAATTTTAATGGGAATTGCATTGAATCTGTAGATTGCTTTTGGCAAGATGGCCATTTCATGTTTACTATATTAGTCCTGCCAATCCATGAGCATGGGAGATCTTTTCATCTTCTAAGATCTTCTTCAATTTCCTTCTTCAGAGTCTTGAAGTTCTTGTCATACAGATCTTTCACTTGCTTGGTTAGATTGACACCAACGTGTTTTAAATTATATGTGACTATTGTGAAGGGTGTCATTTCCCTAATTTCTTTCTAATCCTGTTTATCCTTTCAGTAGAAGAAGGCTACTGATTTGTTTGTATTAATTTTATATCTAGCCACTTTGCTGAAGTTGTTTATCAGTTTAGGAGTTCTCTGGTGTAAGTATTTTGGGTCACTTAAGTATGCTATATATTCATCTGCAAATAGTGATATTTTGACTTCTTTCTTTTCAATTTGTTTCCCTTTGACTTCCTATTGTTGTCTAATTGCTCTTGCTACGACTTCAAGCACTATATTGAATATGTAGGGAGAGAATGGACAGCCTTGTCTAGTCCTTATTTTAGTGGGATTGGTTCAAGTTTCTTTCCATTTAGTTTCATATTGACTACTAGTTTACTGTATATTGTTTTTACTTTGTTTAGGTATGGACCTTGAATTCCTAATCTTTCCAAGACTTTTACCATGAAGAGGTATTGGATTTTGTCAAATGCTTTCTCATCATGTAATGAGATGATCCTGTGCTTTTTTTCTTAGACTTTGTTTATTTTGGATTACATTGACAGATTTTCATATATTGAACTATCCCTGCATTACTGGGATAAAGCCTACTTGATCATGATGTGTTCTTGGATTTGGTTTGCGAGAATTTTATTTAGTATTTTTGCATCAATATTCATAATGGAAATTGGTCTGAAGTTCTCTTTCTTTTTAGATCTTTGAATGGTTTATGTGTTGTTATTTAAAAAAGAAAAAGGGCGACGGCGGGGAGGGTTCCAGGAGGAAAAGTTTATTTAGGGTAGAGGGGAGAGCAGAGAGAGGTGAAGGTGGTGGCCGGCCATGACCACGCGGAGGGGGGAGGGGAAGGGAAAGGGTCAGATACGACCTGCAGGCGCAAGAGAGCAAGAGGGCAAGAGAGCAAGAGAGCAAGAGAGCAAGAGCAAGAGAGCAAGAGAGAGGGAGGAGGGGCCAGACAGCCCCTCTTATAATAGTGGGTAGGGCTACCTGGCCGGTCCAGGTAGCTTTGGGGAGGAGTATACCTAGCTGTTGCTAGGTAACTGTGGAGGTAGAGTTTAACAGAATGCTAACATACCTCCTTTCTTCTTATTATAAAAAGAAAGGAGAAAAAGGGAAGAAAGAGGTGACTGTGCAGCAGGAATAGGGTCGTCGTGATATCTGGCTATTTCCTGCTGGCACTGGGGGCGACGTGTCTTTAGGGGCAACCTGGAGTGATGTTTGTCTGTGTTGTCCATGGTCTGTGGAGCCATCCAGATAGGCCAGAAGGAACAGGACCAGTGGAAGCAGCTGTGTGTGTGGCAGGAGATGGAGCATCTGGAGGTTCCTTCTCTGGAGATGTCTTGGATGTACCTGGACTTGACAAGATGTAGGGAATAAGATTAAGTACACTTGGGAAAAATTTTTTTTAAGATGTACATTTGACACCCAGAGGGATCCCACCCTTTGTGATAGTAAGTGGGAACTTTAGGCAGATGTACTTATCTGGATGGCATCTATTTGGTCCGTGAGAGGTAGATTTCAGTGGATTTCCTGTAGCTTATAAGTTTACAAAAGAGATAATAACATGAGTTAACAGCGCAAGCAGTCTTTAAGGTGAACCTTTGTTGGATCTTATAGTGGAATGTTTAATGAAATAGTCAGGCAAGTTCATAGGAACTCAGGTAATTTAGGACAGTGGGATAGCAAGCAGAGGAAATATAAAGCATTTAATTGGTGGCAACTGAGTTTAGATAATGAGATAACAGATTACATCTGTGAAAGCTTAGCTGTCAATGTAGTCAGAAGTCTGAAAAAAAGAATAAACAACAATCTACCAGTTATATTATTTTAAAAAATGACAGAGTCCACTACCAACTAGTTAACAGTTTCCGTGGTTTCCATACTCTCTTGATGAAATCAATTTGTCTTCCAAGTGCAGAAGACGCAGGGCTTTTTCTCTGTGGAATGGATACACATGACATGAGAAATGACTTACCTCAGTTTGATTTAGCTAAGTCATTTGACTCAGGATATCCAGTTTAGTCTACTGCATACGTTCGCATGCAGTCTAGGCTGTATCTTCTAGGAGTCCGGTGTTCAAGTCTTCTGAAACCATCTAGGGTCAACTGCTAGAGGCTTTGAGAATTCTGTCAGCTATAAACTAAGTATTAACAGACTTTTGACAAAATTGAGAGCCATAAGATTGGTCTTAGAATTTAATAGCAGTAACTTTGGTGGGTGCTGCGAATCAGGTCTGCAGGCCCCAGTGGCGGAAGGGTGGGACTTCCTGCTATCGGCAGGAAGTCGCTGCCCAGTGCCGCTGGCGGGCAGCTGCGGTGAATAAGAAAAAAGCGAGCATGTCCCATAATCACAGCATCTTTTAAATTAATGGGTTTTTTTTGTTGGCGGAAGGCACCACTAATATTCACTTTATAGGTCCCAGGCAGAGAGGGAGAGAGGGTCCCCGGTAGATCTAGAGCAGAGCTAAGAACCACAGAAGGGAAGGGAGCAAGCACGGTCTCAGGCCGGCTGCTTTCCAGGCAAACTGAGGGGGACTAAGTCTAGGAACTAAGTCCAGGCAGCCGCAGATGACTGGGGAGAGGAGGAGGAGAAAGCGCGAATGGCTAACCCGTTGGGAGAGACATACAGTGTGGACAGTTGGGAGCCGGTGCTCCTGAGGCAGAGAGAACAGTAGGTCCAGGCCTGACCTGGAGTCTTGAGGGGAAAGGGAAGTGTCTCTCCCATGGGGAGCCGTCCTAGAGGGAGGTTTAGGAGGAACAGGGTTACGGGGTTAACTCTGAGCTCAAGAGATCTTTCTTGGGTACCAGTGGGGAATGGGGAAACAGAACAGGCAGGGTCTCTGTCTGAGATACCCAGGCCACGTGGCAGCCGGTGGTTGAGCACTGTGTTAGGGGCAAAGCTCATGTGGTGGAAGTTTGCAGGTGCTGCGAACCAGGTGTGCTGGCGGCAGCTGCAGCAGGGCGGGACTTCCTGCTAGCAGGGTGGGATTTCCTGCTCTGGCAGGCACCTACAGTGGACTAGACCACGGATAGACAACCCAGTGGAGTTTGAGGTGGTACAGAAGAAGCTGACCCTATTGTGTGACGGTCATTATTAATTTTCAATTAGCGTCCTAATTGAAATATTTATAACGAAACAGCGGGCACAAATCGGAGTTTTTTGAGTCGTCACAGAAAAAACCTGTGTACCCTGGCTAATTCAGCCCACCAGAAGCTGATCAGCCCAGGAGCCAGAGCTCAGGGAAAAATCACACAATATGTCAACGTCTAGAAAGTCAACCCCTTAGTTTAGGGAGCGCTGGCCAGGCGCTGTGCAAATGTTTGGGGTTCCTCCTGCCACCCGGAAGCTCCTTACCAATAACCGTGAGGAGCTTTGTACTGTGGCAGCGATGGAAAGCGGTCGGTGTTCACATGGTGGAAGTTTGTAGCAGCGGTGGCAGCGGCCGGAAAGGCAGCAGAGTGACGGTGCAGGTGGTGTCTAGTAGCGGCGGTGGAGTTGCAGTTGGGGCAGGCCACATGGTGTTGGTCTCACACGGTCACGGCAGCCCAAGCCAGCGGGTGCACAGGTCTTTAGGTCCCCAAAGTTTTCGTATCTCGGGTTTTGGCACCATTGTTGTTATTTAAAAAAGAAAAAGGGTGATGGCGGGTGAGGTTCCAGGAGGAAAAGTTTATTTAGGGTAGAGGGGAGAGCAGAGAGAGGTGAAGGTGGTGGCGGCCATGACCACGCGGAGGGGGGAGGGGAAGGGAAAGGGTCAGATACGACCTGCAGGCGCAAGTGAGCAAGAGGGCAAGAGAGCAAGAAAGCAAGTGAGCAAGAGGGCAAGAGCAAGAGAGCAAGAGAGAGGGAGGAGGGGCCAGACAGCCCCTCTTATAATAGTGGGCAGGGCTACCTGGCCGGTCCCAGGTAGCTTTGGGGAGGAGTATACCTAGCTGTTGCTAGGTAACTGTGGAGGTGGAGTTTAACAGAATGCTAACATTATGTATAAGCATAATTGTGGTTTCATAGAATGAATTGAGTATTGTTCCTTCTGTTTCTATTTTGTAGAGTAGTTTTAAGAGAATTGGTATTAGATCTTCTTGGAACGTCTTATAGAATTCGGCTGTAAACCCATCTGGTCCTGTGCTTTTTTTGGTTGGAAGACTTTTAATGACTGCTTCTATTTCTTTAGTGGTTATGAGACTGTTTAGATGGTTTATCAGATCCTGATTTTACTTTTCTACCTGGTATCTATCTAGAAAATTGTCCATTGCATCCATATTTTCCAGTTTGTTTGAGTATAAGCTTTTGTATTAGGATCTGATGACTTTTTTTTTAATTTCTTCAGTTTCTGTTAATCTCTCTTTTCATTTCTGATTGTGTTAATTTGGATACTATCTCTGTGTCCTCTCATTAGTCTGGCTAAGAGTTTATCTATTTTGTTGATTTTCTCAAAGAACCAGCTCCTGCAGTCTACTCCTTTTAGATGTATTAGCTTTTTTTTGTTCTAGACTTTTCAGGTGTGCTGTCATGCTGCTCTGTATGGTCTTTACAGTTTCCTTTTGGAGACACCTAGAGCTATGTGTTTTTCTCTTAGCACTTCTTTCATTGTTTCCTGTAAGTTTTGGTATGATGTGCCTTCATTTTCACTATGTTCTTAATGATAAGACATTAGTAACGCGCTAAACATTTAAAAAAATTTATATTGTAGTAAAATGCTGATGGACATATGTCATGATATTATCTGGCCATATATACCTAAATCAGCAATAATTCTTTTCAACCATTTTAGAGACCAAGAAAAAAAATATATAACTGTTAAAGGGTTCTATTTCATGTAATCATTTTAACTTTGATGGTTCAAATAAGAAAGACTAGTTTTAAAAAATAAATGCAGTAGCCTAGGTTGTAATAAGAATACATTCATGTAAGAAAAAGGAAAAGTGCTCTTATTAAAACAAGATAAAAAACAGTTCTAAATTTTCTCAAAAGAACCAATATGTTAGGAATAGCTCAGTATTAATTTGTGCAATTCAGTGGCAGCTATAAAAATTGGAAGATCTAACAGTGATGATTTGACTAAGGAACTCATACTGTCCATTTAAGAAAAGATAATCTTGTCTGGGAAAATGGTAGAAGTTACTATGTTGATATTTTCTGCAGTGATAGTACGCATTTGTAAAGATGATTAATTAGTTAAAATATTAACAGGCTTGTGAGATTGGTCGGTTGTTAAGCACACTTCCTTCTCTTGCAGAGGACCAGAGCTGTGTTCCAAGTACACATTACTGACTGTGGCTCATAACTACTTATGTCTCCAGTTTCAGAGGATCTGATGCCCTCTTTTGGTGCCCACAGGCAACAGTCATGGGAGAGATGCACATTCATATATGTAAGCAAACCTTATGCCAATGAAACAAGTAAAAATTTAAAATGATACTTTAAAAGACTAATAACTTATGAAGGTCTGGATTTGACAGCTCTATCTCAATAAATATATGTGTTTTCATTTTAATTTGATGACATATTTTATTTCAAAATTATATGTATGTATAATTTTATAGATACTATCTGACATTTATAATGCCTACTGTATTAAATAGGAAACTTTGTATCAGTATTCTATGTTCACAGGAAAACTACATAGATTTATGTTGATATTTCAGAAATTAAAATAATTTATAATTGTGTACATAAACAAATTAAGAATCTAAGTCAGAGTCTTTTAAGGAAAAATATATGAAATGCAAGTGGAGAAATCCTCTTATCCAGAGAGGCATAACACAATAAAGCATTAAGAGTCACCTCTGGATATCTACTTTTAAACTGAGAAATATATCATATAAGTTTTATTATTGTAATTTACTATGAGACAATAAAACTAGAAATCATTAATATTCATTTCTAGGAAGACATATTTTATTTTAGCTTAATTGGATGTATCTTTTAAAAATGGTTTGAATTTTATGACAATTTATACAGTAGAGTTTCCGAGAATTTGGACAACAGGTTTTAATGTTTCTATAAATCTTGATGAGGTAGTAGATGAATTTAAGCATGTGACAGCATTAGCAGGGTAACTGGTGACAAATGATAAATGTGAGAGAACATATTTTATAATTTTTATAATGCTAGTTAGATTATATTAATATGACAATATATATATATATATATATAATATGACAATATGTATAGAAATAACTTACTTAATTACTACTTATAACTAATATATACAAATAAAACATAATTGTAATGAAATTATTTCTGAAAATCAACAATTACTATCAGTGAATTCTAAATAAAACTTTGGATAGTCATAGTTTTCCAGGAATACAGATGGCACGATTATGCAGCAGTAGTCTGGAAAAGTAAAGATCCCTAGTCAAACAAAGTTAAAATGTTACGTTGGACTATTAATACAGTGGATAATAATAGTTGTTCATAAGTAACACTTTAGTAAATATGAGATAACTATGATGGATATAAGTTTTTACCATTATATATACACTACAAAGGCCATACTGATATTTAAAATATGTTCAATTGATAAGTAATATTTTATATATCAAACTTGTTTTGTTCTTAAAATTGTCTATATAATAAATCAACATGAATTTCTCTATTTTTTTTCTTGCTGAGAGCACTTACAATTTGATCTCTTAGACACTGTCTAGAATGCAATAATATTTTATATATTATGAATGTTAACCATGTTGCATAATAGAACTCTTAAATTTAATCATACTAAAATTTAAATGATATACTATTTCATGGAAAGTTATGAAACATATACAATTGTAAAATTTGTTTATTTCAACTATTTCAAAATTCATTTTCTCCACATGAACTTATTTTCCTAAGAAGATGAATATTAATAGTGTGTGAGTATACAGGACTCATTCTTGCTTTCTAGTAAAGTAATATTTCCTCATAAACATCTTATTTTGTATGCTGTATCATTGGTATTATATAGTTACTAAATCTGTTGCAGTACCTTATCACAAAAAAAATGTGTCCTTTACAATCTATGAGACTGAAAATTTTGTTTAATCTCACAAAGTTAGTATTATATGTTGAGATTACTTAAGCCTATCAACCTAATGTGTACTCTGTTTAACCTGTATTTAAAAGAACAATCCAAAAAAAAAAATATTTAACTGCCTTGTATTTTTCATGTAATCATCTTTTACATTACCTAAGCTAATTTATAGCTGTAATTTTAACTTATGTACTGGTCCCTTAACCAAGAATATTTCATGAATCTTTTCATGTGTTTTTTGATATTCATTTGCTAGAAAGAGCAAATATGTTTTGAGAGAAACCTTATAAAATGAATATCCATAATGAATATTGAAAAGAGCCAGTATACATATATTCCTTGGTTAACAATAATATATATAAGAATATTTGTTTTATGGGTCTGTTGGGGTCAATTGGACTCAGTGAGATAATCCCTTGTAAAACTCAGTTAAAGATTTCTGTAAGAGATTGCCCATTCTATGCCCATAGGATATTTTCTGTACTGTTCAATAAAATATAACATTAAGTCCTTTGTAGATACAAAGATACTTAGATATACAAATAAAGACACAAGGTTAGATTCTCAAGATAGCATGCAAGCAAGTACAGATGCATATCCATACAACAGGCAGAATGAATAGAAAACATGGGGAGAAGAAAAGAGAGCATTCAAATTCGGGTTTTCTCTTGGTTTAATGACATCAAGGAAGAACAGCCTTGATTTATTTCCTTAATCAGATACTGATACATTATTGTTGACTCTGGGTTTATTGGTATGTATTCAAAGAAACTAAAAACATCTGTTTGAATACTGGATCTCAAGTTCAATTTGACATTTCTTTTTTTGCATCTGCCTAGTAAGAGAACAGGTAAATATTGCAATAAATAATTCTTTAAAACACTGATACATTGAAATAGAAGGAAAATAAAATCAAGTTAGAAGAAAAGTTGAATGGTGACATACTCCTCAATAAGTCATGTCACAAAGCATCTAAATACAGCTTTATTTCTAGTCATTTAAACCAAATGCCCATTCCCTTATCTTATGAAAGATGATTTAGTAATACATGTTATATCAATATCTATAAGGCATAGAGTTCTGTAATAATAAACTGTTAATATTTTTAGGTTTTGTGTTTCCACTTACAAGTTGCTTTTCAAAATGAATCCATGAAGTATTATTGTATCAATAAGTGTAGGAAGCAGTTCTCCCCGCTGTCAGGATGACAGTTGGCATGTAGCCAGTTAGCTTGAGTAGGCACTTTGGCTATGGCTCATTGTAGAGAGAAGGTTCGTGCTTCCAGGTGTGGCTACTCGATTAGCCCACCTTGCATCACAGGAACAGCCAATTAACAGTGACAGCATAGCAGCTGTTGATGAGATTAAGGCAATGTATATAAAGGAGGCTGGGCAGTAGCCGGAAGGATTGGAAGGAGGATAGAAGGAGAGGATTGAAGGAGAAGAAGGAGGGCATTCAAGGGGCTGGAGGAAGAAGAAGGTAGAAGCAAACATGCTGTAACAAGGAACCTGAATAAAGCTCCTTGAAGAAGAACACGGTTGTAGCTTGCCTTTTATTCCGAGGGGCAGAGCAGAGGGCAAGCTACAAATAAGTTACAAACATTATACTACTATCACTGATGCCTTAGGCAAGTATGTTTTACATAAAACTATGAAGCTATTTTTCTAATTTTATGTATCTTATACCCTTTAAGCAGTATCAAATTTTTTGTCTATTATCATTTTTCTTCTGCCTAGGCATATGTTGTCAAAATGTATTTCAAGGAAAACTCAATGGCAATAAATTTTCTAAAAAATTTTTATATTTGTTCTTTTGCTTTTAACATCCTTATTGATATGTAATTCATATCAAATTCAATGTTTAAGGTAGTGTGATATTACATCTTATCAAAGTGTAATTTATGCTCAAGGAATTACATATAACAAAAGAGACCATTTTTAGTCTTCTTTATTATAGCATGGTTTACAGCATGATATAAACTAGAAAGTCTCCTAGGAAGACCAGACCTATCCAAAAATAATACCTACTAAAAATAACAAAACTCAGATCCTGTTTACACTTTTGTAAACTGGCATAAGCATGATAGGACCAATTAAAATTGCATAGTAAGCTATGCTTCTGTTTTAAATGCAGAAAAAAAATTAATAGGGCTCGAGTCATGAGTGATGACTGTGTTGCTTCATAGTGAGATCATGGATACTCAGTATACAGTTAAATATGAGATCACTGTCTGTTTTCTGTTTCCATATATATGTGAAAGAATTTGAAAAAATCAAGAACAATAAACTCTCTTAAATATGTAACAATAGTTACTTGTAGCATCTAGGCTAACATAAATACAGAGAAATTTTAATTCAGCAACATGGATACTCTGGCAAAGGATTCCATCCAAGGATGTAGGTCTGTTTGGTCAAGCTAGATGGAATATAGACACACCCTTAGGACATACCTTTAATCCCAAATAAAGGGGCAGACAAAGCAGAGAATCAGATAAAGATATGATAGAATCAGTCAAGTACAGGATATGCCCAACTAGGATATGAGAGCAGACAGGAAAGGGAGGCTACTGAAAGGTAGAGCAGGGAAAGTGTGGAGGGGAGTTCAGTAAGTGCAGCTCAGTTGAGTTCAGGTAATGCAGTGGTGTTCAGTTCAGTGCAGTTCAGAGAAGTTCATTTGAATAGAATTGAGTTCAGTTAAGTTCCACTATGTTTCATTCAGTTCTCTTAAGTTCATGCAGTCAGTGCAGTCAGCACAGTTTAGTTCATGGAATTTAGAAATAGTCTTTCTCAGCAGACCAATTCAGGGAGAAGTGCAGAGAATCCAGTTTGAAGCAGTCAGCTTGAAGAAGAGTTTTGACCCAGGAGACCAAGAAAGGGTGAGCTTCAGTGGGAAGCCTCTGAGAGTTCGAATGGATCTGGTGAATAAAAGTTACATTTACACATGACTTTGATGTTGGCAATTAATGATGTTTACTTCAATATTGAGCTTTTATCTATAAATATTAGAATGCATCTTATCTCACTCATAAGCATTGTTCATCATTTTCCACCTTTGATAGGAAGTACAGAATGTTTTTTTGCTGTTGTTATGTAATCTTCTTTGCTCATATTATAACAAACAGGCTTATTTATTCTAAATATTATACTCCATATTCTCATCAATGAAAATACTTCACTTCATTTCACTTTATATGTTGACATGGCTCATTCCTGTAATTCTTGGTTGTCAAGGTATTAGCATAGGAAAATAAGAAGATAGTAATCAAATATCCTTGTAGCTTAGCAGATCTTTGAACGTACCCGATCTTTTACTTATGTTTTTGTTCTGACTATGAGATAGAGTTCTTAATTAATTAATATGTCAATGCTTTTCTTAATGTAAAGTTCAAAACTAGAAAAATCTGATGGATATATATATATATATATATATATATATATATATATATATATATATATATCTGTGAAGTATACAACTATATTTATATAGTTATTAAAATAAGCCTAAAAATAAAGTAGTAATTAGTATGTGATTTCTTATGATAAATTACTCAAGAGTTTATTTATTTATATGTACTTAAGCATAGTACTTATGATTGATATTGCATAGTTTATTGAGGATAGATATACATGAGAAATATTGTACTAAAAATTAAATGAATTTATTGAAGAGTTCAAAAGGTTCTATAACAGAAGGATTTAAAGTACAATTTTAATAAGTATATTATCACCTGTAACCTAGTTTTGAAAGTACAGTTGGTCTACATACTCTAAATCCAGCAATCCTTCCTAATATACATATTTGATTATTGTTGGGATAAGCTCCTTGTGAATAATATAAAAGATGTTTTTGTATTATTCAAATGCTGGTTTCTGTACAAGCAGAAAGTTAAGTACAGGGCAGACTTTGGTATTGTTAATTTTATAAAGCATCACCTTTCTCAGAGTTTCATAACATTCTCTATATCACCTTCTGTATGGGTTAATAAAAAGCTGTACATTCTATAACAATGCAGGAAAGGACAGGTGGAACTTCAGGACAGACATAGGAATTATGGGAAAGAATCATGCATGAGGGATTCACCTCTGAGATGTGGAGGAAGTAGAACAAATGAAACTGAGGCGAGGTCACTAGACACCTGGCAGAACTTAGTTCAGTGTAGGTGGAAAATTTGAGTTATGAGCTAGTTTGGAGCAAGCATAAGCTAAGGACAAAAATACTGGAAATAAATATAAATCTTCATGTCATCTTTAAGGAAATGAATAGACATTCGAAACTATACATTTACAGATTTAAGTAAATTTTTCATTTCCTTTTGGAACAACAGCAACAAAAATTCCAGAGACACAATAAGGGAATATCGTGTAACTAAAGAGAAATAAAATTAAGTTATGGTATCTTTATGTATCTAACTAATTGCTTTGTACTTATTATTTTAATTATAAGAATGAAGTATGGTCTGATAATAATATGAATACATTTAATATTATGCTACTAGATGAATAAGAAAAGCACTGAATATATAAATGAGGGGAATTTTTTTTTTCAAGACAGGGTTTCTCTGTGTGGCCCTGGTTGTCCTGGAACTCACTCTGTAGACCAGGCTGGCCTCAAACTCAGAAATCTGCCTGCCTCTGCCTCCCAAGTGTGGGATTAAAGGCATGCACCACCACTGCCCAGTGAGGGAAAATTTTATACATACGTCCGTGCATAGACTTTTTAATCATATAAGACATATCTACTGTTTCAAATATTTGCTATTCTTTATGGGCAAAGCAATCAAAAAAGTTTTCTTTTAGCTTTCTGATGTGTATGTGAATATATACTACTTCAACATGTTGGAGCAGCATGACATTTTGTTTCTTCCTCTCTGAGTTCAAACATATATTTATTGAGAATATCCCAAAAAATTTACTGTAACATCAAGCACATGAGAAAATCATGAACACTCCTACAACCTGTCAGTAATATTTAATTCTAATTTGTTATCATTATTGCAGACAAAACTGGTTAACAACCCATTTACTAAAAATTAATTATTTAAATATCATTGGAATCAGGTGACATATACATTTAAAATTTGTTTAGTTTTATTTCTCATATAGAAAATCATCTGGGACCTTTCAATTTTTTTCAGTTCTTAAAAAAATTCTTTATATAATGTTTTTTAGTATTAATCTCAACATTAGTTGATCAACATAGTGGATCAACATTGTCTATAAGAATCTAAATAGAAAGAGAATATAAATATGTATCACCAAGAGAATCATGAATCATCTTCCTCCCTTAAATGATTTCCCATGTGAGATCTGGTCCAGATAAGCCTTATCAAATCTCTAATGCACATTTTTCAGCCTTAACTCTCTGAAATTCTGGACTGAGTGTACCCATCATTTTTTTTTTCTTTTTCTTTTCGTAGGTTATGTAAAACATATGTATGAAATTGAGGATGGTATTATTTTTTCAATAACTGTCAATTACAGAAGATACATGCAGAACTAAAAGAAAAAGTCAATTCCATCTCAAGTTGCTCATTGTTCAGGCTTTAACATGGAACTGAATAATCATTAGAGACAAGAGACTACAAATCCTAAGTTTAAGTGCCTTATATATTTTCTGACACAAGTTGACGTATATTTGTTTGTTTAAAGTTTAAAGCTAATCTAGGCCTCCCTGCACATATGTTGTAAATGTGCAGCTTGGTTTTCATGTAGGTCTCAAACATCTGGAGTGGGGGCTATTCCAAAACATGCAGCCTGTATATGGAGTACGGTCTTCAAAAAAAAAAACAGTTGTTCAGTTATTCATGGAATATTATTTTTTTTTATATCTCTTGTATTCAGTTTGCAACTACTTCAATGAGAATTTTTGTATGTAAATTCATGAGGGATATTGGACTATAATTTATATATTTTTGTTGGGTCTACACTTGATTTCACTATTTCAATATTATTTGCTTTGTGAAGGAGCTTATTGTGGTTCTGAATTTTTTTAAACATAACTCAAAAAGTGTTGCTTGTTTGAAGGCTCTATAGAATTCTTGTATAAGTATATCTGACCCTTGGTATTTTGCTTGTTTGTTTATTTTCATTTTATTCTGTTTGAATGCTTTTTAAATTTTTTTGATTTGCTGAAAATAAAAATTAAAAAAAAAAAAAAAAAAAAAAGCTAATTTAATTTCAACGTATAAAATATTTTGTTTTTGAATACTTCCTCTTTTGAAAAGATTCAGCAATGGGAAAATTACAATGAAATTTTTATATAGATATTGACTTAGATTATCTAAAATAAATATCACCTATAGACTTACTTTTAACCCTTCTTATTGAAACATGTCTTTTTGCATTTAATATTGCCTTTCCTCATTTAATATTTTCCCTCATTCTACTTCTCTCAGGTCGTCCCCACCTCATCTTTCATCTGAATTCCTTCCTTCTATCTGACCCTTGGTATTTTGCTTGTTTGTTTCTTCTCATTTTATTCTGTTTGAATGCTTTTTAAATTTTTTTGATTTGCTGAAAATAAAAATAAAAAAAAAAAAAAAAAGAAATTGCAAGGTGCAAAAAAAAAAAAAAAGAAAGAAAACAAACAAGGGCCGGGCGGTGGTGGCGCTCGCCTTTAATCCAGCACTTGGGAGGCAGAGGCAGGCGGATTTCTGAGTTCGAGGCCAGCCTGGTCTACAGAGTGAGTTCTAGGACAGCCCGGGCTACACAGAGAAACCCTGTCTCGAAAAACCAAAAAAAAAAAAAAAAAAAAAAAAAACCAAGGTTTTTTCCCTTTATATGTACATTTATTTACATTGCCCCATCTAGGTTCCCTCTCTTACATTTTCTCATCCCATTCCTCCTACCCCTTGCCTCCAGAAATTGTACACACACACACACACACACACACACACACACCCACCAGGTTTCCCCTTCCCTGGGGCCTCAAGGGAACATTTTCTCCCACTGAACCTCTGCTGTATATATGTGCCATGAGTGTTCGACTATCCCATATATACTCCTGGTTGGTGGCTCAGTCTCTGGGAGCTCCCTGATATCTGAATGAGTTAAGACTGCTGGTCTTCTATGGGATCACCCTCATCTCAGTTTCCACCTTCATTCCAATGAATGGGTTTAAGTATCTGCATCATTCTTAGTCATCTGCTGTTATCACCTCTCAGAGGACAGCCATGCCAGACTACTGTTTGTAAGCATATCATACTATCAGTAATAGTGTCAGGCCTTGGTGTGGCCTACCCCCATGAGATGAATCCCAGGTTGGGTCTGTCATTGAACCATCTCTCCTTCAGTCTCTTATCCCTTTTGTCCCTCCAGTTCTCTTAGACTAGAACATTTCTGGGTCAGAAATTTTTACTGTGGGTTAGTAACCCAGTCCCTCCAATTGAGACCCTGTCTATTTACTAGAAGTAGACTCTTCAAGTTCCTCTCCCCAATGTTGGGCATTTTGGCAAAGGTCACCCCCATTGAGTCCTGAGAGTCCTTCACCTCCTGGGTCTCTGGTACTTTCTAGAGGATCCTCCCAACTCCTACCTCCCAAGGCTGATTATTTCTATATATTCCCTTTGCCCTCTGGGCTTCTCTTCAGTCCCAACCCTTCCCCTATACCTGATCCTGTTCCACTTTTCTTCTCCATCCTCCCTCTCCCACCCAGATCCCTCCCTCCCTCTGCCTCCAGTGATTATTTCTTTCCCTCTTCGAAGTGGGATAAAAGCATGCTCATTTGGGCTTTTCTGCTTGTTACACTTCTTATGGTCTGTGGGTTGTATCCTAGGTATTCTGTATTTTTTGGCTAATATTCATTTATCAGTGAGTATGTACCATGCATGTCCTTTGAGTTCTGAGTTACATCACTCAGGATGATATTTTCTAGTTCCATCCATTTGCATGCAAAATTCATAATGTCCTCATTTTTAATAACTGAATAATATTCCATTGTGTAAATGAACCACATTTTCTATATCTAGTCTTCTTTTGAGGGACATCTTTGTTGTTTCCAGCTTCTGTCTATTACAAATATGGGTGCTGTGATTAGGGTGAGGCATATGTCCTTGTGGTATGGTGGGGTGACTTTTGAGTATATGCCCAAGAGTGGTATAGTTGAGTCTTCAAGTAGAACTATTTCCAATTTTCTAACTTACCACCAAATAGACTTCCAGAGTTCCAAATCCAACAGCAATGGAAAATGTTCCTCTTTATCCACATCCTCACCAGCATGTGCTGTCACATGAGATTTTTTATCTTAACCATTCTGATTGATGTGAGGTGTAATCTCAGTGTCCTTTTGATTTGCATTTCTCTGATGACTGAGGACTTTTTTCTGTGTCTCAAAAGAGATTGAAATCTCATCTATGCCCCAGCTAGCCAGCTGATTAGTGAAAATCAGTTTAGAACAGGTAAGTAATTTGAATTATGTATTTTCCTGCTGCCTGAAAAGAAGACATCCTCGCCTTAATGCCACTCATCCCCAACTGAGAGAAGGCACCCAAATTGGTCGCTGCTAAATATAAAGTAAAATTGAATCTGTGTGTTAGACTTGATGGAGGGTATCTAATAGGTTATTGCTAAATGCATGGCTGCCTGTCTCTTTTATTGGGAATTTTATTGGCTAGTATTAAGCACTGGCCTGCTATCTGGTATTGATCTTGTAGGTGGCATTGTTTGTAGCTCCCAGCAGAGATTCCAACAACTACTGCTAGTATGGAACTGACTCAGGATGGAACAAAGTGAATCTACAGACACTTCTTTACAGATGTTAGTAAACATATTCTTGTTTTGTTTTGTGTGTTTCTAGCATTTTTTTTAATTTTATTTATTTACTTATTTAAATCACATCATAATTTACTTATTTACACAGAGGTTATAAACACAAAAAGGCAGGATGTGGAGAAGGGAATGGCACCGGAGCATAGGTAAACATATTCTTAAGAAAACAGGATAATGATAAAGTTTTTATATGTGTGATGCAATGTTTGTGTATCTGGGTGGTATGTGTTTGGGTATGCTTATGTGTGTGTAGCAATTTTGGGAATTTGTGTGGTGTGTAAGTAGCATGTGTATGCTTTTGTAGTGTATTTGTGTTGTATTTTTACCTGTGTGGTATACTGTGTGTGTGTGTGTGTGTGTGTGTGTATCTGAGCAAGAGAGAGAAAGAGAGAGAGAGAGAGAGAGAGAGAGAGAGAGAGAGAGAGGAGTAACTCCTCCTGAGAACAGGCTACGTTAACTGTTAAAGATCATAAATTTTCCTCACACAAGAAACCTTTGCATAACAAATGGAGCTAAGGACAAGAATTATTTTCTTTGAGAAATTAAAACAAGTGCTTTTTTAGAACTACTTCACTGTTTTTTTAGCTATTTCAAGATTCTAATCCTAACTTTCAGAATTACAGGTCTTCTCTTAATCTGTAAATTATCTTTTCTTTATGGGACACATTCGTTTTCATTCTATGCTTCCTGGTCCTATGCATGAAGGTATGAATAAATTTAATTACTTAACAATAATTGTTGTTTTCTATGAAGGTAACTTAGCAAAATCTTACAACATCAAATCACTGGTATTCTCATCAAAACTACTCCTGCATTCCTGAAGAATTTTCAGGTCAACTTGGGAATTAACCCCCGATGAGCCTGTATCCTTGTGATTTAAAGCAGACAAATGTTACAAATGTCTTGTCTTTTCGAAAGTTAGTCTTTATTCTTGTATGTATGGACACTTACTTTTCATTGCTATTTATACATTTACCTAACCTTGGAAAGCTTTCAAAAATGTAATAAAACATATAATTTGCTATCTTATACTTCTGGGAATTTCAAGGGCTTTAAAAGAGGCAATATCCTTGTTTATACATCAAAAACCTTTAAAACTTGGTGTTTGATTTTTAATATCTCACATTCCCTCTAGTTCACAAGGACAACATATTATGAAATGAGCTGATCAGACATTAAAAGACATTTGCATCATAATTTAAAAGATCGAGACTGGTTACTTGTTTTTTTTATTATTTCAAGTTTGTAATAAGATAAAAGACATACTAACTAGATAATAAAAAAAGACAGGAAAATCTCTGTTTATATGGTCCCACAGGTCTCTATAGGTACCCAGACAGAGAGTTTCACACCAGCCACTTCCTGGCCCACTTTAGCAATCAAAATCTATCTATAGGCTCTCCGTCCATGTCAGATACCTGATTAAAAGAACACACTGAAGACATGGTTCCTGATTGCATCTGATTGGACTTTTAATTCTATATTCAGGGGATACATGAGATATACCAATTGCTAAATATGCATCTATTTCCTATAAGAATACTGTTTGTCTGACTGTATAAATTATACCAAGTGTCCTAACATATTTTTTTCTCATTGTATGTGACCCAACTTATATTTTGTTACCTGTTGATCTTTCCAAACATTGGTATGAAAGTTTTATTATGTGAACATTTCAATGGGATTCCAATGCTGTCTTGTAGCATTATATAGACTTATCACTGCACTTGTATTAGATGATGGAATCTATGTCATCATCAGCTACCTATCTGATTTAGCATATGTACACCCCTAATCATGTAAATTCCTTATCCCAAAATGTTTCTTTAGCACTGAATACTCAGAATAGCATTGATAGAAGTTTGACAGAGAGAATTAGTGTTTTAGATAAAGGCACACTTAACATAGGAACTCAGGTTCAAAAATTAATACACATTTAACTACTTCATGTCATGACAATTATAAATGGATTTGTGTCACCCTCTCTCCTACAACAAGGTGAGAAATGTCCTAGAAAGAGATACAATCACATTGGCTTGATTGGTGTGTGGAACAACTTACAACTTGTTATTGATATAGTTATTTTACATTCCCAGATTAGAGCTATCAGTCATTTGAGGCTGCAGAGTTCTTGAGCAGAAGAATTGGTTTATTACTTTTTAAAATTCAATCATATATTTTGTTAAAGACAACTTTTTATGGAATTTTCTTATAAATATAAGAATTATTATAGAATTAATTGTTCTGCTTTTGTTTCACTTTCCAGTCATGTCAAAACACTTAGGGTTTTCTCAAAATGAGATTTATAAGCTTTGTTTATTTTAATCAATGGCAGGAGATGCCAAGAGCCATCTAGAAGCTAAATACTAGCGGGTGATCTTTGTGAGATGGTTCTGCAATGGACTAAAATGTGTAAAAATGTTGCTACTCTAGGCAAGGTGGAGGAAATATTCCTGCTATTAATATACTTTCCCTGTTATTGTTAAGTATATAACAATCACTAAGTATTGACCCACCCTTTTGAGCAGATTTTTACAGACCTACAAAGATACACTGTCTTGTAGTGATGCTATATAGACAAATAGTTAATTATTCTAAAGAATTCCTTGCTTGATTCAAATAAAGTTAGGAACAAAGATTTTAGTGATATTCTTAATTGCTAGAAATATGTAATAAAGTTAGATTCAAAAATAGATTATACCTACTCTTCATAATAGTAAGCAAAGGCTACATAATAAGAAATACAAAGAACTTTCATAATTTTATACACACAAAAAAATAGATTTGGGACAATTTTGTGTTCAAAAAACAAAAAACCATATCGGTCAAAGGATAAAGTCACAGGTGTGAACTATGATAATACAAGGCCATGTAATACCTGTTACTTTGAAATTATGATGAGTATATTATAATGAAACCCTGCTATGAACTTAATATCAATATCCTTTTGCAACTCCCATTCTGTGTAACATTTTATCTCTGAGTAATTTTCTGAAGAACATATAAAAGACCAGAGAAAGGAAATAAAGTTGTTGCTTGAATGGTTTGGCTTGAGGAGATTGGCCTCATCCATCCATCTACCCGTTCATTCATCCATCCATCCATCCATCCATCCATCCATCCATCCATCCATCCATCTATTCATCCATGCATTCATCTATCCATCCATCTGTCCATCTATCCATCCATTCATCCAAATGTGTATGTCTGTTTTTCTATATGTTTGTGTTTAGATATAAGGGCATATATGTAAGCATGCATGAATACTTGTGGAGTCAATTGTGACAAATGGTTGGGCTCGGTCAGAGTGTAGGTGTATGAATGTTTGTATGCATGTGCCTGTGCATATTTACCTGTTAAAGCATCTTAATTCTTTTTCTTTCCTTCATCTCTTGTTCACAAAGAGTTAACCAGTTTATTCAGAGAGACATCTGACTGCTACACCAGAGAAAAAACACCAGAGATAAATCTTTTTACTTAATCCACACTCTCTGATTTACTTTGAGGTGCTAAGTGTCAGAGACTGCAGTTTCTGGCCTCAGAGAACCTCAGGGAGTTCAGTTACCATTGCAATGTAGCTTAGACATAAGGCAGGCAATTTTTTTTTTATACAAAAGGCAACCCTACATATCTCATAAGAACATGTCTTATCCCTGCTGCTGATGCTCTTTTCTCTCAGCTTACCTCAAGAGAGAACCAAGAAAGAAGAGCCCATGGGACTAGCCCCTGACAATTTTCTGGCTAATGGGTTAAAGGATAATAGAAAGGCCCATTAAATTATAAAGCAATAGAACCATTAAAGATTAATGTTAAAAGACACAATGAATGAACCTCAAAAAACCTAACACCAATAGAGTTGCAAGATTTCTAAATGACAACTTCAACGTACAGACAATAAAATTAATTTTCAAATAGAAAAAACTTGTTCAAGTTCATGAAGAAATGATCAGCAAGAATAGTATTTGTGACCTACACTACTATAAAACATTGGAGCATTCTTTTCATTGTGCTGAGGGATTGAGAATTGCTTTCAAGTACTAAGGTAAAATCATTTGTAAGAAAACCAAATTCTCATAAAGACAAATTCACCTGCTAATAGATGCCATTAAAGAAGAGCTGCAGGGGCAAGTGAGCTCCCTGGAGACAGCCCATTGTCTTGCTCAATTGGGATGAGTGAACTCTGGTGCAACAAGGACCCAGAGACTTTATCCTAGAATTTCCTGCTACTGATGTGCTTTCTTATACTTGTCAAGATTAGCTTGCTGTGAGTTCACACCAAGAGACTCTCATGTGTATATAACTTGGTGTAATTACTTCCAGGAGGATACCACACTCTGCTGGTCTAGTATTTTGCTGATTAACATGAAGATGAAAGTTCTTGAGATAATTCTGTCTAGATGAATTAATGATTTTATTGAATTTTTGACTTGATTTAAGTAGTTTTAAGATATTAGCTTGATTTATATATTTTTGGGAAGTTAGTGTAATTGATACAAAAGATAAAGTTAGGAAATTAGGATAGTTGATAGAAAGTTTTCAGTTAGAATCAAGAATAAAGTGTGCCCGTTCCTGATAGAATGGCAAAGGTGCATGAGTTAGAGAACAGTAGTACAGTGAGTATTCATACATAACAAGCACATAATTGTAGAGGCAAGAATAGGCTTGGGACAGGTTAATGATGGAAGTAAGCATATACTCTAGGAGGGGCCTGAGTTCTTTGATCTTGTGATCTAGGGATGAGGTAACATGTTTTTGGTGTACACCAGTAAATGATAAGGTTAATAAGCAACAAATAATTCCTATATGAGTAAAGCAGAAAATAGATGATAAGTCAGCTTAGCTAATCAGAACTTCAAAATAAAACATAAGACAGACAAACCTGCTCCCTTGTAAGTATAGGTTGTCCTTAACCAAGCCTAGGGAGAACTTTGTTAATCAATGGCTAAAAATTACTGCTTTGAGGTCACAATGAGCTTTTTGAAAAGAAAGATAAATGAAAATTGTTTAGTTATATATAAGTTTCATATAAGAAATGTATAATCAATATTCTGTTGTAATTTTCTTTTATGTAATGATTTTAATCTCTTTTTGAAGAATATGTTTTTGTGATTATGATTGGAAAACATGGAACTTGTGGCTAAGGGGTAATTTTGGCTCAAGGGGAATAAAATGGGGTGAAGAGAAGAAATAAGTAGCTGGACCATCTCTTTGTATCAAACATTCTGTGTGCTGTGTGACTGTTTGATTCCTGCCCCGCCTTCTTTTCTATAATTGATGGATGCCAAAGAAAACTCTCAGCACTGACCTCATAGACTGCCTGTGTCAGTTTACCCTTTAGTGTCAAAGCTAGTTTTTGGCAACCTTCTTTTGTTTGTTTGTTTTTCCTTATGAAATTGAGAACTCTTCTTCCAAGTTCTTTGAAGAATTGTTTTGGACTTATGACAGGGATGGTATTGAATCTGTAAATTGCTTTTAGTAAGATGACCATTTTCACTAAGGTAATCCTACTAATCCATGATCTAGGGAGATCTTTCCATCATCTATCTTCCTTAGTTTCTTTCTTCAAAGACTTCAAATTCCTGTCCTATAGGTTTCTCACTTGCTTGGTTACAGTTATAAAATACCAAGGCATTTTATGTTATTTGTGGCTATTGTGAAGGGTACTGTTTCCCCAATCTTTCTCAGTCTTTTTATCACTTGTATAGAAGAAGGCTACTGATTTCTTTAATTTTGTATCCAGCAACTTTGTTAAAGGTGTTTTCAGCTGTAGGTGTTAAATTCTGGTAGAATTTTGGGGATCACTTATGTATACTATATCATCTGCAAGTAGTGATACTTTGATTTCTCCCTTTCCAATTTGTATCCCCTTGATCTCCTTTAGTTGTCTTATTGCTTTAGCTAGAATGCCAGGTACTATATTGAAGAGATATAGGAAGAGTTGAGAGCCTTGTCTTGTTCCTGATTTTAGGGAAATCCTTTAAATTTATCTCCATTTAATTTTTTGTTAACTATTGGATTTAGAATATTTCCTTTATTGTGTTTAGGTATGCACCTTGTATCCCTAATCTCTCTAAGACTTTTATCATGATGGGGAATGGGATTATGTCAAATGGTATTTCACCATCTACTGAGATGATCATATTTTTTCTTTTACTTTTTTAAAGACTTATTTATTTTATTTCATATATTTGAGTACAGTATTGCTCTCTTCAGACAAACCAGAAGAGAGTATCTGAGCCCATTACAGATGGTTGTGAGCCACCATGTGTTTGCTGGGAATTATACTCAGAAATCTGGAAGATCAATTAGTGCTCTTAACCAATGAGCCATCTCTCCAGACCCAGGGTTTTTTTTTTTTTTTTTTTTTTTAATGGTTGATTATATTTGTGGAATTTTGTATATTAAACCATCTATACATCCTGGGATGACTCCTACTTCATCATGGTGGATGATGTCTTTGATGTGTTGTTGGATCTGGTTTGTGAGTATTGTATTGTGAATTTCTGCATCAATTTTCATAAGAAAATTGTTCTGAAATTCTCTTTCTTGGTTGAGTTTTGTGTGGTTTATAGCTCAGTATGATTCTGGGCTCATAGAATGAGTTTGGTGGTGTTCCTTCTGTTTCTGTTCTGTGGAATAGTGTGAGAAATATTTGCCTTAATTCAACTATCTGGCCCTAGGCCTTTTTTGGTTAGGAGAATTTTCATGACTGCTTCTATATTCTTAGGGTTTATGGGAGTGCTTAGATGGTTTACTTGATCTTGATTTAATTTTGGTAAAGTGGTATCTGTCTAGAAAAACATCTGTTTCTGAAGTGGAAACTTCTAGTTTCTTTGGAAAGTCAGTTGGATCAGATGGTGTTTTGCTGGGCCAAACATGTGAAGGAGTGTTTTCCTGAAGTGGGCACAGGTGAAAAGATGTTTCCCTAAGGCAGACATGTGAAGCAAAATTCACTTGAAGCAGACAATGGAAAAAGGATGTTCTGTGAAAGCAGGCATGAGAAAGGACTTGTAATGAAGAATTAATTCTTCACTAAAGACACACATCTATTGGTTTGCCTTCCATTATGTTGTTGAGCTTCATTTGTCATGTCTTCAAGATAAAAGCAAACAAAAAACTTCTAGTGATATACAAGCAGATTCTTGATCCTTGAGGCAAGACACATGGTGATCTAAGACCTGTGAAAGACTCATGATGTTTTCACAGAGTATAAACAGAAACGATTTGACAGTTACAAGGGGCTTGCTTGCATAACTAGATTTGCAAACTTCCTGGTCTTGAATCTTTGTTGATCTTCACTTTACTGTTGACAGAGGCATACCAAAGAACTTCTCCTGCTGTCTTTCTTGTCCTAATCCTTCTTGCTACTTAGTGTTGATTCAGCTGAGGGCTGCCTGTCTCTGCTAGGTCATGCCACTGCTGATTCATGTTTTCTATCTTAACACTACCATACAGGACTGCTGGTATATTTCTAAAGTGTTTGCACATGGATCAAGCTGCCACTCATGACTCCTGTGAACTGAACTGCTGACTTCCTGACAATGCAAATGGAATTAGCTCCAAACAGCAGTTTCTAAAAAGGTCCACTGCCCCCATATCCTTATAACCTTTCTTTCCCACTACCTCTGGTAGGGGCTGAGCTACAAGGGTTTGGTTATTCCCTCCTGTCTACTATTCTTGGGTGTATTTGCTTCTTTTTTGTTTTACTTAGAGCCTCAACTCTCCAATTTCTTTATGAAGACTCATGCTGCTATGAACTTTCTTCTTAGCACTGTTTTTATAGTGTCCTATAAGTTTAAGTATGTTTTATCTTCATTTTCATTGAATTCTAGAAAGTCTTTATTCCTTTATCTCTTCCCTGGCACAGTGATCATTGAGTAGAGAGTACTTCAGTTTCTATGAGTATGTAGGTTTTCTGTTGTTGCTGTTGTTAAAAAACAGCTTTAATTCATGATGATCTGACAAAATCCGTGGGGTAATATCAACCTTGTATCTATTGAGGCTTGTTTTGTGAACAATTATATGGGCAATTTTGGAGAAGGTTTCATGAGGTGCTGAGAAGGTATATTTTTTGTTTGTTTGGGTCAAATGATCTATATGTTAGGTCTTCTTCAATCAAAATCTGTTAGTTCCGTTATTTGTCTGTTTAATTTCTGTCTTGACGGCCTGTCCATTGGTGAGCATGGAGTGTTGATGTTTCCTACTGTTAATTTGTGGGGTTTTATGTGTGGTTTAAGATTTATTACTATGTGGATTTCCTTGTATTTGGGGCATATATGTTCAGAATTGAGACATCATCATGTTGGATATTTTTTCATTGATAAAGTGTCCTTCCCTGTCTCTTTTGATTAGTTTTGGTTGAAAATCTTTTTTATTAGATATTAGAATGGCTACTACAGCTTATTCTTTTGCTCAGAAAACATTTTTCCCACCATTTATACTGTGATAGTATCTTTGTTGCTGAGATGTGGTTTTTCTTATCTGCTTTTTTCTTTTCTTTATTTTTATTGGATATTTATTTACATTTCAGATGTTATCCCCATAACCCATTTCTCCCCACCCTTGCCCAGGAACACCCTATCCCATCCCCCCTCCTCCTGCTTCTATGAGGAAGTGCCCCCATCTACCCCCACTCCCACCTCCCCACCCTTGAATACCCCCACACTCAGTGTCCAGTCTTCATGAGACCAAGGATATCCTCTCCCACCTATGCCTGACAAGGCCATCCTCCCCTACATATACAGCTAGAGCCATGGGTCCCTCCCTATGTGCTCCTAGGCTAATGGTTTAGACTCTGGTAGGTATTGTTACTCTTCTCATGGGGCCGAAAACACTTTCCGCTCCTTCAGTCTTCTCTCTAACTCCTCCATTCAGAGGCAGGTGCTCATAGCTAACCACTGAACTGATCAAGAGATGTGTTTTGAATATACAGAACACTGATGAATTCTATTACCTATCCATTTTGTTAACCTGTATCTTTTCCTGGGGAATTTACTCCAGTGATGTTGAGATATATTAATAACCAATGATTGTTACTTCTGTTATTTTTATGTTGGTCGTAGTTGAGTGCATGTATGAGTGTGTGTGTATGTTTATGTGTATGTGTTTCTCTTCTATTGGTTTTAATGATGTGAATTTATTTATTTATTGTGTTTTCTTGAGTATAGTGGGCCTCACTGGATTGGAATTTATGTTCTAGTACCCTCTGACTGGCTGGAAATGTAATGCTTAAATCTGGTTTTGTCATGGAATATCTTTGTTACTCCATCTATACTGATTGAAGATTTTTGTGTTTCATAGTTTCAGTTGACATCTGTTGTCCCTTAGGGTTTCAAGATAATTGTCCAGGCCCTTTCAGCTTTTAAAGTCTCAGATAAGAAATCAGAAGTAATTCTGATAGGGCTTCCTTTTTATGTCACTTGTTCTATTTCCCTTTCTGCTTTTAAAATTCTTAGTTCTGTTTTTTCTGTTTATTTATTTGTTTGTTTGTGTATTGATTATTATGTGGCAAGAGTATTTTCTTTTCTGGTACAATCTGGTGTTCTGTAACCTTCTTAAAACTTTTTAGTCATCTCTTTCTCTAGGGAAATTTTCTTCTTTTATTTTGTTGAAGATATTTTGTGGGCCTTTGATCTAGGAATCATCTTCTTTTATTCTTTTTATTCTTAAATTTTATCATTTTATACTTTCTCAAATTTCCTGGATAGCTTGGACATTTTGGGTTTTGCATTTTTGTTTACTGACATATTGATTTCTTCTATTGTATCTTTTACACCTGAGATTCCCTCTTCCATCCCCTCCATTCTTTGGTAATGGTTATTTCTATAGTTTCTATTTCCATTCTTAGGTTACCATGTCTTCAAGTCTGCTTTCTTATACTAGTACAATTAGCTCATGACACAGGAAGATTTACAGATCTCTATTTACAGTATTATTTATCAGGAACCTACTCCTAGCACCAGTTCTATCTAGAAGGCAACAGAATGGTGGAGCATCAGCAGAGGCCAACACTTGGTTTTGAGAGTATAAAGGTTGCCTAATATAATAATGTTTACCTGTCTCAACCCTAAATTATTCTGGGGCCAGAAGCTGCAGGCCTTGGGCAATTAACAATCAATTGGAAAATAGCAGGTGATTAAGTAAAAGATTAATTGCTAGTGCTTTTTTCTCTCTTGCCTGGAAATAATTTTTCTCACTGGCCAGGCAGGAGAGAAGCTTCAGCATTTAACTTTTATTGAACAATGAAAAGAAAACCATTTTCACAGAAATGGAAAAAATTAAAACATCTTTAACATGTGAAGTATGCAGAGAAACACACTCATTTACACATAAAGCCATAAAAAAACTATTTTCCCAGGGCCCAGGTATGTAAGTCTCATCAACTTACATACTTAAACACATACACCTATAGATACATATACATATATATTTGGTGAATGGAAGTAATGGTTTAATGTGCATGATCCATAGAATAAGCACCAGCACAGAAATAATGCATGAATTATAAATTAAAATAAGCTCCAATATTTATTGGATAGAGAAAAATAAAAGATTCTACCTTTCAGTTGCTAAATGAAAGAAACCTAATTCTGTAAGAAAAAGTATCTGCACATGTCAGTAAGAAAAAAATAAAAGCCTGGCTGCTAAGACCAAAATTTATCCCCTGGTAAGAAGAAGCCTGCCTGCTCTCTCTACAGCTCCCCCTTTTCTGCTCCATGCTCTTTCTCTTCTTGCCCCTCTCTTCTCTGCTCTGTTATGCTTCATATAATATTATTACTGTTCCTAGTTTCTGTACTTTTACAGAAATATAGATCCCATGGTATTCCAAGTATCCTTTGTCCAAAATTCACAAGTTAAACATAAGTTAAAATCATAAATTGAATGAGAAGTGACAAGAAAGATCTTTATATGTGTTTCCCTTCAGACTAGTTATCTAACTAAACATTATCTCCACTAGCTCCACAGGATCATTTAACCTTAAGACCTATAATCCTTATGCCTAAGTTAACATGGTATGCCAAGAGCCAGAGTGTCTCATTAGTATTGAAGTTTTGTATAGATAAATCCATCAATATTTCATCTTCTGTCCTTGTACTTACAATAAACTGTTCATTCCCTTTTATGACCTTTAGTTTTCAGATAATGGTTTTACAGCATAAAGGAATGTTTTTCTTAATCCAAAATCAGTTTCATGTATGCTTTCTATCTTAGTAAAAATGACGCATTACACATGAAGGCTTACAGAATTCTATTTGCAGTTTGGAAATTACAGACAGCTAAAAATTGCTTATAAGATTTTATGAATTCTAGGGACATACTCTTAGGAAGTAAAAAATCATCTGTTTGTCTACACAATGTTGCTACAAAAGAGTACACCTACATTGTCCTGCTGAAAATCTACCCAATAACGTAGGCTAAATCCCAGGAGTTAGTATATTAATTTATTAATAGCAAGAAAGGCATATCAGCTACAAAAATCAATCCTGAGATGATGTCTTTCTAGGTCTTGCTTCCCAGAGGTCATCCATTGCAATCCATGCAAAAATGGTGGGCCATCTCAAAATCGTTATCTGCTAACTTTTAGAGTATACAAGATGGCTCCTGACACTTATATATAGGGATCATAGGATTACTTGTATTGACTTAAGAATTCTATAATATTATTTGGAAATGGTGAAATTATCAAATTATCTGCACAGAATTAATAAATGAGAGTTCATCTTCATGTTGACCTGCAGAAAAATTTGCCCAACAGGGTGGATGGACTATTGCCTAGGAATCATTAAGCTATATAACAGTAACAGGAAAGGCATATCAGTAGCAAGAACCAATCATTGAATGAACTCTCTGGAGGCCTGGCAACTCAGAGTTCACACATCACAGACTTTGAAAATTGGTGGGCCATCTCCAAAAAACTCACTTGCATATCTTAACCTATTCTAGATGGATTCTGACAAGGCCAAACTTTTTATTGAAAAGTAAACATTCTGAGAAATTAGAAAGACTAAAATCTCCTGGCTCAATATTGCTTTATTCATAGAAAACACTTATGTAACATTTATGTCTTTGTATTCAAATCAACCTCTGGATCAGAGAGAATAGCTCAGTTGGTAATGTGCTTACTATGTAAGCAAGCAATCCTGAGTTTGTCTCAATTCACCTGACACTGTCTTAAATAAGAAGCTCTATACTGGGATGAGTGTTTCTCCCACTCTTGGATTTCATTAGTTGTTTGTAGTTCTTTGTGTAGGAATGAAACCTCCTGATCTCCCTCCCTAACCTCTGTCCACATTCCCCTGTCTATTATTTTTGCCTCTATCTAGATCATATTGTAGAACAATAATTAATGAAGAAGGATACCATGAATCTGAAAACAGAGCAAAATATAATATAAGGAAGGGTTTGGGGGGAAGCTAAATATTATGTAATTATAATTTTAAAACACTGTCAACACATCGGAGAAAGACAAATAACATCATCATATTCTTAGCATCTGCAACATTGTATATGAAGCTAATAATGTGCATACACACTTGTACACAGAGTATCATAAACTTCCACACAAAGAAATCTTTGCTATCATAATAGTGTAATTTTAAAGCTAATGCTTAAGAGTCTAATCTTAGATGATTATAATATTATCAACTGCCTAAAACCATATAATTAAATCACAAATAAGAAATTTGTTATAATGGGTTGTATGTATGAAATATATTAAATAAATATTATATAATGAAAATAACACAAGATTTAGCATTAGGAATATAAGGATTCAAATTTTGATTATAAAAATTATATAGAGAAAGAATATATGAAAGCATTTGTTTGATTTGTGTGAAATTTGCACATGATCCTTAGATAATTTAAATGACCTCATCATATTAATATGAGTAATAATTTCCACCTTGGTCATTTATTATAAACAATAAATACTAGATGATAAATACATAAGATGATAATTTATAATATAATTGTTACAGAAAGCAGGACATTGTGTTCTCTTCTTTAGGAGAAGTATTGGGAATCAATACTCCTGAGAAGGCTGCTAATTAATGAGGTATTAATAAAAATATAAAAAACATCAAAGCCAACATATGGGAAAACTGGAAAAAAAAGCTAGCACAATTCCCAGTAGATTCCTATTCTAAGTTTTCAAGTTCTGAATTCAAAGGTATTGATTTAAATAATATATGGGATGAACATTTCAAGTTACTAGTGACAAATGGCTACAAACATGATATAAAGAAACACAATAAAGAAGTAAAGAATGTCATGTAGGATGTGGAGAAGCCATGATAAAAGCATGAGAATACCTTCAACATGGAGTCAGCACCCTGGAATAGAAATTTAGCATGTAAATTGAAATTGAAGAGAACAAAAAGCATAAGAAATAAAACAAATAGAAACCACATTAAGAATCATAACACTCAAAAGGACAAAATTCTAGAGGGATCAGTTTGAATTGGAAAAAGAATGAAGGGACATGAAGGAAAAGCTCAGAACTGCATCAAAACAATAATATCTAGCTCCTACTGAAAGACTGATGGCTACCACAGTAAAGCCATCAATATTATATTTAGAGTAGTGGTAGTTTCTGTTGTTCTCAGGGTAATATTATAAGTTTCATCCAAAGTGAAGCATCTTTCAGTGGGAAGAAGTTCTGGTAGTAGTTTAAATAAATAAACTATAAGAACAAAAACAACAACAACAAAACAGATAAGAATCAGGACATGTACTGGAAAACTCAGAACTCATACTCACTCTTCTTTTCTATGCTATTTTATTCAAGACAATGGAAAACTCAAACCAGAGTTTTAAACTTCTCTGATATATTTAACTTGAGGCAACTGTGGCAATCCTTTGAGGCAAAAATAAGCAAATAAAAATAAGTGATAAATTGGTAAAATCCTAAACTAGTTTATATTTAGTTCTTTAAAATGAAGTGAAATATTTCTTTAGGGTTTCCACTGCTGTGAATGGAAAACAGGACCAAGGCAACACATAGGAAGGAATATATTTAAATGTGGCTGGCTTATAGTTTCAGAGGTTCAGTCCATTATCATCTTGGCAGGTTGGATAGCAGTGTATAGGCTGACATGGTGCTGGAAGTGCCAAGAATTCTACATTTTGATCTGAAGGCAGGCATGAGAAGATTGTCTTCCACAAGTAGCCAGGAGGTGGGTGTCATCTGCATTGGCAGAGCTTGAGCACTAAGAGAGCTCAAATCCCACATACACAATGACAAACTTCCTCCAACAAGGTGACATATATTCCCACAAGGTCAAACTACATAATAGTGCCACACCCATGGGCCAACCAAATTCAAACAACCACAAATATATATTGTATTTTACAGTATTTTGAGTTAGTCCTACCTTAAATAGGCTATAGGCACCCCTAGGAGAATTTGATTTGATAGTATTTACAAATGTTAAAATATTTTGTAATAAAAAAATATTTCTCTCATTTGGATGCTTACAGGGTTCCTCTTAGTATAGAATTCTGTTCAACTATTATCTTCATGTACCACAATAATAACAAGCATTGCACATTAACCTAAATTAAATGTATATTAATAGTTGTATAGAATTTTTAATCCTGCAACCTGGCTGCTCTGGCAAGGGATCATATCCAAAGCTCTATTAGGTCTGTGTAAATGCAGACACACTATACTCATTTAATTCCTCTGGCTGGAACACAGACACACACACCTTTAATCTCTCTGTCTTGAATAGAGATATACCTTTAATTCCAATCAATGAAGTCTAATTGAGAGAAAGACAAAGTGACAAGTAAGAGAAAGACTTGATCAAATGAATCAGAGATAAGATATGCCCAACTCTCATGAGAACAGATGGGAAAAAGAAACTACTTAAGAGCAGTGCAGGAGAGACAAATTCATTTCAATTCCCTCCGGAACAGTTCAGTTCAATGTAGTTCAATTGAGTGAAGTTGAACTCAGTTGATTTTGTGCAGTTCTGTTAATTTCTGTTCAGTTCATGCAGTCAGTGTAGTTGACTTCCTGGAGTTCAACAGCATTTTTTTTTTCCAAGCAGAGCAATTAAGTTGGAAGTTGAGAAAAGCCATTTTCCAAAAGTTTCATTGGAGAAGAGTATGAGCCAGACCAGCTGAGTTGAACCACCCAGCCCAAGTACAAAAAGAACTAGAAAGAGTTTTTATTCAGCAGTAAGTCTCTGAAGTGACAATCACATCTGGCAAATGAAAGTTACTTTTACAAATGGAATGTTTACCCTGGAAAGAAACAATAGCTCTCTAAATTGGATTTAAAAATTTGTCTGCAACAGTTAAACCATGCTTGGTACTAGGAATCTGGCCAATTATGTGGGGCTAGTGAAATCAGGGATTATGGAGTCAACTCTGTACCCACTATGTTTATAAACCAGTATAATTACTCAAATTATCAATATTTATCTTTATATTCACAGAAATGTCTCATCCTTATGTGTCATTAAGGAAGATTCTTTTCAGAACAAATGGAGACAATTACAAAAATAAATCATGATTGATCAAAATACAGAATTCTTGTGGAGCCTATTCCCAATGGCAACATCTACAACAAACTCAGGGATCATTGTGGAATAGGAAGAAAATGCATTCATTGCAAGGCAAGTGCACCAAGGAGTTTTATAGATCACTCTGAGAAATTTCAGAGAATTTGCACTCATGAAATCTCACCACCATTGCTGGCTAAACATAACCTGAACAATGATGATTCCAATAGACATGCTGATATTGAGAGGGAAAGCCATGAAATCTCAGTCCTGGACAAAGAACTACTGAAAATTAAGGTTGAGAGTGGAAGATTATTTCCCAGAAAGATCAGACAAATAGTTTATCCAATAGCACATTGTCAGCCCTAACAAACAAAACTAACAAGAAAAATTATATAGAATGAGAGTTTTATATATTAAGAAATACATAGATACATGCATTTAACAATAATTAAATAAAAAGAAGTCATGCATTTGATAGTTAGAGCAAAGTTTATATGTGAGATGGTTTTGAGGGAAGAATATGGGGATAAATAATATAATGTACTATAAATCCAAGAACATAAAATCATGCTGGTGCAGATGATGTTGATGATGTAGTCTGTTAGCCTTACAGGACTGTTTCAAGGATTAAAAAAGAGCAACATAAAATGTTCGTATTTTTAATGTTTATTAAAATATTTGGCATTAGTATTAGCTTATTATAATAAGTAGTATAATTATTAGATCTATTTCCAGAAAAGATATTAGATGAACTACAATATCTATTATTAGAACTTACATCCCAAAAATACTGTAACCAATAAAAAAGAATCTAACTTTCATTTTTTCAAATGCCTTTTTTTAATGATAGTTCTTAAATGCTTTAACCCTCCTTGTAGCCCAATACCCACCAGAGGTAATGAAAAAGAAAGAATACGGGAAAGTGTACCTGTTAAGAAATGTTGTTTGGAGCAACTCTCTTCTGTGTTGTCTGGAAATCAGCAGTTTAGTTTACAGGTTAGCAGTGGCAGCTCAATCCACTAGCAAATATTTCATAGATCCACCAGCACTCCAGTTTGGTAGAGTCTCAATAGAAAACTCAAATCAGCAGTGGTAACACTACCTAGCAGAGACAGCCAGGCCTCAGCCTTGTCACAAGTCAGCAGGAGGAACCAGGGCTAGCAGGAATGCAAGGAGAAATTCTTGGCTGTGCCTTTCTCAGTGAAGTGAAGATCAACAAAGACACAAGACCAACAAGAGTCATACAGCTAGCTTTATAGGCAAGCCAAGCTCAACCTCTGTTACTGTCTGCCCTCCAAACATCATAGGTCTTTCCCAGGTCTTGGCTCAGCTGACATCACTTGTGTCAGCTGACATAACTCCACCAATCAATGGAAGTAAGAGGCAAGCAACTGCTGTGCACTACCAGAAGGTTTTGTTTGTTTGTTTGTCTGTTGCATTTCTCTCTATGGAGTCTCAACAAATGGAGCTCAACTTCACAATGGAATACAGACCAATACATGACAGTTGTTAGCATAGAATCCTTCTTCACATGTCCTTTCATGTGTTTGATTTATCAGAACATGCTTTCTCCTCTGTCTACTTCAGCTAAATTTTCCTTCATGTGTTTGCCCTAGCAAAACATCATCTAAAGAAACTGCTTAAGTTTCCACTTCAGAAAAAAGTGCTTTTTTTCCATTCTATTTGAAGAGAACATTTTTATTCTAATTGCAGCCATGAGCATAAACACTTTATTAAATTTGACAATATTTTTAATTGGCCTAGGGAATAATGGGCAATGTCTATAATTATAATTTGTGTAGAAATATATGGTGATTTCCTCTGTGTTTTAATAAATTATACATCAATTTTATTATACAAATATACGCTGTGTTCCTGGAGTTAAAAAAAAAATTGCCTCTCCAAAATGATACTTTTCTTATTTTAATATCATATAATCCAAAAACAGAAGCTTGAAGTCAAAATTTCTCTCGTTTTTTTTGAAGACTCAGTTATGTCATGTGATGTTTTTCTAAAATCAACATAGGCGACTGTTTTCCTGAAGCAGACACATGAATGAATGTCTTGCTGAACCAGACTCAGGTTGGAGGATGCCTGTTGAAGTAGACGTATGAAAGACTGTCTTGCTGAAGCAGACAAGTGGCAGGATGCTTTGCTAAAGCTGGCATGCGATGTTTAGAAAGAATATAAATCTACTTCCACAGACAGTGTGACAAAACTCTTGCATTGGTTCAGCTATCCCTGCTTCACTAGATTTTGCTGAGGATGCACTTAGATTGGTTTGCCTTGCACCACTTTGCTGATCTTTGCTTTTCATGACTTCATAGAGAGTAACTTGCCAGAGAACTTCTTGTGATATTCCCGCAGGTTCTTAATGCTGCCTCAGACTCATCACAATCAGTGAGGCCTCTCACTTTCTTCTAGGATTGAACTGCCACTGTTGATTTGTATTTGGTGTTTGCTGATTAGACTGGACTGCTGCTACTGATTCGTGTTTTGTATTGCACTGCTGATAACCCTGGCAATAAAGATTGAAATCTTCCCCAAAGAACTATTTCTCAACAGGTCCACAACCACTGTTCCTCTAAAACCTTTCCATTTTCCTAACACTGCTGGCTGGTGGGCTAGAAGAAATGTTGAAGCATTAAAGAAGCATTATTGAAGTAGATTTTGAAAAACTGAAGCCTACCAAAGTTATTCACTTGAAATTCTATGACAATTTAAATAGTGAACTGTTAGGAAAAGTATGTATTTAAAAAAAAAAAAAAAACATTTATAGTACCATAAATACAAAGTATAAACTTGTTCACACTATTTACTTAATAAAATAATTCTGTATGGTTATTGTTATTTTCCATTACTCATTCCCCTTTTTAATTCTCTACATTACCTACATTTGAAATGAGTGTCATCTTTGTCAAAACAGAATAAATATATGAAGTAAGTGTGGAATCTGTCATAATGAAATGATATGCACAACTGTGGGATGTTGGACTGCGTAAGGGTATCCTGGTTCGTGGCTGGGCATGGGCCTAGAACCCTGGACTCCAAGGGAGAAATGGCAGGAGTTCGGCCACTTCTCCAGAACTCAGGGTCCTAACAAACAGTCCAATCTCCATAGACCTACATTGTTCAGTCACTAGGCCATTACAGCCCCTCCCAAAGTGCACAGGTAGAGGGTGTGACTACAGGCCTCAGGCCCTAGAGATTTACATACTAATGAAGGTCAGAGGGTGGAGCCAATTAAGCATTCCTCCCCAGAACCTCCCCGTTCTCCCTCCCTACTTAACTCAGGTCTGCCCTGAGTATGAGGGGGTACATCCAGATCCATCCATCATCCGCCATGACAATAAACCCTTTTGGAACCAAGGACTTCTCCTGTTTATTGGGGCCTGCTGTGCCTGCTGCCACCAAAGCCTCCAGCCTCCTGGAACTTCAGACTTTCTCCACTGTCGCCCAAACACCCAGGCAGCCTCCACTGCACCAGTCCCGGTCCTAGCCAGGCTGCTGCCCCATGGGTCTGGGACTGCGCCGCGCAGCCCGATTTCCCACAGTGGGCTATTTTTAAAGTGATGTGACCTCTAAAAGAGAAATACTCACCTAACAAAGTAGCTATCTATTTTTACAAAGAAGGAAAATGTTTAAGGATTTTCTAACTTTGCTAAACAAGCAAACTTCAAAAACACAACTTTAAATAAAGTATATATATATATATATATATAATATATATATTATTGGAAATTTTATTTACATTTCAGATGTTCTCTCCTTACCCCATTTCCCCCCTCCCTCCCAGGGACTCACTATCCCTTCCCGCCTCCTCCTGCCTCCACGTTGGTTGTACCCCCACCCACCCTTCCCAGTACCTCACCTCCCCACCCTCGAATATCACCCCCCCACGATGTCCAGCCTTCATGGGACCAAGGATCTCTTCTCCCACTTATATATAGCTCCCTTGCATATATAGCTGGAGCCATGGGTCCCTCCTAAGCACTTTTAGGCTGGTGGTTTAGACCCTGGGGTCTCTGGTTGGTTGGTATTGTTGCTTTCCTCATGGTGCCACAAATCCTCTCAACTCCTTCAGCCTTCACTCTATCTTCTCCATTGGGAACCCCATGATCTGTTTAATGGTTAGCTGTGAGCATCTGCCTCTGAGTATGTCAGACTCTTGCAGACCTCTAAGGAGACAGCTATATCAGGCTCCTGTTAGCATGTATATCCTGACATCCACATCAACCTCTACCTTTGGTGACTGCACATAGGATGGATATCCAGGTGGAATGGTCTGTAGATGGTCCCTCCTTCAGTTTCTGTCCTGCACTGTGTCTCCATATGTGCTCCCTTGAGTATTTTGTTACTCCTTCTAAGAATGACTGAAGCCCCCCTACTTGGTCATCATTCTTCATGAGCTTTATGTGGTCTGTGAGTTGAATCTTGAGTATTTCAGGCTTCTGGGCTAAAATTCAATAATCAGTGAGTGAATACCATGTATGTTCTTTTGTGGTTGGGTTACTTCACTCAGGATGATATTTTCTAGGTCCATCCATTTATATAAGAATTTATCAAATTCATTGTTTTTAATAGCTGAATAATATTCCATTGTATAAATGTATCACATTATTTGTATCCATTCCTCTGTTGAAGGGCATCTGGGTTCTTTCCAGTTTCTGGCTATTATAAATAAAGCTGCTATGAACATAGTGGAGCATACGTCCTTGTTATGTGTTAGAGCATCTTCTGGATATTACCCAGGAGTGGTATAGTTGGGTCCTCAGGTAGTGATATGTCCAATTTTCTGAGGCACAGCCAGACTGTTTTCCATAGTGGTTGCACCATCTTACAATCCCACCAACAATGAAGGAGTGTTCTTCTTTGTCCACATCCTCGCCAACATCTGCTATCACCTGAGTTTTTGATCTTAGCCATTCTGACTGGTGTGAGGTGGAATCTCAGGGTTATTTTGATTTGGATTTCCCTGATGACCAATGATGCTGAACATTTCTTTAAGTGTTTCTCTGCCATTCGCATTTCCTCAGTTGAGAATTCTTTGTTTAGTTCTGTACCCCATTTTTTAATAGGGTTATTTGGTTGTCTAGAGTCTAATTTCTTGAGTTCTTTGTATATATTTGATATTAGTCCTCTATCGGATATTGATGTGAACATGGGTTGTTATCTCATATTATAAAAGGCATGTTGTAAAGTTTTACCAGGCCCGTTTAAAAACTTTTACATCAAAAGATGCTGTGTTCAAATGGGGACTATAGTAGCAATCATATAAAACACTCAATGTCAAAAAGGATCTCTGGTACCCTGACTTTAAAGTAAAATTAAAGTAAGTTAATGTATTCTTCTAGGTGCATATGAATATGTTATTGTATGTCTTAGTTATGGTTCTCTTGCTGTGAATAGATACCATGACAAAGGCAACATTTATAAAGAAAGCATTTATGTAAGTGTTTGATTACAGATTCTTGAGGGTTACATTATGTTCTGGATGATAGGAAGCAGATAGGTATGGATTAGAACTGAGAGCTTTATATCTTGATGTGAAGAAAGCAGGCAAAGAGAGATACACTGGGCATGGTGTGGACTTTTGAAATCTCAAGGCCAAACCCCAGTGTCATACACCCTCCAACATGACCAAAACTCCTCCATTAAAACTATATCTCCTAATCATTTCCAAATAGTTTATAACCTGCAAATATATGAACGTATGATAGCCATTTACCTTCACACTACCATGAGAAAACTTTCATAAATACATCTATTAATTAATCAATCAACCAGTTTAATTAATTTTGTATGTTTTAGTTTCTGAGTGTGTATATGTCCACCACAGGTGTGCATATGACAGTGTCTTATACCTTGGAACTAGAATTAGAGTTATTGTGAACTGATTGAAATATGTTCTATCTAGTGTTGTGCAAGTTCATCAAGTGTTCTTACATACTGAGACATCTCTCCAGTCCCATGGAGAACTTTTATGTCAATTAAGACAGATTTTTAGGGGGACAATGTTGTCTCATCTCCCCTAAATTGTTATAATGTATTATAAGCCCTCATGCTAATATCATTCAACTTTATGTCTTGTCGTGTTGATAGATTTCTGGTTTCTTTCTTTGTTCTTAATTTATCTCATGCTACTTCATTATAATAATTGACTTTTAAAACCAGATCTATGAATACTGAATTCAGAGCCTTATCAAAGGTGTATATTTCTCACTTCAAGTTGTAAAATTTACTTAAGAGAGAATTCAGTGGGGAGTATTTACCTGGCCTTAAAGCTGTGACTGAAATATCAGAGCAAAATGATTCCACCAAAATTTGAACTGGAAAAACTAAGAAAAATATCAACAACAAAAACATTTTGAAATATTTTGCTTAATATGCTATTGCTTACTAAATGTGAAGCATTCTGAGAATACTAAATGAATATGTATATTATTTAAATTCAAATTATTTATGAAAATATCTAACAAGTTTTGATAGTCATAAAATTTTCCGTAGTATGTCTTAAGTCCTGTATAAATAATCCATTGATTCCAGTGTAAGCACTGACAAAGAATTATACTTTTTTCTAATGATGGCTTCACAAATTACTAAGGACAAACAGTTCTGTAATTAGTTGTTTTCAGTGGCTTTATCTATACAATATTATTGATTACACAGTGTCTATTCAATATATTGTGAATACATATTTAAAAAAAGAAGCTTCATGAATGAAATTGCATGTACTACTGTGAAATATCAAGTTGATTAAATTATATATTCATATGTAATTTAGATATAGCATTAAATCTATATAACACTTTAGAAACAAAATAATATTAATGCCAAATTTCTGGCATTTTATGCACTAAGAAAAATACTGTCAAACAAACTGCCTAACATTGGTATGTATTCAATAATACTCAGTAGGTGGTTTTGAATTAAAGCTGCTTGTATTTAATATTGACCTTTATGTGGAAAATGTTTCATCAGATTTATTTCCTGAAGCTTCAATATTTTAGCTGTAAAAAAAATGTATCATATGCTTTCCTTCAAAGATTGTTAGCAGAAGTTAATGGATGCAATATGTGATAGCATCTAGATCGTAGCACGTGTAAGAAACATATATGAATCTAAATCAGAAGTTCATTTAGAAAGTTTTTGAGCAGCATTACATATTTATTACTTAAAATGTTACTATATTTTTGAAGACTTATTCTATGAGTTACACAGTGAAAATGAAGCTCCCATATTTCAATATGCATTTATCAATTCAGTGTACACATTAAGATTCCATATTTTACCCAGAATTTAGTCTTAGTGACTTTTAGATTTTTCTTTTTCATTGACAATTTTATTTATTTACACTTTATATGTAAATAATAAACCCTCTTCCCTGTTTCCCATCTGCAAACCCCCATTCTATCCCCCCTACAGCTTGCTTCGATGAGAGTGCACCCTCACCCACCAACCCACTCCTGCCTCACTGCCCTAGCATTCTCCTACACTGGGGAATCAATCTTTCACAGGACCAAGGGCCTCCCCTCCCATTGATGCCAGATAAGGCAATCCTCTGCAACATATGTAACTATAAACCAAGGGTCCCTCCAAGTGTACTCTTTGGTTGGTGGTTTAGTTTTTGGAAGCTCTGGGGGGGGATCTGGTTGATTGATATTGTTGTTCTTCCTATGGGGTTGCAAACCCCTGCAGCTCCTGCAATCCTCCCCCTAACTCCTCCATTGGGGTCCCAGTGCTAAGTCCAATGGTTGGCTATACGCATCCACATATCTGTATTGGTCAGGTTCTGGCAGAACATCTCAAGAGACAGCTGTATCAGGCTCCTGACAGTAAGCACTTCTTGGCATCAGCAATAGTGTCTAGGTTTGGTGTCTGAATATGGGATGAATACCCAGGTGGGGCAATGTCTGGATGACATTTCCTTTTGTCTATGCTTCACTCTTTGTCCCTATATTTCCTTTAGACAGCAGCAATTCTGGGTTCATACTATTGAGATTGGTGGGTGAATTCCTCAACTGGGAGCTGTGCCTAACCTCTGGATATGGTCTCTACAGGTTTTCTCTCTCTTTTGATGGATATTTCAGCTAATATCATCCTAGTTGGGTCAGTTTTCCTGGCATCTGGGACTTTCTGTTGGCTATCCCTGTCCCACATCCTCCACTGCTACATACCTCTTTTCAATTTCCTAAATCTCTGTACATCTCCCCAGTCTTCTTCTCACAACTGATTCTGTCATCCTTTTTTCCTTCCCCCTCCTTTCTCCCTCCTAGGTCCCTCCCTCTCTCTACCTACCCTGATTATTTTGTTCCTCCTTCTAAGTAGAACTGAAGCATCAACATTTTGGTCTTCCTTCTTCTTAAGCTTCTTGTAGTCTTTGAGTTGTATCATGAGTACTCCTATCTTTTGCCCTAATATCCACTTCTCAGTGAGTAATTACCCTGTGTGTTTTTTGTGACTGGGTTACCTTGCTCAGGATGATAATTTCTAGTTCTATCTATTAGCCTAAGAATTTCATGAAGTCCTTGCTTTTAGTATCTGAGAAGTACTCTATTGTGTAAATATACCACATTTTCTGTATCCATTCCTCTTTTGAGGGACATCTGGGTTGTTTCCAGCTTCTGGTTCTTATAAACAAGGCATCTATGAACATAGTAGAACATATGTTGGAGCATCTTTTGGGTATATGCTCAGAAGTGGTTTAGCTGGGTCCTCAGGAATACCATTATGCCCAATTTTCTGAGGAACTGCCAGACTGATTTACAGAGTGGTTGTACCATCTTGCAATCACATCAACAATGAAGGAGTGTTCCTCTTTCTCCACATTCGAATCAGCATCTGCTGTTATCTGAGTTTTTGATCTTAGCCATTCTGACTGGTGTGAGGTGGAATCTCAGGGTTGATTTGATTTGCATTTCCCAGATGACTAAGGATGTTGAACATTTCTTTAGGTGCATCTTAACAATTTGATATTCCTAAGTTAAGAATTCTTTTGTTTTTCATGGTGATCACAATACCTGTTTTTTGGATATTTAACATAGTAATAAAATAAAGTAAATGAGTATATTTTTAAATGTAACTTCTCTATAATTTTGATTTACTATTTAAATTACTTTTTTGGTCATATTTAACTTGGACTACTAAAATGAAGGTCCTCTTGACCATTGTAATTGCAGTCATGAATGCAAGTACTATGTCCACAATTAGTAGCAATGATTCAGTTTAGTTTTATTCTTAAGCCTGGTATCCTAATACTTGCTCCTGAATCAAAGCAGCTCTCTTTCAGTCAGTTTTGACCAGAGGTTCTACTTAAACCTTTTTTTGCCCCATTTGGATTTTTACTTATGTTATATGTTCTGTGCATTGTCTGATAATTGGGTAAGGAATATCTCAGTTCCTGAATCAGTTTTCTAACTAGTTGCAGCCCAGTGTTTGTGCACACACTTCCCAGGCCAGTGACATGATTTTGTTGCCTTGCGTGTTCATCGCTGTCACTTTTTCTATTTCACTTTTAAACATTTTGCTGCTTGAGTTTGAAACTTTCGGAAGATTCCAATGTTTTAAACAAACACCTGAAGCCATGCTGTACTTTCATACTCAAGTTCAAGAATTTATTATCATGACATATATGTATTAGAGCAAATAGATGGTTTTTTGTTCCTAATTTTTAAACTGATAGACATCAATATGTTGTTACCCCGATAGTCATCTGCATGTGTAATTTAAATTTAACATAATTCTGTATGGAGCTTCCATTATTTATTTATCATGTTTTGGCTTCTATTGTACTTATTATGCTTATTATAATGTTTATCAACATTAACACATGCTCTTTCCTGTGCAATTTCTGTTTTACACAAAAACAATGTGAATTTATTTTACCTTAGTTCAGAGTACAGTCTATAGTTTTCTGTATGTTAATAATTACTGTATAATAAATTAGCCAATGATTATCAATCCAATTACCTAGATCTATAGTAAATACAAATAACATAAAATAAAATACTTTAAGTTTTTATCATTGACACTTTGTCTTTATAAAGCTCATTGGTATTTTGACATTCACTTGCAGGATAGTGTTACTACTGGCAATCTTTTAGAGATACAGTGTAGGTTCACATTTCAGTAGTATGTATACTAACTAATATAAGAAAATCATTATGTGAAAATACTTAAAGAAGGGAGGAGATGTCAGGGGCAGCCATGCTTATACACTTAAGGCCTAAAATCAGCCATTGGCCTAAAATCATCAGAAGACCTGACATACATACATGCTAACACAAAGTCTTGGGTCTCTGTGGAAAAACACTGAAACAAAAGGCTATAAGCTATTGTAAACAAATAGCTTCTGTGGTAATTTACCACCCCGAGTAGTCATAGATCTTATTAATAGGCAGCATCAGCGGACAGTACCAATTTAGACAAGGACAAGTGAATCATAGGCAGAGTCATAGTGACCTGTCCCCTGAACCTTCACCCAGCTTATACCCTGTTCGGAATGGTATCTGTACTCCTCTTGAACACCTATGCTCTGGTGTCATTCCCTTCCCCACATCCTACTTTTTTGTATTTATAACCCCTGTGTGAATAAGTAACTTACAATGTGATTTAAGTAATTAAATAAATTCTAAAGAAAGAGAAAAAGGAGAGAGAATAAAAAAAGCACATGGAGTAAAAAGGACATTCAGTGGTTCACAATCTTGTAAATCATGAAGGTCTACTTTACCCTACTCCTGCTTCATGTGGAAATCTCAAGCTTTATGGTATTTTAACCCTAACCCTAATAAAATATTTTATATATGTAAAAAAAAGAAAGAAAATTAACTATAAAGATATATACATGTAAAAATTTCCTATGTTTTATGATTATATATATATATATTATTATTATTATTAACTAAGTAAAAGTTACTACAACAAGTGGAAGTGCCCTTATAATCCATGGTCTCATTGTGTTCTTTCATGCCTCTTCTCTTTCTGTCCTTACATTAATTTCCTATTTCAACGTTTCTCTGTGGTCATCATTCTCTCTGTGTTCTAGGTAACATTAATTAAATTGAAGAAACTCTGTTTACAACACTGTAGTAATCACATATACATAGTCATGGACTTTAGGGGAGTTGGCTTACAATTTTTCAGCTTTAAAATGGTGCGTAAATATATTTGTTCTCTGAAATTTTAAATGTTGAGATTGTCTCAAGTGGTAAGATACATTCTTCTGATGGAGCCCATTCCATCAAGCCAGTGTGGATGTAAACAACAAAAGGTCTCAGCATCTTGTGTTGGTCAAGCATTATATATCAGTACTATACTATTTTTAACTGACCAAGCTTATAATTTATGATATATTTGTTGGTGTATACCCCCATCATTAGCCAAACAGCTTTATTTGACCACTAAATGTCCTTTTTGGAGTTTCTCATTGTCAAGAAAAATGTTTCATTCTCCACCATGGAATCCAAATCCTACCTCCATCTTACCCGTGTTTATATCAATTGCCACAGTCCTTACTCTGAGGTATTCTGCCTTCTAACAAGGATGCCACTCTGTCTAGTTGATCTAAATAATTATTTGTTTACTTATGTTTGTTTAGACATAAGATCTTAGTATATGACTCACCCTGGTAGGAAACTCAGTCTGTTGCCAAGATCTTCCTGCTTAATCATGGTGAGTGCTAAGATTACAAGTTAAGACCCCACAACATGTAGTGAAGCCTTAGTAGGACTCTTTCTTGATGATGGTGTTTTTTTCCATAATACTAGATATTGGTTATCATTATGGGATCTAAAATAAAATGTGATTTAATAGATTCTCATTTATTCACCTTTTCCCTTCCAGATGCTCCCTTTTAACCAATCTTCCATAGTCTGCTCTTTCTTCTTTTATGACCTATGTATGTTTTTTCTTATTCCAGTATTTCCTATACAGATACTTTTAATCAATTCTTGTTTTAATTTCTAGTTTTTTGTATTCATTCACATTTACAGTTATTTGACTACATACATGTATACTTTTATAAGCTAGGTTCCATATATGATAGAGAACAATGAACTTAATTTCTTAAGGTTGGGTCACCTCTTTTAATATAACACTTTTCCTATCCATCAATTTTCTTGCAAAATTCATTTTCCTTTCCTTGATAACTGAATAAAATTATATCCTTTATATGAACCATATTTTCATTATTTATTCATCTGCTGAACATCTAGGCTGACTCCATTTCCTTGCTGCCAGCAGTGAATGAATGAGTATTTTTGTGACATGATATAAAATCCTTTGAGTATATGCCCTGGAATAGCATGCCAGAGTCAAATAGTAGCTCTATTTTTAATTTTTAAAGTAAACTCCACTATGATTTTCTTAATGCCTATACTAATTTGTAGTGCCTCCATCAGTGACACATAGTTTCATTTTCCCTGCATGCTCTCCAGAAATTATCATTAGGCTTCTTTTTCTAAAACCATACTTTATGAATAACAGTACAATTTACATATTAAGCAGCATGATAACATATTTAATTGATATAGTTTTAAACAGGAAAAGAAAAGAAACATTTCAGGTTAAAAAAAAACACCTCCCACTGATAAAAATTGTTTTTAAAACTCACTTTTTTCTATAATCATAAATATGAAAAATTCAAGGACTAGCTTTATCTAGTTCTTATTGCACTAATAGAAGGATCAATGAAATTAAGAAGAGCCCAATTTTCATAATCATTGCTTCAAAGATATAAAACATGTTGGATTCTTATGGAATGTGAAAGTAGTTCTTGCTACTTCAGTATCCAAAAGGAAAATTCACATATCCACCACAAAAAAGGAAAAAATTAAAACTAGGTTATAATTAATAGTAAAATAATAAAGGAAAGTAGTTGAGTATCCTTTTACATTGCTTATAAAGAGGAAGCACAAAATATAGCAAAAGATATATATGAGCCATGATATAGGATTTTTTATACTTATTGAAATTCATTCACATTGTGATGAAATATCTCAATGTACACTTATTTTGCCTTTCTTAATACTTGTTATTATTCAATTATTTCAATATTCTTGAATATTTAAAAAAATATTTACTTTGAGGGTTTTTTTTTTCAAAGAAACACTGTTCTGCATAGAAATAGGATATATAAGACTGAAGTTAAATTATCATGTGATACTTAAATATCAGCAAATTGGGGAAATCGGGTCTCAATATCTGGAGATAAACTAAATACCTTTAGACTATTTGTCTAGACTTTAAACACTAGATGATCATGTATTTCACAGGATTTATGGATACCTGTTAGAAGACATCTTTTTCAAACTAATTACATAATTTCCATATATATCGACAGTTTAAAATGTAGATGAAAAGTTGAACTAGAACCTTGTATTAAATTGTTCTCAGTTTCTTTATACTTGCTCTCAGAAATATAGCTTCCTTTATAATTCACTTTAATATGTGTCCTTTATACAGCCAATATACCAGTTGGAACACACTTGAAGAGCTATAATTATGTGTCCTGTGAATTAATGTCACTTCAGGTATGTAGGAGGAACTAAGGTGGGAGGAGTTAGGAGAAGAAGAGGAAAAGGAAGAGGAGGAGTTAGGAGAGGAAGAGATAAAAGGAAGAGGAGGAGCAAGAGAGAGCAGAGATATAGGAGCGATGGAGATGTATGTTCACGTTTCTGTAGCAGTCAAAGGTAGTTGGTATAGCTAGGTTGGGTACTGGGTTACACTTCTGATTGTATGGGTATCTTGTTACTGATCATTGCCAAATATATAAGCTTTGATTAATCTTTAAGAATTAGAGTCTCATTCTCTTACTGGGCCCGCATGGATGGTGGAATGGTCTAGGCAATGTCCTGCCTTGAGGAGACAGAATGGAAGATTGGCAGAGCCCTCTCTCACGCTGGCATCTAGTGGGTGTCAGGGCTGGTGTTTCTGGCAACCGGTTCTAGCTGCAGCACACATGTAGCCTCTGGCTGTGAAACATGGCAGCTGGGCTAGGCAGAGAGGCTGCAGCTTAGATGGTCAGCCTGCGCAGGCCCACTTTTTAATTAATTAACACAACAAAGTGGCACCCAACATGGGGCTGCAAAGGCAGACCATCTAAGCTGCAGCCTCTCTGCCTAGCCTAGCTGCCATGTTTCTCGGCCGGAGACCACGTGCATGCTGCACAGGTGTGCCTGTATTTTTATATTCTCCTATGCTTGTTCTCAACATATTTGTTCTTGTACTCATAAAGACTTTCTGACATGCTCTGTACAGGAAACAATTTGATCAGTAAAGACTGTGACTTCTAACTTCCTCTGGCCTTTGGCTTCTACCTAACAAAAATGAATAATGATTAGAATCCAGGAGGTGTAACATTTTCTGTTTTATGGATCTAGACATTGCAAGAAAGCACTTTATCCTTCTTTCAATCAATCTATCAACTCTCTATCTTGGAGAATTATTAGGGGCTTCCTGATGCTATTAACACATTGAATATCTTACTGCTTTTCACTGAAATTTTATCCATTCCAGTATCTGCTTGAAATTTTTTTTTAAGTTTATGTTGATTGATTTCATCAGTCCAAAGTTCACCTACAAGTGACAAGTTGTTCCAATAGAATAGGCAATGAATACAGGTAGCTTGTAAGACAGACTAAATAATTTAGAATATTTTTCCTGAATAAATAGATATACCCAGAGTAAAGTGATCTTGGATTTTAAAGCAACATTAAAAAGTATACACATCTTCTATATTTTAAGACATTAATAACTATATTTAGCATTAAAAACTCTGATACTTGTAGATTCATAAATTTCTTTCAATAAAAGAAGCATTTTTAGTGTTCAGTTAGATGAGACTTCAGTAGAACCTTTTACCATAGTTAATTGACCCATATAAATAAATATTCATTAGCTTCTTGATGTTTGCAATGCATGGCTCAAATATGTAAAAAGCTGGAAACCTTAGGCTTCCCATAAAATAAGGTTGGAAGATAAATGTCTAAAACATAATAATTGCTTTGTTCTAAATGTTTTCTAATATTAATCAGACAGAGATAGGTTATGAATTTAGAGCAATTGCTTAATAAATTTAACTTTCCCAGAGTGACATAAATAAACAAACTTACTATCAAACACAGAAAACATTAAATTTGCTTAACTACAACCTTAACTTTTCTATAAAATTTATCTGTGGATCACTACCAGTAAGCCATTTTCTTTTATTCTATTCATATTTTTTATGAGACAATACTGATTACAAATAACTATTCTGAAGAAAACTATAATTTAGTCTGTGAATCAGAAAATACTATTTTACTTGATCATAATATTTTATTCATGCATGTTTAAATGTGTCTTTCCAACTCCATGGAGTACTAATATATAATTTCTGTAATATCCTTCAGATTATGAAACATACTTCACATAGAAAGTTACATGAATCATAAGTACAAATTTGTACATATAAGAAAAGACATGGGGCTGTAATTTGTAGTGATACTAAAATTGCAAACATCGAATTGTGAAGGAAAACAAAGTTAAGGGCTTTCAATGTGAAAATTATTTATGAAATGTAACAATAGAAAAATAGCCAACATTTTCTCAGTAGAAGAATAAGAATTATCTTTAAGACTGGAAGTTGAAATTTATTCTAGTAGTTTTAAAAATAACTAAAGAGCAGCAAAATCTAAAACAGTACTGATATCAATGAAATCAAGGACAGACACTGAGTTTACTAAATGAACTAGCATAGTAGGAATAGAACTGAATTCTAAATGAATGTGCAATATGATCAAGAAGCTTAAAATAAGAATAATGTTCTGTTTCATGTTTTTCGGCAGTTGATGGGAATTTGAAAATATAGAAATGGAGTTTAGAAATGATCTTGCTAGTTAATAAAATAATACATGATATTTTAAATTTGAACATTTTTCTCATTTTTTCTGTTGGAGTGTTTGACACATTTGTAATGTTTTTGGTTAGAAACAATTGATCAACTGAATGAATCATTCGAGGACAGATAACCCAAGTAGAAGAGTAGGGAGGAGCAATTTTATTGTTACATTCATCAGATATCTCCCTATCTCTCATTATTTCTGGCCATTAAGTGTAATGAAAAATACTTTGTGAACTGTGACTTCTCATACATGTCAAACAGCTTGTGAAATGCATGAAATTTTATGTCCACTTCCATTAAATTCACTACAGAGAAAAAGACAGCACATACGTAGTTGAATATATACTTATAGAAAGCATCAATGCTTTATTAATCTCACAACTGTATTGACCTATAGTCTGAAAGCCAGCCACTGTTTGCACTAAATGGATTAATATAGCAGAGAATGAGACTGCTAGCTAAATGAAGCCACATAATCTAGAAAATAGCTCAAAATCAGAATCCTGTTCCTTCTTGTACTCTTTCTACATCTTGTGTGAATTTGAGGATGTGGAAAGGAAATCAGAAAGCAGCTACACTCTAAGCCAATCACAGCAGTGAGAGTGATAAGGTTTTCACGAAGACCACAGTTTGATGTAAACTTTCTTTAATAGCTCTCCCTTTATTATTTAGTTAGGTATGATAGATATTTCAGGGTTTTACAAGATCCCTAAGGCAAATCATTAAACTCTCCAATTCATTTATTTTTAAATTCAATAAGATTCAGTAACTAAAGGTAAGATTCTTCTTTGTTGGTCTATTGATGTAAGGCCAAGTATAAATAGCTAAAATTCAGTAATGTGAAGGTAATGTAAATGAACTAGAATGAAACTAAATTGTCATCACATCTTAATTTTTAAAAGGCTCTCAGTAGATAAGCAGTGTTCAGAAAGCTGTAAAATGTGCCCTTTGCTTACAAGAATAAAGGTCAATAGTGTGATAAAATTCTAATAGGTTATTTATAAATGATGATATTAGGGTTTGAAATATGGTGCCTTGCACTATTTGAATACATATATAACTATTGTGAGCTGAAATCATGATTTTAAAACTTATATATTCCATCATAAAGCTTTGGAAAATTAAATAAGTGATGAACATAAACTTAGGAACCAAGAAAATTAAAGTGGATATTAGTACGTTTTGCCATCTATTCAGCTCCTCTAGTAAAACTGTATACTTCCAGTGCCAAAAAGAATAGATAATAGAGGCACAGGCTCCAATCCTAAGTCGACATACCTCTCTGTGCTCAATGAGATGTGTCGAAGTTTTCCTTAGCAATGGAGCTTCACTCCCAATTTTCAGAGAGCAATCTTCTGTTTTAGTATCAGGCTTGGTTGTTTAGTGAACTCCATGGTAAATCCTCAATCAACAATATAACTGATACTCTTCAGGCTATGAATAGAGAAACCTGAATACCAATACACCCACAAACCCCTCTACCTACAATCTGTCCTACCTGCAAGGACAAAGGTGGCACAGAACTTGTGATACTCATCAAAAATGTCTGATTTAACTTGAGGCCAATACTGTGAAAGGTAGCCCATGCACTACACTCTCTGAATGGCCAGGAACCAGAGACCTGATAGTCCAGAGACTTACAATAGAACCAAACAAGACAGAAAAAAATACATAAAACAGATAATCCAACACACACACACACACAAAAACAATGTAATGATTCCTAATGATATTCTGTCTATACTCAACCAATCAATGCCATATCCAAACTTCATTAGAGAAGCTTCCTCCAGCATCACATGAGAGTAAGTGCAGAGACTCATTGCCAGACATTATATAAAGAGTCTAAATTGAGTTCCCAACCCTCAGAGATCCATATACTTCCTAGAGGAGTGGGAGGGAAGACTGAAGGAGTTAAGAGGGGATGGGGGACTCTAGACAAATATGGCCCGTGAAGTCAACTAAGCAAGGATAACATGGTTTCACAGAGACAAAACTGGGAAGCAGGAGAGTCCTTCATGGATCTACACCAGGTCCTCAGCATATAAGTTATAGATGTTAGCTTGATATTTTTGTGAGAATTTAAACAATGGGAACAGCTATATCTCTGACTCTTTGCCCACTTTTGACACTTTTCCTATATTTCTGACTTGTCTAGCCTCTATGTGAGGGTTTTCTCCTTGACTTATATCTTGTTTTGTCCTGTTTGTCTTTAGTCTTTTGGATAACTGTTCTTCTCTGAAGAGTAAAGAGAAGGAGAGTGGAACCAAAGAGAGGGGGAGTTATAGGGTGTGGGAAAAAAACACATACTGGGGGGCTGGGTCCTATGCGGCAGCAACCCGCTGGCCAGAGGTGGAGGCGGCACACAGGGGCGGGCATCTGCGGAGGCAGCCCATGAACCAGCATGGCCGTGGAGTCCTGGGGGCTTTTCCCATGGGCAGGTACCCACATACACGAGAAAGTCCCAGGCCCAGAAGACACATGGACTGAGTTTCCAAGGAGTAGCTTTATTATCCGTGGCGGGATAGTTGGATCTGGATGTGTGTGCACCCACCCCCCGCTAGAGCCAGGGGAGAGGTAGCTTATATAGAAGTTGGGAAGGAGGAGGGACCAGGGAGGAATAACTTAATTATCTATACCCCCTGGCCTCATTAATGTGTAAATCTCTAGAGGCAGAGGCCTGTTAGTCATGCCCTCTACCTGAGTCTTAAGTGACATACGGTACAGGTTAAATGGAGATTAGACCGCATGTCAGGGTTCTGGGGGCGTGGCCAAACACCTGCAGTCTCAGGGTTCCAGGCCCATGCTAACCCAAGATACTCTTCTACAGCCAGACAGTAGGGGGCTAAGAGGAAATTGTGGTTGGGAAGTATTGTATGAGAGAAGAATCTATTTTTAAAAATTAAAGAAACTGCATACAGAATTTTACATAAAAGTGAAGCTGACAATTATTTTACTATGGACATATACAACTATAGACTACAGTGTAATGGACAGTTGCAACATTCATTAGAGCATATAAAGCATGTGGTTAAATACCAGCCATGAAGGGTGGTTTAACAACATAAGTATATCCTCACCTATTTTTTTTTTATATTTTTGATATATTTGTCCTACTATGAAAATAGTAAAAACAGAACCACGCCAAGCTGTTAGCTTCATCATCACTTTCTGTGTCTTATCTCAGTTTTGGCTTTTATACCAACTATCATTTTTTGGAAGTTTTCAGAATCTATAGTTTAAAGGAAATTTTTATAATCAATGAAATAAACAATGTGCTACTATGGATACTATGACAAATGAACCAACACATGAGGAAATAGAACATAGAGTTTCATAGGGTAGGCATTGCAAATCACACACAAAAAAAACATATAATATACAGCAGATAATATATTTTGATGATATTTATTTATTTATCTATTTATTTATTTACAGTCCAAACATGGCCCTCTTTCTGTTTCCCCCTCATAGAATCCATCATCTCTTTTCCCATCCCCTTCTGTCCTGAGAGGGTGACTCCCTTGGGTATCCCCCAACCCCGTTGCATCAAGTCTCTGCAATATTAGGTGGATCCTCTCCCACTGAAGTTATATAAGGCCGCCATGTTGGGAAGGGATTTCATATTCAGGTACAGCTTTATTGCTACAATGTTTTAAATTTTTAAAAATAATACTTCTGTCTTTTGTTCCTTTACTATAAAGTACCTAGACAAGCACTCATCCTATAGCTTGAAAATCACCATCCAAAGTCCTGTGTGATTTTGCTAGCCCCTCATCATTTGTAATTAATAATCTCAACATAAAGAGCCTTTTCAAAATGAACTATTCATATGTGATATATAGTACTATATACTTACTGCTAACAGGAAACAGTTCCTCACAAGCACCATTCATTTCATCTATGCAAAATCAATACTTCTCACATATTTCATTCTGAATAAAAACATTTTTCTAATGCTCCACTCATAGGATTATTGTGTTATTTCTTAAGTATTACTAATGTAAAATCCAATTTATTTGTAAAACTTTTAATTTTCAAAATTTTATTCTTTGGGTATTCATGTGATGGTCCTTTTTAAATGTCATTAATTACTAAACAAAGTAAGTTATTTATGATTATTCATGAGTACACAAGAATAATTTAATCTCTTCTTCACATTTTCTAATAGTTATTCAAATGAATACTACTTATATTCATTGGTACCTATGTCTGACTTCTCTATTAATATGTGTCCCCTCATAAGATGAAGATAAATAGGCTACTATTTGGAATCCCTCCATATAGCTCAGTAACTCAGAGCTGTTTCTTGGTGAAGAACTCTAAAAGTAGTGAATGAATGACTCATAGATAATATGTAATTGAAGAACATTGCCTTATTATCTCTCAAGTTCAGGTAAGTTGATTAATTCTGAAGTATCATGTTAATCAGGTAGAGTGAAAAAAATAAAACAGCTATGAACAGGCTTTTAATACTAAATAAAACAAGTATCTTTAATCTACCTTTGCATTTTATTGCCTAATATAAGTACTAGGTTTTAAAATGTTACAGTCTAATTTTCAGAAAGCCTCTTTCCTTAGGCTTTAACCAATCATCTACTACCTCAAAAATTGCCTTGAGATGCAATTGTAATGTTTTTATAATGCTGACATTGATTAATTGAGAAACAACTCTCATAAAGTCACATACTTATGTATATAACACTGAGATGGTGCCCTGTCTTAGAAGATTATAGAAACTTTGCAAGATAAATTCTAATAGAGGAGTTGGGTCAATGTGGACAGACCTTTAAGTTTTAAATAACAGCACCATTTTCTATTGGAAGAGTAATTCCTGTTTAATCAGTATATGATATCAGGAGTCACAACTGCACTCTTCTGTCACCATGCAGCTGCCTGTCACCATTCATCTATATATCTATATATATTATAGATTTCAAAATAAACCTTTCCTCCTTTGAGTTTTTCTTGTCAGATAAGTAATCATAGCAATAGGAAAGGTAGTTACTATTAGTTAATATGTATTAGAATATAGAAGTTGAGCTGTTTTTCTGTTATTCAAATGACTACTGAATTCACAGGCATCTGGAACCTGCTTACATGAATATGAATGAGGCTGAAGCAGCAGACAAGAGAAACACTAGATTTCTTTAAGCTAAGATTAATACCATTGGATTTACAGAACTAAACACCAAAATAAACATAAGTGGTAGAGGGCTGGCTCACAATGTTTCAGAGTGAACAAATTTGCTATTGGGAACTTGGACTATACACCATTCCTATTAATTTCTGACAAAGTTACAATGACCTGAGAATTTACATGAGGCTCAATTGAAATATAATGGACTAATCGGTTTGGTAGAGTAGGTTTCAAGACAAAATATCATTCAAGCTTTACTTGACCCAATTCCTCTATTAGACTTTACCTTGCAAAGTTTCTACAATCTTCCAAGACAGGGCACCATCTCAGTGTTATATACATAACTATTCTTATCTGGGTATAAAGTGAGTGAGGGATGAAGTGGAATGGAAATATTTGAACATTTTTAAGATTGGTAATTAAAGCAGTGAGTTAAAAATTATGGGCGTGGCGGCATGAATCCAGATATTATAACTTTCAGAGGTAGCACAGTGAAAGACAAACTGACTACTTTGCAGCAAGACAATCAGAAAGGTACTCTAAAGATGACCTATCAAAGGTTTGAACTAGTGAAGAGAGAGAGAGAGAGAGAGAGAGAGAGAGAGAGAGAGAGAGAGAGAGACCCTGAAATGAAATTCTGCTGAAAGAAGTTAGTTGCTTGAAGTAAAATTACCTAGAAAAGACTTTTTCTCCAGATTCGTTCAGCAGGCAAGGCATTTAGAAACTTGTACAGGTGGCCAGGATTATAAAAGAACTTAACAGTAAAATGATTATGATTCTGATAATAATGATTCTGATATTAATGGCATACAAAATGCAAAAGTGAGGGGACAGAGACACTTTGCCAAGAATTTACAAAGCTACAAAGGCCAGGTAACTTATGGCATGGTTGGATTCTCTGTTACAAAGCCTGGAAATGCCAGAAAAACTTGAATCTTTCTTGAAATTGAGAATCTAAGATACTAAAAATGTTGAAATGTTGAGAGCATTAAACACCTACTAAAGAAATGTGTGGAAAGAGATTGAGGCCAGGTAAACATCATATCACAGATTCTTGAGACATCAGATATAGAGGTGGAAGGTCAGTCCAGGACTATGGCACCCAGATAATTGAATCAAGAGCTTTGGATGCCATAGATGGAGCTTCTGGTTTTGCTGTTTATTCTGTTGAGTATCAGGCTTAGTTTGATTCAATCATTCCTTGTCATGACCCTTTTGTGACTTTGCAAACAAAAATATATATATTCACTGTCATTGTTTATTGGAGGTGTGTAATTGTTTTTTGGTTTTCTTTTTGAAAATGAGTCTCCAAATGAAGAGAAATTTTAGACTATCCAACACATTTGGTACTGTTGAAGATTATGGGGTCTTTTGAAGTGAGAACAAATGCACTTTGCATTATGAAACAGCCATATTCTTAAATGTGTCAGGGGAAAATTTATTTAAGTTTCATAATAGGCATATATGTTCTAGGTAAAATATTTTGCAAAATGATTTGTTGTTAATCACATTTTAATGTTGCCCACGATTATATTGTGATTTTGTACATCTGTTGTTTTGGTTCTCTTGCACATTACTTAGGAAACTTCTTACTGAGAAACCTACTCGTCAAGGCTCAACCTGTAGTGCCGTTCAGTGGGGAAAAATAAATCTGTCAAACTTATGCTTCAAAGCTGTAGCTATATTTGTCTTGGTTTCCCTTCCATATGTCAACATTTTTTCTTTGTGTAAAGGGGTACACTTTCAATAGTTTTGTGAATTTTTGAAGTTCTTTCATACTTTTTAAGTGTAGTCAATTTATTTTCCCTTTTCTGATATCATTCAACTGTCAAAGGAATAAAACTTCAATTCTGCAATCATTTTCAGAAATTGTAATACTTGATTCATGAAAAGTTTTATTGATGTCTAGTAATTTTGAAGGTATGAAAAACCATTCCACATTATCATTACTGACAATAACCTCTTCTTAGTTCCTAGCTAAGATATAGATTTGGAACATCTTCAAAACTGGAAATATTCTGAATGTATTTTATTTCTCCTATGGCTTGTTAACCATTTAGCGTTTGGTGGAATGTATCCTGGATGTTCTGTGCTTTGGGGGCTAATATTCACTTATTAATGAGTATATACCATGCATGTCCTTTTGTGTCTGAGATACTTCACTCAGGATGATACTTTCTAGTTCCATCCATTTGCCTGCAAAACTCATGATGTCCTTGTTCTTAATAGCTGAATAGTATTCCATTGTATAAATGAACCACATTTTCTGTATCCATTCTTCCATTGTGGGACATCTGGGTTGTTTCTAGCTTCTGGCTATCACAAATAAGGCCTCTATGAACATAGTGGGGAAGGTGCCTGACTGGCATGGTGGGACATCTTTTGGGTATATGCTCAAGTGTGGCATAGATCTGTTTTCAAGGATATATATTTCCAATTTTCTGAAGAACTTCCAGGATGATTTCCAGAGTAGTTGTACCAGTTTGCAATCCTACCAGCAATGGAGGAATGTTCTTCTTTCTCCACATTCTTGACAACATGTGCTGTCACCTGAGTTTTTGATCCTAGCCATTCTGATTAGATTAGGCAGAAACTCAGGATTGTTTTGATTTGCATTTCCCTGATCACTAAGGACTTTGAACATTTTTTAAAGTACTTCTTGGTCATTCAAGATTCCTCTGTTGTGAATTCTGTTTAGATCTATACCCCTTTCTTTCGTTGGGTTGGTTGGTTTTCTGGGGGTAAGATTCTTGAGTTCTCTATATATTTTGGATATTGGCCATCTATCAGATGTAGGGTTAGTGAAGTTTATTTCGCAGTCTGTAGGTTGCTGATTTGTCCTATTGACTATATCCTTTGCCCTTACAGAAGCTTTCAGTTTCATGAGTTCCCATTTATAAATTCTTGATCTTAGAACCTGAGTCATTCAAGTTCTGTTTAGGAAATTCCACCTGCCCACTTCTTCCCTAACATGATTTCTTTTCATTGTGTTGTGGATTTCCTGGATGTTTTGTGTTAGGAGGTTTTTCGGATTTGAATTTTCATTGACATTTCTATATCTTCTAAGGAATCTTCTGTACCTGATATTCTCTCTTCCATCTCTTCTATTCTATTGGAATATATCTGTATTTCCTGACCTATTTCCTAGGTTTTCTATTTCCAAGGTTACTTCCATTTTTGTTTTCCTTTATTGTTTCTACCTCCACTTTTATGTCTTGGACTGCTTTGTTTAATTCCTTCACTTGTTTGGCTGTGTTTAAGGGATTTGTTTCCTCTTTAAGGGATTCTACCTTTTTACTTGTGATTTCATGTATTTCTTTCAGTGAGTTATTTGTATCCCCTTAAAGGACTCTATTATCCTCGTGAGATAGATTTTAGGTCAGCATCCTGGTTTTCTGGTGTGTTGGTGTGTCCAGAGCTTTCTGTGTTTGGAAAACTGGTGCCAGAATTTATTTCTTCTGTTACTTACAGTCTTGTGCTTGCCTCTTGCAATCTGGTTATCTCTGGGGTTAACTGGACTGGGTGTCTATGTCTGGAACCTGCCTCCTTTGTCCTTTGAGTTGCTTCAGGTCTCCTGGAAGGCCTATAGCCCTGGCCTACTGGGATGCATTGAGACAGTGGGATCGGTGGCCCTGGTTGTAGATGACCTCTTTGGAAGCCTTCAGACTCTGGGGTCTTCAGAAGAGCAGACATGTTAATGTCCTGCCTAAGTGAAACAGAAAGTGGATAGAGTTCATGCAGGGGATGGGGATGTGTCCCAATTTCATTGGATTCCTTGGGGATTCCAGCTGCTTTGATTATTAAGGGGGATCCCTTACCTGTGTCCCTGGTTGTAGAAGACCTCCTAGGGGCTTTCAGACTATGGGGTCTTCAAGGGAGTAGACAAACTGGTGATCTGCCAAGGCAAAAGGCACAGACACTCCATTTCCTTTTTTTTCCCCAACAAAATAATTTTTATTAATTATTTTAGGAATTTTATATAATGCATTCCAACCACATTCACTTCCCATTTCTCCCAGGTCAGCCCTCCCACCCTTGAGCCCCCTCCAAAACAAATCTAACCAAGTCCAGTTTGGGTTGCATGTATGCTCATTTGAGCATGAACACACTCCCAGTGACCAGTTCTATAAAGAAAATTGAGTCTGCTGAAGTGTAGGTCTTCAAAGTTGAAGGAAAGTGAATTGTTAACCAATAAGCTGTGAAGTGTAAATTTCTGTTTCTTTTGAGACTCAGTTGTGTCATGTGATGTTTTTACTGAAACTGTCTTATGAGAGGATTTTTGGTTTTAAAGAAGCAGACACATGGGAGAACATTTTGTTGAGAAATGCCATGTGGTGTTTTTCTGGAAGCAGCCTGGAAAAAGGGCATGTGATGTTTTGCTTGAACAACCACTTGAGATGTTTGGAAAGGGTATAAATATAACCCAACAGACAATGGACACAGCTATATGGTATTGTTTCTCCTTGCCATTCTTTGCTGGTCTGTATTGGGATTTATTGACACTGCTCTTGGCTGAGGATGCTTGGTGGTATGAGTTCAGCTTACAGTTCTTTGCTGGTGATGGTTTGCTATGAGTTCAAAGAAAGAAATCCAATCAAAAATGTATGGTGGTGTTCTGGCAAATTTTTCCCACTTCTCCAGACTTGGGCTAATTGACAGAGATGCTTCATTTTTTTCTAGATTAAACTGACATGCTAATGTGTGAATGGTGTTTGTGATCGAGTAGATCAAGTTGAAGCTGCTGATTCACATGAACTGAACTGCTGGTAACCTGACAAAGCAAGATTGCATTTGCTCCAAGGAACTATTTCTAAATAGGTCCAAAGCCCTTTTGTCCTATTAACCTTTCATTTCCACTACTCTGGTGGGCAGCGGAGGAAGTTAAAGCATTTAAGTACCTCTATTAAAAGTATTTTTGAAGAATCAAATCCTACAAAACTGTTCCTCTTCAAATGTGCAGCTTGGTATGTAGACAAGTGAGGGTGCACTGTCATTAATGTGGCTATGATTACAGAAGAAAATGACTAAGGAGGAATGATGAACACAATTCTAGGATTCCCTTTAATTACACACCAATATAGGTGGTTCTTGATCTTTGAATTAACCCTTGCTGTCAGGAGGATCCACTTTTCCCTATCCTTCTGTTAATTATTTTGAAAACATTAATTTCAGTTGACTGGTGATATCTGCTTACCTTTAATCAATGCTTCTCTACTATGAAAATCGTTCCTGCCTCCTCTTGTTGCTTTAGCTTCTAACATTTAATCTCTAACATTTCTTATACTACTTCTACATACACAGGACAAGATTCGAATATATAAAATGGCTCCTAGATCCAAAACTACTGTCCACACTAGTGTGCGGATTCTTTGGTGCAAAAGTGTGCAGCATAACCTGTAGATCCAAGCCATGTATACCACGACTCCTGACTTCATTGTCCTTTGGATTAGAAGTGAGTATACTAGCAACAGAAACTGTCTTTAAGAATATGGGATGGAAGGAAAAGGGAATGGCACAGGAAATTCTTGATGCCTCAGTTTATTCTACAATGGAGGAAGAGATGATAAGACAGACTGTCACTGAGTATACTCACTTGCTCTAAAAGATACTTCTGTTCCTTCAAGAAACCCACAGTAGGAGCATCCCAACCCTTTAAATGTCAGGTCTGTGTAGGAATCTAAGCTGGCAGAATTCCAGGATGATAATGAGTTTTTTCCTTGTACCTCATTACTATTTCATTCATAGTCTGCCTTGGGTGATGCTTCAGAAACACAGATGTAACATGTCTTTTCTTTCTTCAAGTTTACCAGCATGTCTAAACATTTAAAAATCTAAACTCCTAATGTTATTCAAGAATAAAATTGCCTCCCTGATTTTCTGAAATTAGCTTTTAACTTCCTGTTTATCATTCTTCCATACAAACTATCTGCATGTTGCCAAATATTTATTATGTTTCTTTATTTAAGAGTTTTCATTTTTGTTGAGTCAGGAGCTAACTCATAACATAAGCTAGTCTCAGAATTGTGGCAACAATCATCTTCTTCCAGCTTCCTAAATTCTGGTTTACAATATTAAAAAACCTAGGCATCTATCTCTCCCTTTCAATCAATATAGTGTGTGTGTGTGTGTGTGTGTGTGTGTGTGTGTGTGTGTATCTGTGTGTGTGTCTGTGTGTGTATGTTTATACACTATATATTTTACAGAAGCATGTATGTGATATTTACATGTTCACACATATGCATGTTTCAGCGGATAACCACAATTATTACTCCTCAGGAGTAAATATTTTAGTAACATAGATTCTGTTTGTTTTTCCATATTAGAAAACAATGTATATGTTATTCTACCAATATTTGTAACTAATAAGTCATTTTGGAAATTAAAAATAAAACTAAATAAATGATATTCATATATATATATAGTTTTTTTTCTCAGTAATGTTCTTTCTTGCAGGCCAAATAGTGGGTGCCATAAAATTACAGGAAATCATTGCTGCCTAACTAACAAGATGATATAACGTTTCAGTAAAGACCTGTCCTGATCAAAATGATAAACTGTAGCTTTTTATCCATTACATACCATTAAGAAGCAGTTTTTGTAAATGTTCTCAAACATAAAGTGCTATGAAAAGCAAGGATAAAGGGAGTTACAAGGAATACAGATGAATAGAATATCAGATAGCAAACCCGAACCACCTTAGTTAAGCATTGATCATCTACTCAAATCTTTCTTCATAATGGAAGATTTTAGGTAGTGCATTAGCAAAATCAAAACACTAAAAATAAAATCATGGAAGTACCTTAAATGAGATTATAATATTATTACATTAATTTCCACATCCTGTTCCTCTCTTCGAACATTCTCATGTATCTACCTTTCAACCTTGTTCTCTTTCAAATTCTGGTCCCATTTCTCTTTATGTTTTGATGCAAATATGTGTGAACATATTAAAGAGACAGTGAAGGACAATGATGGTAAAATAAAGGACATTGAAGTCAGGATTAAGAGTCATGATATACATGGCTTGGATATATAGGTTGTGCTGCATACTTGTGTACCATGGTATATATTATGTGCATGTTTATTAACATGTTCTTAGTTATTTAGTGATAAAAATCACTTTTGTTGGTGAATATAAATAATATATAAATGTGATATATAAACAGGTATATATAAAACATTTTAAAGTTCATAGCCCAAACAGTATTAGACAGATTTCGGTCTGATGTAAAAGTCAAGAAATTTGTGGTTTGGAAATTTATCCTTGTTATTTATCTCTAGACAAAACAAGAAAAGATAAATGAATAGATTAGTTATAAACTTGTAATTCAGAGGAGACAGCAAAAATTATAAATCATGTCAATATAATAGTATAGTATTTACAAAATTTTGAGAATGTTCATTACCAGAAGATATAGTTCTCAGATTCCAACACTTAGAAAATTAACTCAGAACACATACTCTCTCATAATGCTACCTTCACTAAAATAAAACTATTGCTTCCAATTTACATGTTGATAAAAATAATTCTTAGAAAATAGGCATATACACTGATGCTGAGGACCATGCAGGAGGAATAGCAAACAGCTTTAGAGGACAGTGATGCTTCACTCCTGCCTGCAAGCACAACGCAGTATCACTAATAGTGTCTGGGATTGGTGCTTTCCCATGGGATGTGTCTAAAATTGGGATGGGTTTTGCTAGACAGTTCCCTCAGACTCTACTCTATCTTGTGCATGCATTTCTTGTAGACAGTATAAAAATGGAATCAAAAGTTTTGTGGGTGGGATGGTGTCCCTAATGTTCCACTGAGGTTCCTGCCTGGGTATAGGATGTAACCTCTTCAGGCTCCATATCCTAAATGCTGTGAATCACAGCTAATGTCAGTCCCATTAGTTCTTGGCTGTTTTGCTTATCCCAGATCTCTGTCACATTCTGGAAATGCCAACCAACTCCCCACCAGAGTCAGTTGCTGATTTCCATTCATTTTCATGGCCATCTGGCCACAATTTCCTTTGTCTCTCCACACCTGGTACTAAAACCCCAATTTCTCTCCTTATCCCATCTACTATCCAGTTCCCTCCCTCTATCTTCTATTTTATTTCTCCTTTTAGTGAGGTTCAAGCATCCTCACTTATGAATTCCTTCCTGTTTAGCTTCTTTGGTCTGTGGAATATCCTTTAATTTATGGCTAATATCCACTTATAAATAAGTACAGACCATTTGATATGAGCATATACTTTTTGGACTTGGTTACCACAGTCAGGGTGATATTTTCAAGTTTCTTTCATTTGCCTGCAAAACTATATTTTTTTTGCCAGGTATGAAGCCCAGTGGAGCATTAGGGACACCATCCCACCCACAAAACTTTTGACCCAAAATTTATTCTGTCTACAAGAAATACAGTAACAGGGGAGAGAGAAGAGATTAAAGGAATACCAAACCAATAACTGTCCCTATTTGAGACCCATCCCATGGGCAATCCATTAGTTGAAGAGCATTCCATTATGTAGATGTGCAACATTTTCTGTATCCATTCTTCAGTTGAGAGTCATCTAAGTTGTTTCCAGTTTCTGGCTGTTAAAAATAAAATTGCTATGAACAGAGATGAGCCCTTATCTTTGTGTGATGGTAAAGTATCTTTCAGGTATATACCCAGGAGTAGTATAGCTGTGTCTTGAGATAAACTATTCCCTGTTTTCTATTAAACCACCAATTTGATTTCAAAAGTGGTTGTACAAGTTTTGCACTCCCATCAGCAATGGAGGAATGTTCCCTGTGCTCCATGTCCTCACCACTATGTGCTAGCTCTTGAGTTTTTGATCTTAGCCATTCTGATGAGTGTAAGATGGAACCTCAGAGTTATTTTGATTTCTATTTCCCTGATGACTAAGGAGTTTCATCATTTCCATAAGTGCTTCTCAAATAATTGAGATTCCTCTATTGAGAATTTTGTGTTTACCTCAGTAATCCATTGTATAAATGGGCTATTGGGGTTATTAGTGTCTAACTTCTCTAAGTTCATTGCAAATTTTGGTTATAATCCTATAGTCAGATATAGGGTTGTTAAAGATTATTTCCCTAATGTGTAGGCTGTATTTTTTTTTTTCCTATTGACAGTGTCCTTTGCCTTACAGAGGTTTTTCAGTTTCATGAGGTTCTATTTATCAATTATTGATCTTAGATTCTGAGCCACCAGTGTTCTGTTCATATAATTTTCTAATGTACCATCATCTCCAAGACTAATTCCCAATTTCTCTTCTATGAAATTTAATGTATTCAGTTTGATGTTGAGATCCTTGATACACATGCATTTGAGTTTTTTTCAGGGTGATAAATATGGTTCTATTCCCATTCTTCTACATGTAGATATCCAGTTAGACCAGCACCATTTGTTCAAGCTGTTTTATTTTCTTCCAATATGGTTTTGGCTACTTTATCAAAACTCAAGTGTCCATATGTGTCAATATTTGTTTAGATTCTACTGCTGTGACAAAATATCATGAGCAAGGCTCATAAATGAAGGGTTTGATTTGGACTATATAGCAGCAGAGAGTTAAATCCCATGACCATCATGATGGGGAGCATGACAATATGAATGCAGGCATGGTTTCTAAGCAATAGCTGAGAAATCACATCCTTACCTGCATATATAAAGCAGAGAAAGACAGTCAGACAGAAAGACAGACAAACACATACACACACACATACAGAGATAGGGGAGGGAGAGAGGTATATAGAGAGAAACAGAGGAAGAAAAAGACACAGTGACAGAAACAGAGAGACAGAGAGAAATAACTACTAAGAATGGTAGGATCTTTTGAGACCACAAAGCATACCCAGAAAAACACTTCTCTGTTGTAGAAATTATTTAAGTCCCAAATTTGCTGCTGTAAGATCTCCTACCCTATGGAGACCAGTAAAGGAAAGACACAACTCAATAATTATGGTATAAATAGCACGCCTGGATTGGGCAGATTTACCACTACACTATTCTAATCCCCGGCTATGAGATCTCTTACAACTTGCGGTTTATCCAGGCTGCTCTGACTCCTCTGTGGTTGGCTTCCTTCTACAGGCCACTCTGACTCCTCTGTGGTTGGCTTCCTTCTACTTCCAGCTTCCTTCTGCTTCTGCTTCCTCCTGCTTCTTCCTCTGCGTGCTTCTACCTCTCCAGTAGACTATCTTCTGCTTCACCTTCTCTGCTTCCTCCTCTGCTTCTACTCCCCCGGTGACTTCCTTCTCTTCTGCCTCTGCTCTGCCTTTTATATCGAATTCCTCTCACTCTCTCCTCCCCTAAGCCTTTTTCTCCATCTCCCCTTCTACTGCCCAATCTCTGGCTCTAGTCTTTATTTTACAGGTTTTAATTGGACAGAATGTTTACAAGATGTAGTCTGTGTACAGATTCAATCATCCTCTGCAGCCCCTCCCAGAAGGGTGGAACTAGGATCAAAATACATGCCTGGGGCTATCCACTGGGAACTAGGATCAAAATACAAGGCTGAAGCTATCCACAACATTCATTCAATCCTCCTCTGGAGCGCCTCTCAGGAGGGGATGGAACTAGGATCAAAATACAAGTCTGGGGCTATCCACAACACTTCTCCAAACACACCAGACCTCCCAATCTTTGCCAAACAGTTCCACTAACATGTGAGCCTACATGGGTCATTCTTATTTAAACCATTACAGATTCTCAGAATGAAATTTATTCCAACATTTGAGGATCTAGGATATGAAAAAAATTCAACAAGACTAAAGGTGAATTTTCCCTAGCAATTTTTAAATGAGGCGAGATATAAAAGACATCTGTAGTCCTGGAAATGTCTTTTACTTCACATGTAGAGTCCTTAAGAGTCCTTGCTACTAGGTATTTGAGATTGTTCCCTGTAGCCTGAGACAGGTTAGAAACACTGGCTTGAATCTTCAATACCTTCAGGTTTTCAACTCTTTGAAATAATTCTTGTGCCTTTCTTGGCAGTATGTCCCAAAATACTCAGATGAAAATCCCTGTTACTAGCTAGTTTTCTTCTTTCATCTTGTTGAAATGTTTTCTCCATCCTAAGAATTGCTAAAATAAAGGCCCGAGGTATTAGCTTAATAATTTCAATGAAGAGGTTTGCCTATGTGGATGGTTCTGGCTTTTGTTTCTTATTTCCATAAAGGTTAAATGTGTACATGATTCATATGCCTAAGAGACAGTCTTATAATCTAGAAGACTAAGTGCATATCATCAAGAATGAAAAAGTTGAGAGTAGATGTCAGGATCCAGACTCCACATAAAATCGGAGTTCTCAACTGGAAGCAGGGATATCTGGAAGGTGCATAATAAGTATACACAGACTACTTTTTTCAGTACAAGTCGACAGGCAATTTTTCAAGGCTTAAACTTTCTCTTTCTTCTCTCTCACTCTCTGTTTTCTCTCTTACTCATTCGCTCTCTGCTTAAGGCTGCACACACTCTGCATTCCCTTGCACACTCTGTTTTTCTCCTGTGTGCTTTATATTTCTTGAACTCCCACACTCCTACACAGCTGTGTGCATTCCCCTTTCACTCTCATACACACTCTTCACACACATCTCGCATATACTTCATGCACACCACATGCACTCTCCTTTCACTCACACACACTCTCTGTACACACCTCACATTCTCTTCACTCACTCTTCACATGCTCTTCTCATGATCACAATATTCACCTCACATTCTCTCTCACTCACTTTTCACATGCTCACTACATGCTCTCTCATTTACTTTCTCACTCTCTCTCGCTTTTCCTTGCCACAGTTATTGATACTCCAAAAGCAGGTAGAAAAAATAGACATTGTATAATCTTTGCCAAATCAAATTTAAAATATGTCCTCATCCCACAAATAATTAAAAATTACAAATGTTCCCAAAAGTTTCAAGCTTTCTCTATTCCCAAGCCTGTAGCCAAAATAATAATAATTGCAAACTTATCATTATTTAAACTTTTACTCATTATACTTGAGAGCTCTGAGATTAGCTACTTGCATTTTACTGTAAAGCTCTAATTATAAATGACATGGGCAAAGCTCCCTGGCAGTAGCCAGAAAGAATCAAGTTAATCCTTAATTCAGTATTTCCACTAGCTTTCTGTTTCTGTACATTCCACACAATGACTCTCCTAAGAGTCCAGTGTTTTGACTTAGTTTTACTTATTTACAATTTTATGTATTCTATACTTGTTTATCTAGGAACCACTCTTAAATGTTGTGCAAAACATCTTTCATAAATTCAATAGCTTTTTTCTTTCTCAGGGTCCCAGTTTTGGCACTATTTCATTTTCTAATAAGTTCTTCAAACTTTCTTTGCAAGTCAAGCACTAATCTAGAACTACCATTGTGCAGTTATTGCATTGTTTCCAAGACTGGAACACACAGGATGCATCTGGGCCATTAGGACTATACTATGCTATACCCTATACCTCAATTTCTTGTTTTTTTAAAGAATCTTTACAATAAGGAACATCTAGTTTCACAGAATTCACCAGAGCAGAAGGAGAAAGAAGTAAGAAAGTTAGATATAATAGAATAATTATGCACAGCAAAGCCAAAAGAGGAAGGAGAACAACTGTTTATTACCAAGAGTTGCCATAGACTACTGAGATGTCTCCATCCTGGCCTACTGCAGACAGTCCCTTATTTTAGATGATAGGTCCCCTGGAGGGATGTGTCTCCTACTTCTCAGAGTCACAGACATCATCCTGTTTACAAGGAGCTGGCATGGGCTTCTGAAATGTCTCCATCCCAACCTACTTCAGGCAGTCCCTGTCATTGTATGCTGTTCCCAGCAAGTAGATGAATAAATAGTATATGAGAGCAGTTAAGAAAAAAGAAAGCAAACTAGCCAGCTTTTGGCATCTCTAATGACAGCAGAGTCTGAAGGCCTTGTAGGATTTCTGCTATATTCAGGGCAATAGGTAAGGGATCCTTCCAAACACCACAGTAGCAGGGAACCCCTAAGAGGCCAGCGAATATGGGAACCATCACCTACCCCAACTCTGCCCCAAGCTCCATTCCTGCCTTCCAGCCTGTGCCTTCCACCAGGGCAGATCACAAGCTTGTCTAGTCTTCTGAAGACCCAACACTCTTAAGGCATCCCAGGAGCCATTCTCCACTCAGAGAAACAGACCTCACGGTCTGAAGGCCTCACAAGAAAGCAGGTACACCCACGGAAACAGCTTGACTGCTTCTCTGAAGATCCAACAGTCTGAAAGCTTCCCAGAACATCTGTTGCACACAGGGCAACATATCAACAGCTTGTCTGCTCCTCTGAAGACTCCAAAGTCTGAAGGATTCACAGGATGACTGCCACAGCCAGGGCCACAGGCCTACCAGGAAACATGAAGCAATGGAGGGACAAAAGAGACAGGCTCCAGATAGAAACACCCATGCCAGCTAACACCAGAGATAACTATATGGCAAGAGACAAGCACAAACACATAATCAACAGAAGCCAATATACATTGTTGTCATCAGAACCCAGGTCTCCCACCACAGCACGTCTTGCAAACACCATCACACGTGAAAACCAGAAAGCTGACCTAAAATCCTCTCTCATAAAGATAATAGAGTCCATCAAAGAGGATATAAATAAGTCACTGAAATAAATACAGGAAAACACAGGTAAAAAGATAGAAGCCCTTAGAAAGGAAACAAATCCCTTAAAGAAATATAGGAAAACACAAGCAAACAGGTGAACGAATTAAACAAAGCAATCCAAGACCTAAAAGTGGAGATAAAAACAATAAGGAAAACATAGATGTATATCACCCTGGAAATGGAAAAACCTAAGAAAGAGGCCGGGAAACACAGATATAAGCATCCCCAACAGAATACAAGAGATAGAAGAGAGAATCTCAGGTGAAGAAGATACTTTACAAGATATTGAAATGATGGTCAAAGAAAATTTGAAACAGAAAAAACTCCTAACACAAAACATCCAGGAAATCCACCACACAATGAAAAGAACAAATTTAAATATAATAGGAGAAGAAGAAAGTGAAGATTCCCAACTCAAAAGACCCCAAAACCGTCTTTAAAAATTCATAGAAGAAAATTTCCCCAAGGTAAAGAAAGATGGCCATAAATGTACAAGAAGCCTATAGAACACCAAATAGATTGGACCAGAAAAGAAAATCCTCTCATTGCATAATAATCAAAACATCAAATGCACAGATAAAAGAAAGAATATTAAAATCTGTAAGAGAAAAAGGCCAAGTAACATGGAGGCAGACCTATAAGAATTAGACCAGACTTCTCAACAGAGACCATAAAAGCCAGAAAGCCCTGAACAGATGTCATGCAGACCCTAAGGGAATAAAAATGCCAACCCAGGCTACTATACCCAGAAAAAATATCAATTAACATAGATGGAGAAACCAAAATATTCCATGACACATCCAAATTTAGTCAATATCTACGTAAAAACATAACCCTATAGAGCATAATAGAAGGAAAACTACACCAAGAAAATGAGATATTAATCATCTTACAAAAAAGCCAACAGGAGAGAATTATATGCACATAATGCCACCTACAACAACAAACATAACAGGAAGAATCTTCTGTCTTTAATATCTTTCAACATCAATGGACTCAGTTCCCAAATAAAAAGACAGAAAATGTGGTACATTTACACAGCTATTAAAAACAATGAATTCATAACAGTCTTAGGGAAATGGATAAAACTAGAAAATATCATCCCGAGTGAGGTAACCCAATCACAAAAGAACACAGATGCTATGCACTCACTGTTAATTGGATATTAACCCAAAGCTCTCAATACCCAAGATACAACTCACAGACCACATGAAGCTCATGAAGAAGGAAGACCAAAGTGTGAGTGCTTTGGTCCTTCTTAGGAGTAACAAAATACTCATGGGAGCAAATATGGAGACAAAGCATGGGACAGAAACTGAAGGAGGGGTCGTCTGGAGACTGTTCTACCTGAGTATCCATTCCATGTGCAGTCAGCAAAGGTAGACACTGATGTGGATGTCAGGAAGTGCATGCTGACTGGAGTCTCATATAGCTGCCTCCTTAGAGGTCTGCCAGAGACTGACATATTCAGAGGTGGATGCTCACAGCTAACCATTGAACTGATCATGGGGTTCCAAATGAAGGAGTTAGAGAGAAGCCTGAAGGAGCGGAAAGGGTTTGTGGCCCCATGGGGAGAACAACAATACCAACCAACCAGATCTCTCAGGGATATAAACCACCAGCCTGGGAGCACATAGGGTGGGCCCATGGCTCCAGCTGTATATCTAGGGTAGGATGGCCTTGTTGGGCATAGCTGGGAGAGGAGATCCTTGGTCCTATGAAGGCTGGATGCCCCAGATGGGGGGGAGGGGATTTGAGGATGGATAGGTGGGAATGAGTGTGTGGGTGGAGGCACATTTTCAAAGAAGCAGGAGGAGGGGATAGGAAAAGGGTATCTGGGTGGGGATGAAAATGGGGAAAGGGGATGACATCAGATATGTAAATAAAATATTCATTTAAAAAAGGACATAAGTTAACAAGACTGGATATGTAAACAGTAACTAGCATTTGGCTGCATAAGAAGAAACACACATCAATAACAAAGACAGTTACTAACTCAGAAAAAAGGCTGAATAATGTCTTCCAGGCAAATGATCCCAAGAAACAAGCTGTAGTTACCATGCTATTATTCAATAAATTAGACTTTCAACCAAAAGTTATCAAGTTAGATGGGGAAGGACACTTCTTATCCATCAAATAAAAAATACACCAAGAGAAAGTATCAATTCTGAAATCCATGCCCCAAATTCAAGGACAACAACATTCATATATGAAACTTTACTAATGGTGAAAACACACATTGAACCCCAAACAGAAAAAGTGGGAGACTTTAACACACCACTCTTACCAATGGACAGGTCATTGAAATAAACTAAACTGAGACCAGTGAGACTAATATAGGTTATGAACCAAAAGGATTTAACAAATATAAACAGAATATTTTACCCTAACACAAAAGAATATACCTTCTTCTCAACACTCCATGGTATGTTTTCTAAAATTGCTCACATTATTGGTCACAAACAAGACTTCATAGATAGATAAAGACTGAAATAATATCATGTATCCTATCAAATCAACATGGAATAAGGCTAGATTTTTTTTTTTTTTTTTTGGTTTTTGAGACATGGTTTCTCTATGTAGCCCTGGCTGTCCTGGAACTCACTCTGTAGACCAGGCTGGCCTCAAACTCAGAAATCCACCTGCCTCTGCCTCCCAAGTGCTAGGATTAAAGTTATACGCCACCACTGAAAGGCTAAGGCTATATTTCAATTACAACAAAAACAACAGAAGCCCCACATACACATGGAATCTGAACAATTCTTTACTCAACAGTAATTTAGTCAGGGAAGAAATAAAGAAATTAAAGATTTCCTGGAAGTCAGTGAAACTGTTCAGAAAGCATACCCAAACCTATGGAACACAATGAAAGCAGTGTTAAAAGGAAAATTCATAGCAATAAGTGCCCTGGTAAAGAAACTGGAGAGATCTTACACTAACAACTTAACAGCACACCTGAAAGCCATAGAAGAAAAGGAAGCAAACACACCCAAGAAGAGTAGAAGGCAGGAAATAGTCAAACTCAGGGCAGAAATGAAACAAATACAAACAAAGAAGGATACCAAGAATCAACAAAACTTGGAGCTGATTCTTTGAAAAAATCAACAAGATAGATAAACCCCTAGCCAAACTAATGGAAGGGCAAAGGAATAGTATCCAAATTAACAAAATCAGAAATGAAAAGGCAGACATAGCAACAAAAGCTGAGGCAGCTTAAAAATCATCTAATCTTACTACAAAAGTCTATACTCACCAAAACTGGAAAATCTAGTTGAAATGGATAATTACTAGACAAATACCACCTAGCTAAGTTAAACTGAGAGTTAAACTATCTAAAAAGGCATATATCCCTAAGGAAATAGAAGAAGTAATTTAAAATTTTCCAACCAAAAAAATACCAGGGCCAGGTGACTGATGTGCAGAAATCTACTAGACCTTCACCAACACTCCTCAGACTATTCCATAAAAAAGAACAGAAAGAAACTACCTAATACATTTTATGAAGTCAAAATTACTCTGATACCTACCAACACAACCAAAGGATCCCCCCCTTAAAAAGAGAATTTCAGAACAATTTCACTTATGATATCAATACAAAAATACTCAATAAAATTCTAGCAAACTTAATCCAAGTACACATCAAATCAAGCATTCACCATGATAAAGTAGGCTTCATCCCAGGAATGCATGGTTGGTTCAAAATTAAAAAAAAAAAAAAAAAAAAAACTCCATTAATGTAACCTGTTATATACACAAACTCAAAAAAAATCATGTTTATCACTATAGATGCTGAAAAAGCATTCAACAAAATACAATACCACTTCATATTAAATTTATTGGAGAGATCAGGAATTCAAGGCCCATTCCTTTTTTTTCTTTTTTTCTTTTTTTATTTAGTTATTTAAATCACATCATAATTTGATTATTTACACAGAGGTTATAAACCCAAAAAGGCAGGATGTGGGGAAGGGAATGGCACCGGAGCATAGGTGTTCAGGTGTTCAGAACAAGGTATCAGCTGGGTGTAGGTTCAGGGGACAGATCACTATGGCTCTGCCTATGATTCACTTGTTCTTATCTAAATTGGTATTGTCCACCGAGGCTGCCTATTTATAAGACCTATGATCTGTAAATTTCCACTGAAGCTGCCTGTTTACAATAGCTTATAGCCTTCTGTTTTCAGTGTTTTTCCAGAGACCCAAGACTTTGTGTTAGCATCCATGTATGTCAGGCCTATTGCTGACTTTAGGCCTATGGCTGATTTTAGGCCTTTAGTGTATATGCAGGGCTGCTCCTGACATCTCCTCCCTTCTCTAAGTATAGAAGGGCCTTGGCGATTCTCTTCTTTTGAAGGTGGGGATAGAGGCCTGACCTCCAATAATTGAAAGGGACCTTGTAATGGCTCCGGTCCTCCTGTCATTGTCCAGTGAGGCATGAGGGCCATACCCATCCCAATGTCTTTTTCCTGGAGAGGGGATACTTTTGACATCAACCCCTATGCAGTCAGGCTTGTCCCTCAGGGAACCCAGATAGATATTTTTAAGTTTTATTTATATTCCTCAAGGCCCGTTCCTAAACATAATGAAAGCAATATACAGCAAATCAACAGCCAATATCAATTTAAATAGAGACATACTTGAAGTGATCCCACTAAAATCAGGAACAAGACAAGGATGTCCTCTCTCCTCATATCTATTCAATATAGTACTCAAAGTTCTAGCCAGAGCAACAAGACAAAAAGGATATCAAGGGTATACAAATTGGGAAAGAAGAATTTGAGGTATTCCTATTTGTAGATAATATGACAGTATACCTAAGCAATCCCCAAAATTCTACCAGAGAATTTCTACAGATGATAAACAACTTCAGCAAAGTGTCTAGATATAAAATTAACAAATCACTAGCCTTCCTTTATACAAATGGGCCGAGAAAGAAATTAGGAAATAATACCCTTCACAATTGTCACAAATAATATAAAATATCTTGGGATAACCCTAACAAGTGAAAAATCTATATATGCTCCACTATGTTCATAGAGGCCTTATTTGTCATAGACAGAAGCTGGAAACAACCCAGATGTCCCACGATGGAAGAATAGATACAAAAAATATGTGTTTTATTTACACAATGAAATATTATTCAGCTATTAAGAATGAGGATATCATGAGTTTTGAAGGCAAATGGATAGAACTAAAAAATATCATGGTGAGTGAGGTAACTCATTCCCAAATGGGCATGCATGGTATATACTTGCTCATAAATGGATATTAGCCAAAAATTACAGAATACACAAGATAAAATTCAGAGAACTCAAGAAGCTTAACAAGGTTATAGGCCCAAGTGAGGATGCCTCAATCTGACTTGGGAGGGAGAAGAAAGCAATCATGGGGGCGGGCAGAGGGATGATGGTACCTGGATAGAAGTGAGGACATCTGGGGAAAAGGGGAACATGATTAGGTATTGAGGGAGATAAAGAGTGAAATCTGAAGGTCAGCAGAAACAATGGAAACAAGTAACCTAGGGAGGTACAAGGTTGGAGGTTGATGAAACCCTCTAGAATGTAACAGAAACTTGGAAGGTGAGAGATGCTCAGGACTCATAGGGAGAGACCTTAGATGAAATGTTCAACAGTGGGGAGAGGGAACTTGTAGAGTCCACATCCAGTAGAAAGACAGGGCATCAAGTGGAGGGATGGGGTTGCCATCCAACAGTCAAAAACTGTGACCCAGAATTGTTCCTGTCTAAAAGAAGTTCAGGGACAAAAATGGAGAAGAGTCTGAGGGAGAAGAGGTTCAGTGACAGGCCTGAATTGGGATCCAGCTCAAGGGGAGGCCCAAGACCTGACAGTATTACTGATGCTATGGTTTGCTTACAAATGGGTCTATTAGGACTGCCCACCAAAAACCCCATCAAACAGCTGAAATAATCAGATGCAGATATTTACAACCAACCAATGGACAGAAGCTGGGGACCACTGTGGTTGAATTAGAGAAGAATTTGTATAGGAGGGTGAAGTTTTGAGAAGACCAACAATCTCAACTAACTTGAACCCCAAGATCTCTCAGGTACTGAGACAGCAACCAGGCAGCATATGCTAGCTGACATGAGGCCCATGACACATATACAGCAGAGGACTGCCAGGTCTGGACTCAGTCAGAGAAGATGCACCTAACCTTCGAGAACCTTTAGGTGCCAGGGAGTGTGGAGGTCTGGTGGTTTATTTGGGAGGGGTAGGGTGTCCTGGATAAGGGGGAGGAAGAACAGTATGAGAAACAGTCAGAGGGCAGACAGGGAGTTGGATAAAGACTGGAATGTAAAAAGAAGATTAAAAATAATAATTAAAAAAAAGAAAAAGAAAAAATAAGAATGCAGAGGCCATAAATGTGTAATATTTGAAAAACACAAGGAAGTATGGAAGAAAGTTACCTTGGAATGCTGAGAAGACTGAGAATACGTATTTTCTTGTCTTGACCCAAACCTCGTGAATTGAAATACCATGCCTGAGCATTTGGCTTTTAAAAAGTGCTCAGCATAGACCCTTGATTACATCAGGCTTTACATTGCTAATGTCTTGGCTTCTAAAATGTGCTCAGCAAGTACATTTCCATCACATCAGCCTGCACCATTGCTAATGTCTCACTCTGAAGCCTCTTTGCCCATTGAGATGGGACACCAGATTTTGAACCCTGTCTCTGCCAGGGGTTGCCTGTGAAAGACAGATACCATTCATAGAATGTAACATGTGAAATAACAAGAACTGGTACCTCTTTATAACAGTCTTCATCTAGAACCACATCAACAAACCTAGGCCTAGCCTAGGACCAAAGGGTTTAGAACTTTAGTCTTTTACCATGGTTCAAGGAAGTCATAGTTACAAACAACTACCCCATTGCCATCTTTTTCAAAACACTCATTGTTATACCTATGCCTCCTCTCAAAGTAAGTCTCAGGTAAGGTAAAAAGGAAAAAAGAAAGAACACAATGAAAAATGGAAACAGGCAAGAAAATGGCCTATAGTACAGTATAGGCTACTCATTTGTTGATGCTCAGTAACCCAGTTCCTGAGTGTGCTATGGAACTGTATCTGCCATGTAGACATCACTCCTATAATTGGCATGACCATGACCACCCTGATATTTGTGCTGCCATATTGCTAAACTAGCTGTTGCAAGTTTTAGTTAGCGAAGCAACTCTATGACTATAGTAGAGAGACACTGCAGTGTCTTAAATATTTTCCCAGTCTGTTGTGATAAGCAATTATGCATATTTCCAAGTACAGTTATAACTGAGACATTCTGTAGTGCAATTCCATGATTTCTCACTTTGGCCTATATCTTATAGTTCTACACAAGCTTTACATAACAGTTATATGAACAGAGTTTGGCCCAGTGATAAATTCAGCTATCATCTGACAGAATGAGGCATGTGTTTATATACACCTTATTATATTCTACTCTCAGTAACTACTGTGTACTATGGCAAGCTACTCAAGTATTCAGAACAAACATTAATTCCATGGAGGCTTTACTGTCATTTCCAAGTACTCCATGGAAAGTGAATTAGGTAGTTGGAAGAAAGAAGAACTACTTTTTCAGGTGAGGTGGATGCTTTGTAAATGTAGGAAACAAATAAACTAAGTGTATCTACTTAATGATTGGTGGAAGAAAATGTATTGAAAAGTTTTCAGTGATATAGCAGCTGTTAATCAACTTTATCAAGTATTAGAATTTTCACTGAATTCTCATGTTCAATGTCATAGTATTTGTTATTATAAGTAACGACAACATACTACATACTTCATAAAGAAGTCATTATGTGTATGTGTATGTGTGTGTATATATGCATATATACATGGGTATGTATATATACAAGTATATATATAATATATATATATTATATATATATATATATATATATGTGCAAGTGAATGTATACACACATATATGTGTTTATATTATAGTTTATAGTATATGTATATATCACATGGTATTGCATAAATATATTGATTTTCATGACTTTAAAAATGAAGATCAGACATGAATAATTTAAAAAGTTACTTTTCATCTGAGCAATGACATTTTAACTCAGATGTCAACCTATTCTTATATGAAACTAAATATTGGCATTACTTTATAGGAAAAGTGAAAGTATTGGAAACCTCAGAATTTTTTTCCTTTGTAACAATATTTTTTAATTTAAAAATAATGTTCCTAGATATTCATGCTTGAGCTAGGCACATAACCTTTAGATAAGTATCTTTTGGACAAATTATACATGAAGGTACATGTCTGTTACCATAACAGTCCTGAGACCAAATCAGGAGGATTTTTAAATTTATGAAAAACTTGAGTTTCATATCATATTCCAGTCAATATCAGTCTGTAGCAGAGACTTATTTTAATAGAACCAAGACAGGGTCAGATTCCATTGAACATAACAAATAATGTCTTTGTCTTTTTATGATCAACATTCTGTTGAAGGATCACCAGATTAGACTGTTTGTTTCTGTACATGAATTTGTTCGACCTTGCAGAGAGTTAGCAGAATATTTTATTAATTAGACCTTTTATATGAGAAGATAATGAAACTGCAATACATCAGCTCCATCAAAACAGCCATGCTATATTGCGTCAGAATCTTCCTTGGTTTACTTGAAATAACCATTAATAAATGGTCAGGTAGTGTTCTTTAAATTAAGTTATTATGCTAAGTTTGTAGTCTATGTTACATTATTCTGTTGTCATGGTGAGAGAAAAGTAGACTTTTGATTTTTAGTGGCATAAGATATTAGAGCGGCAATTGGAATTATTTATAAAATGACAACACATTTGTTCATAGGATTATAAATATACAGATGTATAGATATTCCATATTCTGAAAAAGTGCTACACATATTTTTTTATAGATATTTACAAAAGTTAGTAAGAAGTAATAGTACAAGTCCACATTTTAAAACTAGGAATCTTGAAATTGCTTGCAGATTCAATGAAATTTTTTCAGTCAAATGTGTGAAGAAACACCCTCATGAAATGAGGTATAGTATGAATTCAATTATTTAAGGCCTGAGAAAAACACACATGCCCATATATATCCATATATAATACATTTTATTTTATTATAATAAGATGCCCCAAAAAAGGGGTGAATAATCTTTGTCTTCCATTGAATCCATAAAATTTTCCTGGAGAGTCTATTGGTAATTGTTTTTGAATGTATGCCAGATGCCTCACTACTGCCTGCTGTATGCCTGCTACAGTACCATGTGGTAATCATTATAGGAAATGATGAGGAACCAGTTAGCTCAATAATAGTATCAGAGAAATCCTGTCTCTGTGAATAAACATGTGCCCAAAGTACACGTTGAGTAGTACCACTTTTGCAACTTCTGTGTTAAGTCCTGTGTCATAAATTCAAACAAAACAAATGTTAGAAATACATAGTCATTTTAGTGTTTATAAATATTGATTTTCATGTCCTTTTTGGTAGGATAGTATAATCAATGGGAATGATGTCTTCTAACATTTTTGCTGCCTTTTCTTTGTCGAATGTGAAGATAATGAATGCCTGAGAATAAAAAACTAATCAGATAAATGAAAATAAGTCAATGGTAAAGCTATAACTATTTCAGAATACTTTTTCTCTGGAAGATTTCATAGGAATATTTTTTTCTGGAGAAAACACAAAACCACAACTACCTAATTTGTCTGGTAGACTAATGAGTTACTTTCATGAATATATTCATTTTTTTACATAATGAGTAGTATTTTGAATATCATTTCAATGACATATAAGATAGCATTTTGAATGTGAGGAAATATTAAAATGGTTTATACTTTTGCCTGGAGCCTCTCAATATAATTCTAGGTTTTCTAAATTTTAGGTTTTACTACTGTTATATTTTAAAACTCTCAACTTCATGCTCAAAAACTTTATCTTTTTTGTTTATTTTTATTTTGTTTTATAGAGAAGAATGCCAGTATAGAGAAAATATTGTCAATTTATTTCATAAGTCTTTGTATTATAACCAGATATATAACAATAGCTGTTTTCTTATTTTGTAACACAAATATTCAATTTTATAGAATGTTTAGATAGAAGTACTCTATATACAGGATGAAAAATTAAAGAAATTATGGGAAAGTAATGCTCATTGTTGCTTACCCAAAGCATTGACTCTAATGTAATTAAGAAACCCCCATGAATTAAAAAAAAACCTAAATTTTATTCTATGTAAATTATTAGTAAAGGGAAGAGTGATAACAAATAAATATGACATTAATAGAAACTATCTAACATTTACAAGAACTATCTGGAAAATGAAACCCAGTGAAAATGTAAGAAGGGGGTAATGATTTTAAACTTACAATATGAATGGCACAGCCTAAAAAAAATGTATTTTATAAGAAAAATATCTGAAGCACAAGGAAAAATAAAGGTCTTACAATATTAATTAATATGTAAATACATGTTGAAGTTATTTCAAGTGTGTGACCATTCAACAGTATAATGAATAAAAATGATAAGAGACATCACAATCCTAAAGGTTACATGACTGAAAGCTCAGAATATAAAATACTAAGTTTGTCTTGCATATCCTAGAATCTCAAAAGTTTATATGGACCTTCAGCTAGCTATTTTTCTTTATCTAAATATATGAGTCAGTATTAAAAGAAGAAAATACAGAGGATAGGTAATTATCTAGGTGGTTGAGAGTATGCACTATTCTAGATGACCCACATTAATTTCCCACTGTTTAAGGTCAGGTGCTTCACTACTACAAGTCTGTAACTCTAGCGTCAGTCAGTCATCTTCAAGATACTGTAAGCACCTGCATTCATATACAATGACGTACAATAAAAAATAAAATATAAAAGAAAGAAAGCAAAGCTAAATAAAGCATGTAATTCTATAATACATATGTAACTCTGGTTTTGAGAGTTTATTAATAATTTAACTATTTATTGAATAACAAATATACAGTACCACTTGTAAATTATTATAAACACATAGTTTATGTTGTTAAATTAACACAATATGACAGACAAACTCTCCTGCCTAACTCTGCTAAAAAATAACTTGCTGCATATGTCATCTTTAAAAAAAGCAAGAAGTAAATCTACGATATAAGTAATGTGTTATAACCAAAAAAGTAAAGTAAAACCTGAATCTATGTCTGTTGAACCAAACAGGAAACTAAATCTCTTTATATTATGAAAAATTTTGTTAAAAAGTAAAAATCAGTAGTAATAAAGGATAATAAGAATGGTTCTAGGTTTTCCCAATGAGGTATAGGAAAGTAGTCCATAGGTCTATGAAAAAGGAAATAGGAGAATAAAGGGGAGTTCATTGGGAAGAAATGGGAGAGCAATTCAATAGGGTTGGCAGAGGATAAAATAACAATAAGGTGTTTGAAAAAGTTGTCTATAATTTATCTAACTTTACTGTGTGTGTGTGTGTGTGTGTGTGTGTGTGTGTGTGTGTGCATGTGTGTGTGTGTTTAATTTGAATGAAGCTATGCTATTTAGGATAAGAGAGAGAGAATGAATGGAATGAATTTGATTAATTTGAAAGGAAACAAAGGGATAGATGTTGTTATTTAAAAAAAAGAAAACGGCGGCAGAGGGTTCCACGAGGAGAAGTTTATTTAGGGCAGAGAGGAGAGCAGAGAGAGATGGAGGTGGTGGCCAGCCATGACCACGTGGAGGGGGGAGGGGAGAGGGAAAGGGTCAGATACGACCTGCAGGCTTGGGTCACAGGAGCAAGAGAGCAAGAGATTGAGGAGGGGCCAGACAGACTCTTTTATAATAGTGGGCAGGGCTACCTGGCTGTTGCCAGGTAGCTGCGGGGAGGAGCATACCTAGCTGTTGCCAGGTAACTCTGGAGGTGGAGTTTAACAGAATGCTAACAATAGAGACATGGAAAAGGTTAAATGGAAGAAAGAGAAGGGAAAATATTTATTTGTATTTTAATTGAAATATTAAATTAATGTTATATAAAAATAAATAAGAATATTATTCTAGCCAGGCAGTGGTGGCACACGCCTTTAATCTCAGCACTTGGAAGGCAGAAGCAGGTGGATTTCTGAGTTCGAGGCCAGCCTGGTCTACAGAGTGAGTTCCAGGACAGCCCGGCTATACACAGAAACCTTGTCTCAAAAATAACAAAAACAAAACAAAACAAAACAAAACAAAAAGAATACTTTTCTATATATGATTATGAAATAGTCTCTGAATCATGAAATAGTCTATAAATAGTAATGTCTCAGAAAAATGTACACAAGTACATTCATTTTACAGATTCCATATTAATCAATAAAATATGATAGTCATGTTCAAAAATATTCATAATTAAATAATAAATATTTTATGGATAAGAATATGTGATAAATCCATAATAGTAAGCAAGAAAAAATTTATACAAATATTGTATACTTACTTCATAGGAAGTACATTAATTCCTAAATTTTTGGTGTGAGCCTAGCATTTAATCGCTGACTATATGGAGGGATACCTAGGAGCCCCACTCTCTTATGGATGAGTGGAGGGGGGAATAGGGCAGGGACACTGTGAGTGGCGCAACCTTAAAGGAGAGCAGCATTTGTGATGTAAATAAATAAATATGAAAAAATAGATTAATTCTTATATAGGACTGGTAAAACTTGGAGGAAAATTTCAAAATTAGTGGGCTTTGTTCAGGTCTTTTAATCTGAGATTTGAACTCAAGAATCTGATGTATTTTTTCTAGTTATTACTTGTACAAGAATTAACAAAATGATTTAGTACACTGATGTATAAAATGGTCATTTTTCCAAATTTGTTATTTATTCTGTTGAATTAATTTGAAATTAAATGCTTTCTTGGGTTCTAGACTCCTTTTTTATTAATGAGTTCATGAAATATTTAATTATTCAGTGTATTGATTTCTGGTTATTATTCTATATTTTATCTTTCCTTTTAAAGAAGGTTTAGCTTTCCTTAAGAATAAGTTTGACTTGCATAAAGCCTTAAATATTATACAAAGTATATTACTATACCATGTTTTCATTTTCCCAAGTTATTAATATCTTAAACAATACAGTCACTAAAAATAGGAAAGTAAAATAAGTGAGCCGGCTAACAAACCTGCAGTTCTTATTGAAATGTTGATTCTTACCCTCCTTTATATCTTTCATTTTAAATGCTAAAATTATTCCACATTTTACCAATTTCAGTCACATTGCTGTGACAAAATACATGATATGGAATAATTTATTCAAGGAAAGGATTATTTTCGATTAGAGATTAAGAAGATGCAGTTCATCACAACAGAGAAGGTATGACTTCATAAGCAATATTACTTAGGTGCTAATCACATTTCATGCATTCAAGAAAAGGAAAAATAAATACTAAAGTTCATCTCTCTTTGTCCTTTTTATTCAGTCTGGGACATCAGCATCCAGAATAATGTCACCAACATTCAAGGTGGACTCTCACTGCTCATTTAAACCATTCAATAAAGAGTTTAGGTTCTGTCAGAGCCTGATAAATACAGAGGCTGATGCTCACAGCCAACCATTGGACTGAGCATGGGATTCCCAAAGGAGGAGTTAGGACAAGGACTGAAGGAGCCAAAGGGATTTGCAACTCATAGGAAGAACAATATCAACTAACCAGACCCCCTCAGAGTTCTCAGGGACTAAACCAACCAAGGAGTACACATGGAGGGACCCTTGGTTTCAGCTGCATGTGAAGCAGAAGATGGCCTTGTTGGACATCAATGGGAGGAGTGGCCCTTGGTCCTGTGGGAGTTCGTTGCCCCAGTGTAGGGGCATGCCTGGGTGGGCAGGCAGGAGTGGGTGGGTGTGTGGGTGAGCACCCTCATAGAGGCAGGCTGAAGGGGGGATTGGATAGGGGTTGCTGGAGGGAAGACCTGGAGAGGGGATAACATTTGAAATGTAAATAAAATATTCAGTAAAAGAAAAAAAAAAAAGAGTTCCATAGATAAACCAAGAAGTAGATTTCCATAGTGTTTCTAAATCACTTAAAATTAACAATGGATGTTAAGCATCACAAAATTTCTTTAAGTTTGCAATTAATGTCATTTTAACACATTACTATAATTCTCTGATCATTCTAATTCTAAGGGGATTAAAGTCTGTTTAATGTCTTAGCCACACCAGTAAAATCAACTATTTCTCCAACATACTTAAACTTCTTTTGAGTGTATGTGTATGATAATGAATAACATAGTACCTCTCTATCCTCTGGGGAAAATATTTATTTTTTAATCACTTGCAAGTATGAATATAATTCATGGCAAAACATGCAATTAAGTTGAACATGAGGAGGACAGATTATCTGAGACACCTGGTTTGCTCTACATACAATCATAAACATTTGGATGAGAGAAAAAAGAAGACATTACTACAGCAAAAAGGAATACACAGAGGTCACAGAGACTTAGATTCATTTGATCTGAACAGGAACCTCTAATTTTTTTTTTTTTTTACAACACATAACTTTTTTTAATTCAAGATCTAGCAGATTCAAAAGGCAGAGAATGTCTCAAGAAGATTCTAACCTCATAGAGCCACTGTGAGTCCTTTCTTAAAAGAACAAGTGGTATTGATCTGCTGATGGCTAAAACTAACTGTAAAACCATTATGAGCTTGTGATTATTTAGTTTTAAAGATTTATTTTGTTTTGTTTTGTTTATGGGTGTGTATGTGCATGATGCTTTTGGTTTTCTATTGGACATTTTATTTGTTTATATTTCAGATAGCATCCCTTTTCTCCATTTCTCCTCCCTAGAAACCCCCTATCCAATGCCCCCTCCTCCATTTTGCTTGCATGTAATTGAAACCTCAAAATATTAATAACAAGAAGTTGAATTAATTTTCTACTGTATGGTCAAACTTTTCCATCCTTATGTTGTATGTTTTATTTTTTAATTAATTATTTTATTTATTTACATCTCAAATATTGCCCCTCTTCCTACCCTTTCTCCCAGAGTTCTTCACCCCATCCTCCATCACCTTCACATATGAGAGTGTGATGCAACCTCTGTCACCCGCCTTCTATGGGGCATTGAGTCTCTACAGGATTAGGCACATCCTCTCCCACTGGAGGCAGACACAGCAGTCAGTCTTCTGTTTCACACATGGCAACTGTCTCAGAACAACCAGTGTATGTTCTTTGTTGGTTTAGTCTTTGGGAGCTCTTCCGAGTTCCAGTTTATTTGACACTGTTGGTCTTCCTAAGGGGTTGCCATCCCCTTCAGTTACTTCAATCTGTCTGCTAACTCTTCCATAGGGGCCCCCGACCTCAGTTCAATGGTTAGCTGTAAGTATCTGTATCTATCTCAGTCAGCTGCTGGTAGAACTTCTCCGAGGACAGCCATGTTAGGCTTCTGTCTGCAAGCACAATATAGTATCACTAATAGTGTCAGGGTTTGGTGCCTCCTCATGGGATGGATCCCAAGTTGGGCTGGGCACTGGTGGAAATTCCTGCAGTCTCTGCTCCATTTTTGTCCCTGTATTTCTTTTAGACAGGAACGATTCTGGATCAAATATTCTGAAGGTGGGTTGGAGTCTCACATTGCTCTACTCTGGGCCCTGTCTAACTACTGGATGTGGCCTCTTCAGGTTCCATCTCCTCACTGTTGTAGGTTTTAGTGTTTTTTTGTTGACAGGCTTTAATTTCTGGATAATATTACAAGTGTAGTAAACAGAATTTCTGGATCCTTTCTTAAAGGCAGTAGGAAATAAATTCATAAATATGGCTTTATTGTATTCTTCCATTGATCTTTATCAGTGACATGTGCTGACACTTCCTTTCCAAAATGCTAATAAGTAAGTTTAATCTTTTCAAAACATGTTAAATATGCATTCTCTGATGACAATGGTGTTATTAAGGAGTTAAAATTAGAAAGAATCTTGGAAGGTGTTCAATAATTAAACTGTAATAACAAGCTTCTAAATAATCTAGAAAGACAAAAGTCAAACACAAACTCGTATTAAGACTGACAAAAATGAACAAAGACTATCAAAATAAGGAAGTGCTGCCAAAAGTGATTTATAAAGACACATGGCAGAAATTTAAATAGTACAAGAAGATGGTCAAATAAACCATTTCAACTTTCATAGTAAAGAAGTATAGAAAAATAAAAATTGAACTAGAGAGTAAATAAAGATTATAGAAGTAAACAGAAATAGTAAAAGAGGCTAAACATGACACATAGCTACAATTACAATTTTATGATACAGAGATAGAAGAGTCGTAACTCCAGGACAGACTGATCCATATAGCAACACTCTGTCCATTTGACATTACCCAGTGAGATATTGTATTAAAAAAATAAACAAAATCAAGCAAACAAACAAAAAAGAGAGCCGACAAATCCAAAGTTAATTTGTAATTCACTTGTATTTACTGTAAATCTCCATAGTCTCTTAACAAGTAAACAGAAAAATATTCTATGCAAAGTGAATTGAATCAATTCCAAATATATAAATAATATGATATAAATATGGCAGTCATATGCACAGATATGCTGGTTTATTGAACATACAGTCTTTTGGGTATACACACAGGAATGATCATAAGATAAATTTATCTAAGACATCTCCCATTCCCTCCTTTCTAGTTCCTCTCATACCAACCTCACTTAAATTCCTTTCCAGAATCTGTATGAGCATAGGTAGCATATTAGGGATGGAATCCTTGAAGAAAACTAACTTTTTCTCTTCTAGCAGCCTAAATGGCCAATAGTTCCTGAGTGAGGCTTTTGTATAAATGAACTCACAGTGACTGTCACTGTATGAACATGATCTTCATAAGATGAAGCCAGACAAATTCCAAGCATCAAATGAATGTTTTCTTTAAAGCACTTAAATTATGTATAAGCAAATATGAATTACAAAAGGAAAAATCCAATATAACAAATTTAGTTAAGCAGCCTATAGTCAATGATACAGTTTTAACACTATGTAAAGTAATGCCATTTTGTATGATCATTAAATTAGTCAGTAAATAAACATATTCTTTTGAATTGTGATATTGCTTGTAATTATAAAGTTCGTTAAGTAGAATCAAATTTTTAATATCAAAATAAGTGAAAAGTCAAAAATAAGAAGAAAAATATTGAGAAAGAATGAATACTATATTAGTTGTAAATATTGAATATAATATAAAACGTATGAGAAGCATGTCCTTATGATTTTCTACATTTCCTTAATGTCTGTTATATCTTCTTTTTCATCTCAAGTTTTATTAATTTGATCTTCTTTCTCATCTTTTAGTTCATTTAGATAAGGGTTTATCAATTTTATTGATTTTCTCAAAGAAGCATCTCTTTGTTTCTTTATTTCTTTATACTGTATGTTTATGTTTCTCCAATTTCAGCCTTGAGTTTGATTATTTCTTTCTATCTATTCCTTTAAATATTATTTTATCTCTTGGTTCTTGAGATTTCAAGTGTGTTCATAAGTTTTTAACATGATGTCTTGCCATGATATTTTTATTATGTATTTTAAATATTTTATTCTGATTTTAGCTTCTCTTCCCTTCCCTCTCCCCACTCTCTTGCCAAAGCTTTCATCTCTATCAGTTCTACAAGACCCTCTACCTTTCCTTAGAAAAGAGCAGGCCTTCCAGAGACATCAACCAAACAAAGCAAAATAAATTATAATAAGACCAGGAACATACCATTATATCAAGGCTGAATGAGGTAACTCAGTGAAAAGAAAAGAGTCCCATAAGCAGGCAAAAGAGTCAGGGACAACACTCACTCCCAATCTTAGATACCCACAAGAACACCAATCTACTTAATCGTAACATATACGCAAAGGACCCACCTCTTATAGACTCCTTGATTTTGTGCAAGCCCCTATGAATCCTGATCAGTTGATTGTATGGGCCCAGTTCTCTTGGTGTATTGTTGGTGACTTTGGTTCCTCCATGTCTTCCTGCTCCTCTTCCTCCTCTTCCTCTTCCTCCTCCACAAGACTCTCCTAGATCCATCTAATGTTTGTCTGTGGGATTCTACATGTGCTCCCATCAGTTTCTGAATGAAGTCTCTCTGATCCTTCTGATGATGATTATATTAGACTTTGGTCCAAGAACTCTCTGCAGGCAGATCGAAGGTTTTGTGGCTAGGTTAGTGTCTCAATCTCCCCCCTTGATGCCTGGCCTGTCCAGGCTGCACGTGTACCATCACTAGGAATTTTTGTGAGGATTATTCACATATATTACATGGAGGTTCCCTTTCACTTGGATTCCACCTCAATCCTAAATGCCACCAATCCCTCAAACTACAAATTTTGTTGAAAAGGTTTTCTTTTTTTTCCCATAGTTTTTTTTCTGGCTTCTTAATCAAATATCAGTGTCTTCTTTCCCATTCTTAGAAGAGACATTGTCCAATTTCAAATCTCCAATGTTTTGCTTTCATTTCCATCCATGTGCCGTTCCATCATCATTCTTTTTCATTATATCTGTGTCATGTTCCAGTTACTAAGATATTATACATATAGTCTTCAGATAAAATTAGAATCAAAAATGGCAAAAATACAAGACACTACGTGAAAAAGAAGATGGAATTAAAATCAGCAATACTCATAGATGAGATGTACATAAGCAATTTGAAAAAATAAAAAGACTGATTTTAACAATGGGAAAATATGAGGCCATGGGAGGGCCCATGGGCCTGGAACTCTGAGATTGCAGGTGTTTGGTCACACCCCCAAAACCCTGGGCCCTGACCAGCAGTCTCCATTTAACCTGTAACTTTAGTCAGGTAAGACACAGGTAAAGGGGGGTGACTAAGAGTCTTCTCCCTTGACATTTACATATTAATAAGGCTGAGGGACATAGCTAATTAAATTTTCTCATCCCTAGCCCCTTCCCTTTCCACTCCTAAATATAAGTATAAGGGAGTTCCTCCTAGCATTTGAGGGGAGTACATATCATCCAGATATAACTTTCGTCATGGATAATAAAGCTATTCCTTAGAAACTCAGTCCACCTGTCTTTTCGGGCCTGCTTCTGCCCTTTGGGATGCTAGATTTTTTTTTGGGGGGGGGAGGGTGAACTGGTTCTTTTTAATGTGGCTGTTTCAGTATACCATTAAGCTTGCTGTGCTTACGTTTACTTTTTAAGAAGCAACCTAACACAAATACAATTAGGAACAAAGCAAGGGTTGTCCAATGTGGGGACTACTGCCATGGGAAAAGCTCTGGTCCTGGGACTCCTCCCCCACCGGCCCACAGGACTCTGACTCCCTCGACGCATTGGCTCGAGGGATGCTGCCACAGAGGCCCAGGCCCAGGGGCCAGGGCTGCCCAGAGCGTGTTCTTTTTTTTCTTCTTTTAACCCACAGGAAAATGGAGGTAAATACATATAATTTTACCTTCTACATACTATGAGCAAATAATAAAATGTTTAATCATATTAAGTGTTAACAAGTATAATTTCTATTCTTAACTCTTAGATGTATATTGTTGCTGATATTTACCAGATTGGAAGCAACAATGGTTATTACTATAGCTTTAAGTAGGAATGGGCTGGAAAGTTCAAAGGTGAAACCTACAGATTCAGTTTTTATCTAATGTAATTGGATTTGGGAATACTATGCACTTAGAAAATTAACATTTCAGCATATTGTTCAGGGTTTTTTTTTCCTTTTGAACTATGTGGAAGCAAATGCAATTTCTTCTCTGATAGACAAGTATTCTATAACTATGAAAAGCTTAAGTTCTATAGTTAAATATCTAAGAAGAAAATCAGATGTCTATTTTATCAGCAAATGTTAATCAAATACTCATACTAAATCTATTTATGTGATCAAAAAGAACTTAGGGCACATACCAAATCATTAACAGATGTTTGTATATCTATGCCATATTTATCTTCTACAATAGAATGTTAAATCCTGTTGAATAAAATATTTTAATATATATGTACATATACTAAACATATTATATATAATATATTTTATATGTACATACATATGCATATGTACATATATAAATAAACCAAGCCAAAACCTAAGTGAAAATAATAACTTTATAACATCAATCCATTCCTATTTACAATTAAAACTACATTTAAGTACTAATGGATGATTTACATATTAATATTTTTAATATTTGTTGCAAGCATTTGTGAAAATATATAGAAAAAACTTTAGAATATATATAAAATAACATCTTAAAAACTATATCAGGAATAGGACTCTACTTTTAAAGATTCAAGTCAATATTGTGCATTATTCAATTCAAACATTTGTAAAAAGAAACAGAAAAAAATTTCATGTTTATAATTTTAAAGAACTACAAACATTGAATGGTATTCATATGCTTTAGTCATGAAACCACTTACACTACATATATTTGTGAAAATGGATTATCATAAATGGGACTTTCTGTGATGATTTGTATATGCTCAGCCCAAGGAGTGGCATGATTAAAAGATGTGGGCCTGTTGGAGTAGGTGTGTCACTGTGGATGTGGGTTATAAGACCCTCATTCTGGCTGCCTGAAAGTCAGTATTCTGCTAGAAGCCTTTAGATGAAGATGTAGAACTCTCAGCTCCTCCTGCACCATGTCTGCCTGGATGCTACCATGCTCCTGCCATGATGATAATGGACTGAACCTCTGAACCTGTAAGCCAATCTCAAGTAAATATTATCCTTATAAGAGATGCCTTGGTCATGATATTGGTTCACAGCAGTAAAACCCTAACTAAGACACTTTCCAAGATTTATAACATTTCTCATTAAGGGTTTCAAATTCACCTGAGCAATGGTATCACATGCCTTTAATCCCAGCCATGTACAGCTAAAGGATGGCAGATCCCTGTGAGTTTGAGTCCAGTTGTCTACAGAGTAAGTTCCTGGATAGCAAGGGCTACAAAGAGAAACCATATCTCAAAGACAACAAGGAAAAGTAGAGTTTTGAACATATACATTACAAATGGACAGAGTGTTTGAAACTGCATATGAAATAAGAGCAACCAAAGAAACCTTCCTCATACTCATGAACCAAAAATAAATTAGTTTTATAAGTGAAAATTCTTCATAAGCAACCTTTTACAACACTTTTCTTAATTTCTGTACTCTGTAAAAAGCTTTCAAAAAACTAAGAATTATGAGCACCCTTTCATTATCCCTGTAGTAAGCATAAAGGACTACATATTCCACTGAGTTACTATAAAGGGGAATTTTTACATGCTAACTTACTTTAGCACAGTGTACTAAAATTCATGATTTACAATCATCAATTATTATGCAGTAAATAATATTGACTAAACCATGAGTTTTATTGCTAGAAGAGTCAGATCATAATAAATCCATTTATTTCACACCATACTTGGTAAACACTGACAAACATCTAAAATAGTAATTATAAAATAAAAGTGTTTGTTAATATTTTATAATGAATACTCATCTTTTATACATTCAGTCACACTCTGAACCCTGAGATTGTTTTATGTGTTGGAAAAAAATATATTTCTATTTGTGGTGTGGTTCAGCCCTAATCCAATGTCTTTCTGTTTATTGTAAACAAGATTAAATAAAGTCACCAAAAGTCAAGAGGAGAAGAAAGCAACCAGATATCAGGCGGTGAACATAAAACATAGTCAGAGGAAGTCAGGAGGATGACTAGAAATAAGCACAGGAATTAGAATGGAGGGATATACAATTTGAAACGTTTTTTGAATGGCATGGAAAAGAAGACTTTCCTTTGGGGATTTTAGCTGAAGTGGAAAGTCAACTGGGTGGTTTCTGTGCCTCTGTGTGCTAATAGGCTATCATCCCAGCATTTGTCCTTGTGAGTATTGTTAAAATTGAACAGTTGACATTTTGTTAAAAACAACCTTTGATGCTGAACATGTAGTACAACCATGTGGACAGAAGAATCATAGCAGCTGAGGACAAAATGAGAAGCCATTAGATTTGGTAATTTACCTGAGAAATTCCTCAAGGAGAGAGTTAAGAAAAGAAAGTACCATAATACAAGGTGTTAGAACCTTGTATAGTACTCAGAACAGAATAATCCCCAGAGACCAGAAAGATTTGGCAACAGCAATATTGGAAGCAGATCCTCAGTTAAAATGGTGAACATGGTGGAACAAGGAAGCTTGGGCTATGGAACAACAAAATCTGGCTAGTGATACTAATATTTTTCAAAATCAGTTGCTAGGTGAAGGTCAATATGCTGAGTTACAAAGGCAGCAAGAATTTTATCTTCATATCTTGGCAATATGTCATTTAGCAGCTTTAAATGCTTGAGACAAGGGTGAAGAATGAGGAAACAGGTCTGAGTCATTTATTCAAACTATACAAGGCCCAAAACAAGCCTTAACTGAATGTTTGCAAAATCACTTTTAGCTGTGAATAGAATAGTGTCAGATTCAGAAGTAAGAGAAATATTAACCAAATCTTTGACTTTTGAAAATTCTGGTTCAGAATGTAAACAGGTGACTAGACCTTTAAATGTAAGGTCAGCACCAATAGATGAATTGATTACAAATATAGGTGATATGGAATTTCAAGTTTATGAAAGTTTAAGAAAAATCAAAATGTCAGATGCTTTTATATTGGTAAGCAAAGTCATTTTACAGGGGATTCCAAGAAATAATGGTTCTGTTTGTTTATTTGTTAGTTTTTCTAAAAATAATACAAAAAGAAGACTATAGGTGTTTGGACTATGCATAAAGTATGACAAAGGCTGGTAATGCAGTAATGAATACACATCAACAAGAGACAGGCAATATAACCCCTTTCCATCCCTGTCAACATCTGAGAAACTCAGCAACAGAGCAATAAAAAGATTAATGTCTATTGTTTAAAACAACACTGTAAACACATATAATAAGTTTCTTCAATAGATAAAAGAAAATCTTATGAGAGAACAGAAAACAAGTATTTTGGGAAAATTCTATAAATGATTATACATAAAAGTGAAAAGTAAAAATAAATGAATCAGAATTGAAGGTTTTGTAGACACGGGAGTAGATTTAACCATAATTTCACCAAGATCTTGGCATTCAAATTTGCCTCTTCAAGAGATATATATTCAGCTTCTAGGGATTGGAATTTTATCTTAAGTAAAACAATGTACAGGACTGGTTAATGTATAGGACAAGAAGGACAAATAGGAAAATTAAAGCCATATGTGACTAATATAGCCATGAATTTATGGGAAAATTATTTGTTTAAGCAATGGAAAACACAGATCTCAGGAATAAAACCAAAAAATTTAGGATGGTTCTGATAAAATGTTAAAAGGTATTATCAAAAAATTCAGAGAAGATCCAGGTTATCCATAAGCAAGACACAGCAGGTGTTGATCTTTCAAAAATACTAATCACTCTACCTTTAAAATGGATAACTGACAGATCTGTATAAGTGGAACAGTGGCCTATGGCAAAAGAAAAACACTACAGATACTAGAACAGATGGTAATGGAATAGATAACTGCTCAATACATTGAAGAATCTACTAGCTCATGGAATTCCCCTATGTTTGTTATAAAAACAAAATCAGAAAAATAGAGGATATTGATAGATTTAAGAGCTATAAATAAGATGTTTCACCCAATGGGCTCTTTACAGTCTGGAATCCTTTTGCCTTTCTTATTACCTAAGCCATGGCCTTAAATAGCAATTAATTTAAATAATTTTTTTTTTTTTACAATCTGTTGCATGATAGGGAAAGGTGTGTTTACTTAGTACTTACTTAAAATAACAATGGTCCAATAAAGAAATTACTTGGAAAATCTTGCCAAAAGGAATATTAAACCTTGTGCCAATTTTTTGTATAACAGATGTTAGAAACAATTCATAAAAGTTTCCTCAATTTAAAGTTTATCATTTTATGGCTAACATCGCATTAACAATTCAGATGCAAATACCTTAAGAATTGTTTGATGAAGTAAAGTTAATTTTGCCTACCTGCAGAATCTATTTATAGAAGTTTGCAAAATGTTTGATCCTGAAAAAATACAAAAAAAAAAAAAGAGATTCTGTTAACTATATAGAATATAAGATAAGTTTACAGAAAGTTAAACCACCAAAAATACAAATCAGGAGAGATCACCTATAAACTCTTAATTATTTTCAAAGCTTGTTTGGGAGATATTTACTAGCTTCATCCCACAATTGGATTAACTACTCAAGAGCAAAGTAATTTATTTCAAACATTAAAAGGTGACATAAACTTAAATAGTGCAAGAAATTTATCAGTTGAGATTGAGAGAAAATTAGTTTTCATAGAGGAGAAATTACAGGATGCACATGTGGATCATTTGGCTATGAACCTGGATTACATTTTAATTATTTTTCCCTATTCATTCTCATACAGGAATTGTTATACAAAGAGAAGATAATATCTGAGAATGAATATTTTTAGTTTATGAACAGATTAAAAAATAAGAGACCTATGTAGAAACAGTTTCTGAATTGCTTCTAAAAGAAAACATGAGACTTTGTCAATTAGTAGGAATAGATCAAGCAGAAATTGTGAAACCTTTAACTAATGCTGAAATTGCTTTATTATGGACAGAAAAATCAACATAGGCAAAAATGCTTGCAATAATTTTGGGGAAGAGGTTAACAATAAATACCCAAAAGCAAGAGGCTTCTGTTTATAAAAAGCACTAATTGGATTCTCACTCATATAGTAAAACTGGTACCAATTTCTTCAACACCTACATTCTGTACTGATACAAATAAATCAGGAAAGGCATGCTCTAAGTCAGGAAAAGTAAGTAAAGCAGCTCTGAGCCCTTATGATTCAGTTCAAAAATTAAAGTAGTATGCCATTGTTATGTTATTTCATGGTTTTCATGAAATAAAATAATATAGAGTTACTATCAATATTCAGAAAGTATTGTTTACATATTGAAACTGTTGAACATTCCAGATCATTCAGATTTAGCTTCACTATTTATTCAAATACAACAGGCAATTTGGAAATAAAAATCATCCACTGTATATAACACGTATCAGATCAATAAGAAGAGGTCTACAAGGTTCTATTGCAGAAAGTAATGATGAAAATGTTCAGCTATTAATAGGAAATATACTAGATACCTCAGAATTTCAAAAGCAAAAAATCACAATTATAAGATCAAAGGTTCAAAGAAAGTTGTTTTTTTTCTTGTTTTAGTTTTTGTTGTTGTTGTTTTGTCATTTTGGTTTTTTTATCATTAGATAACAAGACAAGGAAATTATAAAGAAATGTTATACTTGTTCTTTGTATAACCAAGCTCCATGACCTACTGGAAGTAACTCAAAATGTACTCAAAGAAATAAAATTTGGCAAATTAATATTTCCTTTTGCTGAGTTTTGAAAATTAAAGTATGTGCATAATACCATAGATTCATATTCAGCATGTAAATTGGTAACAGGTTTAATTTCTGAAGAGGATGATTGTGCAATTGCTTATTCATTAGAATTTATGATTATTACGGGAATACTTTTACAAATTGAGACTGCAAATTTAATCAGCCTATGTGTTCATTGACTAATAAGTGGATAATGAAAATGTGGTGCGATATATAATACAATTTTTTTCAACTGTAAATTGAATTATGTAATCAGAATGAAAATTAATGATATCAGAAAATATTAAACTATAGGAGGTAACCTAGGCTTCAAATCATAAATATTGTCTTTCACATGCACATCCTATTTTTCAGTAGTTACATATATCATTTTCATTTTGACTGTCACTGTAAAGCCAACCTAGAACAGTCCAATGGAAAAGTGAAAGGAGGTCTTGAGGCTAGCAGAAGACAAAACACATATGAAATTGAAAGAGGAAAACTGGCTTTGGAATTGTATAAGTAGGAATGAAGACTGGGGGTAAGGGAAAAGATGGAAAGTAGTAAAGATAAACAAAAACTAAGAATTTTATGAAAAAGCCCCAGAAAACTTATATCATTGCAAGCTACTTAAAAATATTTAAAATAAGAGTAGATCTTCCATTCCGCACTTCTACAAGCAATCTCAGATGTGCAATCCACTCCCAACCACAGCTCTACATGCCTCTTTGGAGGCTTGATGCCAGCTAGAACAACCAGGTAAGACAAGCATCCTCCAATCCCATGCCTACAGGGACCACAGAAAGCCCAGGAGCCATGTTTTCTGCCATATTTTTTCTGTGTTCCATCTTTTGGTCCACACCTCTATCCACAATCTCAGACTTTCACTCTACTCTCCAGGTCAAAGGTCTGACTGTCTCTGTAGACGTCTGATGACCCCTCAAAACCAGTCCAAGAGGTCTGCTACTACTAGGAACTACTAAACCAACCAACAACAGAGACAATCAGAGAGCTAAAGGCAAGCACAAGTAAACAATCAGCAATAGCCAGTGCAATATCGCATCATCAAAACACATCTCTCCTATTACAGCAAGCCAAGGTATCTTAACACATGAGAAGAACAAGACAAGAACTTTAAATTTCATCTTATGAAGATGATAGAGGCCATTAAAAATTAAATAAATGAAATCCTTAAATACATGAAAATAAAAACAAATAAATATAAAGAAATATAGGAAAGTACAATCGAATAGGTGAAGGAAATTTATAAAATTATTCAAGACATAAAAATTGAAATGGAAGCAATAGAGAAAACACAAATGAGGCAACACTGGAGATGGAAAAGTTAGAGAAGAGAACAGAGAACTATAGATGTATGCATCACCAACAGAATACAAGATATAGAGGAAAGACTCTAGCATAGAAGACACAAGAGAGGAAACTGATATATTGGTCAAAGAAAATGCCAAATCTAAAAAGTTCCTAACACAAAATATCTAGGAAATTTGGGGTATTATAAAAAGACCAAACCTAAGAATAATAGGAATAGAAGAAGGAAATGATTACCAGATCAAAGGCATAGAAAATAGCATCAATAAAATCATAGAAGAAAACATCCCTGTCCTAAAGAAAAAGATACCTATAAATGTACAAGAAGCTTATAGAGCATAAAATAGATTTGACTAGAAAACAAAATTCTCCTTCCATACAAAATTTTAAAACTGAGATGTACAGAGCAAATAAATATTACTAAGCTTCAAGCGAAAAAGATCAAGTAACATACTAAGGCAGATATATAAGAATTAGACATGACTTCTCAACACAGACTGTAAAAAGATGTCTTGCAGACCATAAAATAACAAATATTCAGCCCAAAATACTATATCCATGTTGTGGATAGCCTCAGCCTTGTATTTTGATCCTAGTTCCACCCTCCTGGGAGGGGCTGCAGAGGAGGATTGAATCAATGTTGTGGATAGCCCCAGCATTGTATTTTGATCCTAGCTCCACACTTCTGGGAGGGGCTGCAGAGGATGACTGAATCTGTACACAGGTGACATCTTGTAAACCTTCTGTCCAATTAAAACCTGTAAAATAAAGACTAGAGCCAGAGATTGGGCAGTAGAAGGGGAGGCGGAGAAAAAGGCTTAGGGGAGGAGAGAGTGAGAGGAATTCAATATAAAAGGAGGCAGAAGCAGAAGCAGGGTGGTGGAAACAGAAGAAGAAGCAGGAGGAAGCAGAGCAGGAGGAAGCCAACGATAGAGGAGCCGGAGCCGGAGGTGGAAGGACAACCACGAGGCCTCGATGAACCGCAAGTTATAAGGGATCTCATAGCTGGGGGTTAGAGTAGTGTAGTGGTAAATCTGCCCAATCTAGGCGTGCTATTTATACCCATAATTATTGAGTTGTGTTTTCCTTTACTGGTCTCCTTCAGGTAGGAGATCTTATTTGGCATTTATATAATGCCTTCTACTAAATATCCATCAAAACTTTGAATCACTGTAGATGGAGAAACCAAGATATTCCAGGACAAAACCAAATGCAAACAATATCTTACCATTAATCCAAACTTACAAAGGATACTAGTAGGAAAAATCTAACTAAAGAAGGTTAAATACATGCAACAAAACACAAGAAAATGATCATCTAACATAAAAAAATCTAAAGAAGATAAACACACAAACATACAATACCACTATCAATATTAAAGTAACAGGAACTAACAACAATCATTGGTCGTTAATATCTCTCAGAGTCAGTGGAATCAATCCACCAATAAAAAGACACAGGCTAACAAAGTGGAAGCATAATCAGTATCCATCATTCTGCTGCATAAAAGTAACACACCTCAGCAACAAATATAGAAACTACCTCAGAGAAAGCTCCTGCAAAAAGGTTTTACAAACACAGAGACAAAAGAGATAAACTGGAATATCCATTTTAATATCCAATAAAATAGATTTTCAACCAAAACTAATCAATAGATATGGGGAAGGACACTTAATATTCATCACAGTAAAATTAGGTAGCATTAAATCTCAAATCTTAACTTCTAAGTCCCAAATGCAAGAAGACATACATTCATAAGAGAAACATTACTAACACTTAAATAACATATTGAACCCTACACATAATATTGGTGGACTTCAACACTCCTTTCTAACCACTGGACAGGTCATCCAAACAGGAGCTAAACACAGAAATAATGAAACTAGCAAATGTTATTAACCAAATGGACCTAAAAGATTTCTATAAAATTTTCATCCTTCCCCACCCCCAAAAAAGACCTTCTCAGCATCTCATGAAACCTTCTCCACAACTGACCATACATTCGATCAGAAAGCAGGTCTCAACAGATATAAACATGTTGAAATGCCCCTTGCACCTTATCATTTCACCATGGCTTAAATCTGGACTTCAACAACAACAGAAACCAAAATTGTAAGGAAATTTAACAACTCTATAATGAAAGACCACAGGGTCAAAGATAAAATAAAGAAAGAAATCAAAGACTTTCTAGAATACAAGAAAATGAAGACACAACATACTCAAACACATAGGAGACAATGAAAGCAGTGCTAAAAGGAAAGTACATAACAATAAGTGCCTTCATAAATATAGTGAGATTTCACACTAGCAACTAACAGCACATCTGACAGTTCTAGAACAAAATGAAGCAAACACATCCATGAGGAGCAGAGAGCAGGAAATAATAAAACACAGGACTGTAATCAATATCAATTAGAAAGAAAGGGAACAATACAATAAATCAACGAACCAACCAAGGTGGTTCTTTGAGAAAAATCATCAAGATAGACAAACCCTTAGTCAAACTAACTAAAAGGCAGAGGGATGGTATCCTAGTTAACAAAGCCAAAAATCAAAAGGGAGATTAGCAACAGACACTATGGAAATTAAAAAAAAATATTAGGTATTACTTGAAAAGCCTATATTCCACAAAATTGGAAAATCTAAATAAAATGGATGATTTTCTAGACAGATACCTCTTACCACTGTTAATAATCTAAACAGTCATATAATCCCTAAAGAAATAGAACCAGCCCTTAAAAGTCTCCAAACCAGGAAAAAAAAAAAAAGGAAGAAAAAGTTCAGGGTCAGATGGTTTTAAATGCAGAATTCTACCAGACTTCCAAAGGAAAGTTTTCAACAATACTCACCAAAGTCTTTCAAACAAACAAACAAACAAACAAACACACAAAACAGAAGAAGACTATCAATCTCACACTATGAGTCCTCAGTCACTCTGATACCTAAATCACACAAAGATAGCCAGGAAAGAAAATTTCAGATCAATTTCTTTTCTGAACATTGATGCAAAATTGTCAATAAAATACAAAATCCAAGAACACATCAAAAACATCACCCACCATCATTAAGTGGGTTTCAACTCATGGATGAAAATACATTAATCTACCTTATAAATAAACTGAAATAAAAAGTCACATGTTTTTCCCATGAGATGCTGAAACAGTCTTTGACAAAATCTAAAACACTTCCATGTTAAATATCTTGGAGAAATCAGGATACAAGGCACCTAACTAAATACAATAAAGGTAATATACAGCAAACCAACAGCCAACATCAACGTAAATGGGCAGAAACTTAAAGCAACTCCACTAAAATCAGGGATAAGGCTGTCCACTCTGTATTTATTCTATGTAGTATTTGAATTGCTAACTAAGTTGATAAAATAACAAATGGAGATCAAGGGATACCAATTGCAAAGGAAGAATTCAAAGTATAGCTGTTTGAGGATGATATGATAGCATATGATAGCCATCACCAAAATTCTACCAGATTACCCCTACAGCTAATAAATGCCTTCAGCAAAGTAGCTGGAAACAAAATTAATTTTAAAAAATTAGTAGCCTTCCTTTATACAAACAATAAATGGTCAGAGAAAAAAAAAAAACTTAAGGAATCAGTAGCTTTCACGATCATCACGAATAGCATAAAATATGCTGGTATAACTTTAACCAAGCAAGTGAATTACCTGTATGACAAGAACTTCAAGTCTCTGAAAAAAGAAACTGAATAAGATATCTGAAGTTGGAAGAATCTCGCATGCTCATGGATCAGTAGGATAAACATAGTTAAAATGGCCATTTTACCAAAAGCAATCTACTGATTCAATGCAATTTCCATCAAAATTAAAACTTAATTCTTGATAGACCTTGAAAGAGAAATTTTCAACTTTTTCATATGGACAAACAGAATGTCAAGATTGGCTATTCAGGCTACTAGGTGAAAAATTCATCAGTGGCCTGATCTAGAGATGGCTTCAATATGCTATCTATCTCTTATCCAAAATATGCCTACTACCCTAGTGACATAACTATTCTGAAGAGAAAACCAACCACTATCTTATTGGATGTCACAATTCATCATGTAAACTTGATTAAAATTTAGAGCTAATGTGGTCATAGGTCCCAAGGTAGAACCTACTATTGTTATTTTTGCTCAAAAGCCTTGTTATCAAATTGCTTTCTAAATGTGTGTATACCCATAAGCCTCAGGGCTCTCAACCTTGGTCAGACTTGTAGGTTTTGCAATAAGCCATGACTGAGAGAGATGATTAGTCAAAGTACTGAAATCAAGATTACTAAATGTTCAGCCTTAAATTGGTCATCTTTATCAAATCCACCCACCAAATGACACCAAGGCCCAGGAATATCTTTGAAGAAGGGATTGAAATAATGTAATAATAAGAAAATTGTGATGAGTTTTGTGGAATGCTGTCTTCTGAATGCACACAATTGTTACACTCATGAATTCACTGGAGCTATTGTTGTCTGCTTAAAGCCTGCATGAGAGTGGGCTTGTTCACATTCCATCAAATTTGGAGAATGTGCTGAAGAGACTCCAGCAAAAACTGATGCTCCATTGCCAATTAAGAATTATAAGGGGAGTAGAGTAATTTTTCTTCAGTGATAAGCCACTGGTAACTTGCCCATATTCTAATCAGTAACCCCTTACCAACGCTCATGCTAGCAAACTAATTAAACTCAATGGGTCATTGAAAAGGCATAGAAGAAATATGCTTGTTGAAAATTAGAACTTCAGAGTGGTTGGGAGAGGATAAAACAGAGTAATGGAAGAGTGAATATTCTCAAAATACATTATATACACAGGTAAAAAAATGTCAAAGAAAGAAATAAGTGCCCACTGGTTAGTCTTACTAAGGGTTTATCTAACTTTTTTTTTTTTTTTTTTTTTTTTTTTTAAAGAACCAGCTCTTAATTTTATTCATTCATTGTATAGTTCTTTGTTTTCACTAGGTTGATTTCAGCCCTGAGTTTGATTATTTCCTGCTGTCTACTGTTGGGTGTATTTGCTTCTTTTTATTCTAGAGCTTTCAGGTGTGCTGTCAAGCTGCTAGTATATGCTATCTCCAGTTTCTTTTTGTAGGCATTTAGAGCTATGAGTTTTCCTCTTAGCATTGCTTTCATTGTTTCTGATAATGTTTGGTATGATGTGTCTTCAAGTTCATTAAATTCTAAAAAGTCTTTAATTTCTTTTATTTCTTCCTTGACCAAGTCATCATCGAGTAGAACATTGTTCAGTTTGAACGTGCATGTGGACTTTCCATTAATTTTATCATTATTAAAGACCAGCCTTAGTAGTGATCTGATAAGATGCACCGGATTATTTCAATCTTCTTATATCTGTTGAGACATGTTTTGTGACTAATTATGTGGCCAATTTTGGAGAAGGTACCATGAGGTGCTGAGAAGGTATATTCTTTGTTTTCAGATGAAATGTTCTATAAATATCTGTTAACTCCATTTGCTTTATAACTTCTTTTTGTTTCACTCTGTCTCTCTTTAGTTTCTGTTGCCATGAACTGTCAATTGCTCAAAGTGGGGTGTTGAAGTCTCCCATTATTATTGTGTGAAGTGCATTGTGTTCTTTGACCTTTAGTAAAGTTTTTGTTGTTGTTGTTGTTGTTGTTTTTTATGAATGTAGGTGTCCTTGCATATGGAGCATAGATGTTCAGAATCGAGATTTCATCTTGGTTGATTTTTTACTTTGATGAGTATGAAGGGTCCATCCTTATCTTTCTTGATAACTTTTGGTTGAAAATTGATTTTATTCTATGTTAGAATGGCTACTCCAGCTTGTTTCTTGGCACCATTTGCTTGGAAAATTGTTTTCCAATCTTTTATTCTGAGGTAGTGTCTGTCCTTGTCACTTAGGTGAGTTTCCTGTATGCAGCAAAATGCTGGGTCCTGTTTACATATCCAGTCCATTAGTGTATGTCTTTTGGAGGGGGTGGATTGAGTCAACTAATGTTAAAAGATAAGGAAAAGTGATTGTTGCTTCCTGTTTTTTGTTTTTTGTTTTTTTTTTTTTTGTTGTTGTTATTAGAGGTAGAATTATGTTTCTTCTTTTGAATTTGTTCAAAGATTACTTTCTTGCTTTTTCTAGGTAGTAGTTTCCCTCCTTGTGTTGGAGGTTTCCCTCTATTATCCTTTGTAGGGCTGGATTTGTGGAAAGATATTGTGTAAATTTGGTTTTGTCATGTAATATCTTGTTTTCACCATCTATGGTAATTAAGAGTTTTGCTAGTTATAGTAACCTGGGCTGGCATTTGTGTTCTCTTAGGATCTGTAAGACATCTGCCTAGAATCTTCTGGCTTTTATAGTTTCTGGTGAGAAGTCTGGTGTAATTCTGATAGGTCTGCCTTTATAAGTTATTTGACCTTTTTCTGTTACTTTTAATATTCTTTCCTTGTTTTGTGCATTTGGTGTTTTCATTGTTATGTGATAGGAGGAATTTCTTTTTCGATGTAGGCCATTTTGAGTTCTGTAGGCTTCTTGTATGTTCATGGCCATCTCTTTCATTAGGTTAGGGAAGTTTTCTTCTATAATTTTCTTGAAGATATTTACTGAGCCTTTAAATTGGGAATCTTCACTCTCTTCTATACCTATTATCCTTAGGTTTGGTCTTTTCATTTTGTCCTGGATTTTCTGGATGTTTTGGGTTAGGAGCTTTTTGCATTTTACATTTTCTTTGACAGTTGTGTTTATGTTTTCCATGGTATCTTCTGCAATGAGATTCTCTCTTCTATCTCTTGTATTCTGTTGGTGTTCCTTGCATCTATGACTCCTCATCTCTTTCCTAGGTTTTCTATCTCCAAAGTAGTCTCCCTTTGTGATTTCTTTACTGTTTCTACTTCAATTTTTATGTCCTGGATGGTTTTGATCAATTCCTAATGGTTTGATTGGGTTTTCTTGTAATTCTTTAAGAGATTTTTGTGTTTCCTTGTGGGACCATGAAAAGATAGCTTAGTTTCTGGTAGAGCACTGGCTAGAGCTGTCGAGAGACCCTGCAAAGGATGGAATACATTTCACCACACTCCCAGACACCAGGTTTCTGACACTCAGCCAAAGACCTCCATTGATCAGCGCCATTCAGTCATATAGTGCAACACCCTTCCCAGCACCTCCACAGATAAAGGGCATGACTATAGGCTTTAAGGCCTCGAGGGATATTAATCTCTCCATATTAATGAGATACCTAAGGACCAGAGGATGTAGCCAATTAAGCATTCCTTCCTATAACCTCCTACCTCCTCCCTCCTTTTTTAACTCAGGTCTGCTCTGAGAAACGGGGGGCGGGGGGGAAGGCTCAGCTCATCCACTTTCTGACCTGACAATAAACCTCTTAAAACCATGGACATCCTCATGTCTTTGGGGCCCTACCATGGGGAACCTTGAAGAAGACCTTTGACAGCCAAGCTGCTGCTTAATCTCCCAAAAAAGTCTTCTCTAAGTTCCTACTGTGGAGGCCTGCCAACTCAAGCAAGCTAGCTGACCAAGACAAGCGAGTGCCAGTAACCAAGAGTCTCTCGCCCCACAGGGTGCTGCCAGAGCTCTCTCCCTCATCCCTCTCTGCTGTGGTTCTGGTCCAGCCCATATGCCCTCAAGTCTCAGTTCTTCTGTGGTTCCCAGCAGTATCTGGGAGCCCAAAGATAGAGACCACTGGTCTCCCCATCTAGCCACTTTGGCCTGGAAACCCCCACTCAGGAGTTCTGCCCCCACAGGAATTCAGACTGAGATCTCCCCATGCCTGGGCAGAGTCCAGTGGCTTCTCGCAGCCCAGCACCTGCCTGGCACTGCATAGAGGTAACTCAGTCAAATTCCCATTCTTCTGCCTCCCTAACTATGGTAGACATGCGAGAACCACAACACAGCTCAACAGTACCCATGCCCATGCTCAAACTACAGCCCAGCATTTCCTCTTCAAGGGCTTCTACTTATTTTTCTCCTGTATTTCTTTGAGGGAGTTATTTATGTCCTTCTTAAAGTACTCTATCATCAACATGAGAAGTGATTTTAAATCCGAATCTTGCTTTTCTGGTGTCATGGGGCATTCACAACTTGCTATGGTAGAAGAACTAGTTTCTGATGATGCCAAGCAACCATGGTTTCTTTTGCTTATATTGTTATGCTTGTCTTTTGCAATCTTGTTATTTCTAGTGCTACCTTCAGTCACTGTCTCTGACTGGAGCCTGTCTCTTCTGTTACTTTGGTTGTGTCAGAACTCTTCACAGTCCAGCTGTCTTGTCATTCTGTGACCCTGAGATCCTTGTAAGAGCTCCAAGGAGTCAGACTGCTTCTTGGATCCTGAAATTCTAGTGTGACCAAGCTCCTGAGATCCTGTGAGCCTATTATCCTATGTTCCTGGGCATATTAGAGCTCCTGGACTTCCAGCCTACTCTGGATTTTGGAGGATTTGTTGCACAGCTGGCATCATAGGGCTGCTCAGGGCACTGGCACAGAGTGAAAGGATCCTGAGCCACTGGCCATGAGGGAGTTACTTGTTCCCTGTGAGTCCCAATTACTCCCTGTTTTGGGGGAGTGGCATCACGGCCTCTTCACCTATGATCCTGGGCATGTTAGAGCTTCTCAGATTCCAACCTCCTCTGGGTTTTGTCTTTTGATAACATTTGGTTGAAATTGTGGATCAGATACTGAAGAAAAAGCCTTTTAAAGACTTCCCCACCTTGAGATTCATCCCAAAAACAGTCACCAAACACAGACACTATTGTAGATCCCAAGAAGTGCATGCTGAAAGAAGCCTGATATAGCTATATCATGAGTTTGTCTGCCAGAGGATAGAGTGTAGGCGAATTTGAGGGTGGGGAGGCAGGAGTGGGTGGGTGGTATCTGGGGAGGGGAACAGGAAAGGGGATAACATTTGAAATAAAATTTTAAAATATCCAATGAAAAATTAAAAAATGAAAAAAGAAATATGTGATCAATAGGCTTAAATATGTTTGAATAGTTTTTTTTTTCCGAAAGAAAATGAAATAATGACTATGACACGTTAATATATTCAATAATACCAACCCAGCACCTTACTTCCACCAGCAAGGATCTATATCTTATAAGGTTTAATAACCTTTCCAAACAGTATCAACAACTGAGGACCACATGTTCAAATACATGAGCTTTTTAAAGCACATTTTTCATTTAAATTACTACATCCATTAAAATAGATATGTGTCTGCGCACACAATTGAATATACATATACAATGCTGATAGTAGGCATTTGAAAAATTGGAACCTGTGTGAAGTAATGATGCAAATGTAAAATCATGTACTTCAGAAGAAGAGTACAAAAACTTAAACATAAAATTTTGAAATATAGTTTAGCATTTCTACTTCTAGTTATATAGATTCAAGAACTAAATGGGACTCAAATAAATATTGAATTCCATTGTTCATAGAAGCACTATTCTTAATACTCAAAAAGGATACTAACTGTGTCCTGATAAATTAATTGGTAAAAAAATTAATAACAGTATTTATATGATATAATTTTATTGAGCCTTAAAAAGGGAGTAAATCTGGGCATATGATAAAATATGAATGAAGCCTCTGATATGTTTAGTCAATCACGTCAAAAATTCAAGGGATACGTGTAATTATTTCTGCAGAAAACATTATAATAGTCAAGCTAATAATGGATACTGGTTGCTGAGGGTGAGGGAAGTACTCAATGGTAAAATGAATACAGTGATTTTCTATGGCTATTGATGCAGGCCTGAAATCCAGCACTCAGGATCAAAGGCAAGATAACCTCAAGTTTGGATAACTAAAACAATCCTGAATAGTAAAAAGAGAGCTCAATGTATTACCATACCTCATCTCATATCATAGAACTACAGTAATAAAAATAGCATTATTTTGCTATAAAAATAGACTGATTGATGAGATAAAACTAAATATCTAGAAAAAATTCCCAACATCTATGAACATTTGATTGTTGATTTTTAAAAAAGCCATAAACATACACTGAAGTAAAGAGAGCATCTTCAACAAATGGTAGTGGTAAGTTGTATGGCTTCATGTAGAATAATACAAATAGATGTATATTTATCACCCAGTAAAAAATTCAAGCCCAAATTCAACAAGGAACTTAAGTTTTATAGGATTCAGATACACTGGATCCCATAAAAGAGAACATAGGAAATACTTTTAAATTCATTGGCAAGGGAAAAGATTGTATCAACAGGACACCAATAGTACAGGTACTAAGAACAATTAATAAATGGGTTTTCATGAACCTGAAAAGCTTCTGTGTGACAAGGGATACTAGCATTTGGGCAAATTGTCAATTTACAGAGTGGGGAATCAGTTTGCAAATTACATACCAAATAAAAGGCTAATATCTAATATACTTAAAGATATAAAAATATAGAGAATTCATTAAAAAATTAATCCAGTTAAAATAAAATAAAAATATTGATAATTCTCATAATATGAAACAAAGATTTTTGAGAAATGCTTAAAGAACTGAATGCTCAACAACTTCATGCAACAAGGAAATTCAAACCAAAACCACTTTGAGTTTTCATCTTCCATAAGCCAGATCAGTAAAACAAATGAAACTTCAAGCTGAAAAGAATATGAAGTAAGAATAACACTCATCTATTGCTGGTATAACTACAAACTTGTACAGGCACTGTCTTAGTTATGGTTTCCACTGTGGGAAGACACACCATGACCAAGGCAACTCTTATGAATGAAAATATTTAACTGGGGCTGGATTACAGTTTCAGAAGTTTAGTCCATTGTTATCATAGTGGGAAGCATGGCAGCAAGGCAGGAAGACATTGTTATGGAGGAACTATAAGTTCTATATCTTGAACTGAAAGTAGGCAGGTAGAGGCTCTCTTTGAAAGGCAACACTGATGGGATTCTCTTCTGCAGTGGGCAGAGCTTGAGCACAGGACCTCATAAAACTCCCCCACAGCAATGTACTTCTTCCAACAAGGACACATCTATTCCAATAAGTTCATATATACTAATAGTGTCACTTCTCATGGGGCAAGCATGTTCAAAACACCATAGCCACTATGTAAATCTGTAATGCAGTTCCTCAGGAACCTGAAAAACATCTACAGCTAACCTCACTGAGCAAGAGTTAAAACCACAACCCAAACTTTTTGGCCAAATTATGCAAGCTTTATTTTCTGTAATGCTGTGCTTATCTCTTAAGCAGTCATTGAAAAATTATCAATGAAAATAGGATATAGTTCTTACAGTAGCCCCAAAATTGCAAGATTAGGGTTTTTAAGAGTTAGGGGACTTACAGAAGAATTTTGCTTTCATAGATAATTTATTGAAAATTTCAAAATTACTTTATAGAAAATCATAACTTATCAGTGTGGCTGTTAGGTTATAGGGTGTGAAAATGTCAAATTCCAGAAAATAGGTCAATATCTGTTAAATATGAGTTGTACAGAAAACAGAAATAAACTAATATGAAATGTTAATATTACAGCTTTTATTCTTAGACTGTAGTTTCGCTGGTCCATCACTATCTCAATATCTAGCTATACTACCCTTAACCTTATACCCAAAGTATTATACATTTTATTACAGAGACACTTGCCCATCCATGTTCACGGCTGGTCTATTCATAGAAACATAGAATTGAAATCAGATAAATGAATAAAGAGAAGGTGGAAGAATTATATAATAGAATATTTCTCAGTGTTAAAAAACACCATGAAATTCATGAAATTTATAGGAATATAGATAGAGGTAGAAAAGAATCATTCTGAGTGAGGTAAAAGTGGCTGCAAACCAAAAATATTGTACATATTTGATTTCACATTGATATTAGCTTCTAAGCCTTTTATAGGCACACTAAAATCCACATAATCACAGCAGTTAGGGATAGAGTAAAGGATCAGTGGTGATGGAGATATTTCCAGAAGGGGAAACAGAATACATACAAACAGAGATATGGGGTGGGAATAGGGAGACTAAAGCAGCAGGGTTAAAGGGGGAGGGATAACAGGGGAAATAGGAACTGTTCTGAGAGATAATTAATATTAGAGGCAATTTGAGAGGTCATATGAAAATCAACTACAGTATACATACATTAAAACATATATAATATGAACTATATATATATGAAATCTAAATAAGTTCACCAAATTATGGGAAGAGAAAGCCCCAACAAGACATCTAGACATCTCTTACCACCAAATGAAACATCCAGTGCCAGGAGTGTGTTACATATAATAAGAGTTATTGGTCAAAGAATCCTCCTGAAAACAATGAAACAACTCAGTATATATAAAGGTTATTAATTGCTTTAAACAAACTGATGGTAAAGTCCTATTGGTAAGGATAACATCTGCAAATTCAGTGAACATGGAGTAACTGAGCTGGTGCTTCACTAGAGACTTAACTACTACTGGATATTTTTTAGAGTACTGGAAGGCATTCTACAACTACCAAAGGAGAAATGTAAATATCAACCTAGTTATAAACCCTTAAATCCACAATGATGATCTGCCTATGAGATCCATTGGTACAATAGTAGTAGAAATGTTGAGAGAGTAGCCAATAGCTACAGAAATTATGACCCATTCTATCATATGAATTCCATGCCTGTACTGCTTTTGTTTGCCATGAACCTAGAACTAGAAGGCCATTGACCTATTGAAAACCATACACTATTGTTCTTCTAAATATTGCAATATAAAGACTTCTAACAACATTCTGCAATAACCATAGATCTGTCTTACTCAGCCAAAATCAAAGAAGCTTCTACCTTTAGTAGACAGGAACAGAGACCCAACTGGAAAAATGTGTAGAGATTGAGCAACCATGGAACATCCAGTCCTAAATGAAATGTGTCTATCTCTTCATTAAACTTCCTTCACGGTTCACAGGACTTTGTGGAAGAGGAGAAAAAAAGATTGTAAGAGCTAGGGGAATGAAATACATAAATGAAAGGCCTTACAGACACTACAGTACAGATGTACATATCAACTCAAAAAGACAATACCTGCATGTATTTCAATACATTGGGGTCCCAACATTGGGAGAGAGAATTAGAGATTGTCTCCTATCCCTAATCAAGAAGCTATCTCCAATTTACAACAACTTACAAAGAAAAGAATAGATATTTTCAGTGGAGTATCTCTGAATATACAAACCACACTTCAGGGCAGGTCCCAATATCTACCAGTATATATATATATATATATGTGTGTGTGTGTGTGTGTGTGTGTGTGTGTGTGTGTGTGCATGTATATGTATATATGTGTGTGTGTGAATGTGCATGTGTGTGTATCTGTTTGTGTGTGTGTATTATGTGTGCATATATATATATATATATATATATATATATATATATATATATATTACAGGATTTTTGGTGGTGGTCATGGTGGTCATGGTGGTGGTGTTGTCATTGTTTTACAATGTCTTGTCAGGACATTTTGTACCTTACTGGTCTTTTGTTCATATATTACTGTTTCTGATTTTCTGGTTTTATGGATTTTCTTGTGTGTGCATGTCTCTGCATATATATGTGTTTCTCATAATTTTTTCATCACCCCTTGGTTTGCTTGTTTTTGTTTTTTTTTTGTTTGTTTTTTCCTTTCTGTTTGTTTTCTAAAGATAGAAAAGAAAGGAATGACATTTATTGAATAGGGAAGTGGGGAGACTCTGGAAGGAGATGAGGGAGGGGAAGCCATGATTCAAGCATATTATATAAAAGAAATCAATTTTCAATAAAAAAGAGATAGCAATTGACAGGTCAGCCACACTTACAAACCAAGAAACAAATAAACAAATGAAAAATTTGCATGTATTCTACATATGTAATATACGATGTACACAATGTCATCAGTACATTTTTTAATACTTACTGCCATATTTCTAGAGAGAGTGGTGGCAAAATCTCACAGGATATTGTGAACAGATGTGGGTTTGACTAGAGTTCTTCACTAAGGATAAGCACCAGTATAAAAAGCACAGTGTAACTTAAGTTCCCATGTTCAATTTTTTGTTGTTGTTGTTTTTCTTCTACCCCAACACTTCCTCAACTCTGTGTTGTGATCTGTTCTTGTCCTCTTGCTTCAAGACTCTTCATTAACCAGATTCCATGGTCAAGTAATGGCTCTATCTTCTTCCCATGATAACTACTGCCCTAGTAGATGCTTCTCTCCGAGGGACAGTTAAAGCTGTACTAAGAAGCACATTTTCAGTTTGCTCTAGCAAATGTCACGTGAGTACAGTGTGTTTCTGCTAGCTATCAACTTTAGAAATCTAAAGTAATCCGGAAGATGGGCCTCACATCACTGTTTCTTGATTGTAGCTGTTATGTGACCAACTGCTTTAAATTCCTGCTACTTTTACTTCCCTACTGCAATGTAATGTGCTTTGAACTCTGAACTAAAGTAAGTCCATTCTCCATTAAGTCGCCTTTGTCAAAGTACCTTATCAGAGCAATGCAGTAGTGAATACAAAACAAAAGAGAGCTATGCTCTATGTTTGATCCCTAATGGCATTTCAGTGTTTCTGTTGGCAGCATGTATTGATATAGATGGCATCCAGAGCACCACACTGGCTTCTGTACAGAAAAAAATTCCAGGCTACAGTATAGTTTGGGTCATCAGAGGGGATCATGAGTTCAAGAAAAGGAATTAATGGAGGTGTGAACAATGGAATCTGGTGAAAGAGCAGAAGGATAAATACAGAGAAGAGAGGTCCCAGCTGAGAGGAGATGCTACAGACATGGAAAGAGCAGGAAATGAGAAATCACACAAATAATACAAATTCAGGGCATATGCATGCTATTTTAAGAAGGTACATGTATCTGCCTACTACTATGCTTTTGTATAGGCGGTTTGGATAGACCAGGTTTATGTAGTTATATATTGAAAATTGGTGATTTAAAAAGAATCACATTTAGAATAGGGAGTAAGAGTGAGAAAGTAGATAAAGACAGTAACATCATTCCTTTCTAGTGTAATGTAGCACAATGTATAAAACCAATAATGAAAGGCATTGGAGATACCTTAATAAAGGTCATTTCAAGTATTGGAGGTCATTCGGGAGGTGATGCCTTACATTGTATAAAATATTTTCAATTTTTAAGTAAGAAACAGCTGTGTACTATTATAGTATAAGATAAAGAAAAATCATCTAGTTGTGGTACACACCTGTTATGCCAGCACTGTAGGAGACTTAGGACAGGAGTTCTCAAATTTGAAACCAGCTTGAACATAATAGTCAACATAATCATACAAAAAAATCTACACAAAAACAAACCACTAAGAACTAAATTAACCTAAACTAAACTAAAGGTCTGCTTAGCCTGAGCATCTGAGTTCAATCTCTGGACGCCACATAGTGAAAAGAGAGAACAAACTTGAACAATCCTATGACCTCCACATGTACACAGTAGCACACCCTCCACTCCATAAATTACTGTGAAACATGTTTTTTTTTTTAGAAATGAATGAATGAATGAATGAATGAATGAATGAATGAAAAACTATAGTAAATAAGAACCCATAAGTCCTTTTGGATGTTGAGAATAATTATAAGGTTGAAAAGATATTTTTCTGTGAAAACTCATCTTCCCCATGGAGTAGACTAATGCATATATTACCTCCATACATTGAAATTTAAGTGAGAATATTAACATATATTCTTCAGGATTATCAGGAAGATAATAAGTAAAGAATATGGGGGTTCCTAGATACAGAGAATGTCTACCATTCCAGCACTAGGGAAACTTTTTCTGTTCAGCATGGTATCCACTAGAGGCAGGAAGACAAAGGCATTGGATTCTTGTAACAGCAGATGGAGCACTGAGCTTGTTCGTTTTCCAAACATTGTAAAAAGGTCAGTTCCAGTCCTTTCGTTATTTGAAAAGCTAAATGTTTTAACTTACTTTCTTGATGTTGTTTCCTTCTTTAAATCAATTCTATTCTTTCATGACTTATCAATTCCATTCCTGTTAATTTCTCATACAGCAAATAATCTCATTTTTCTGTGGTAAGGAAACTATTTTTTTCCTCAAATACCCCTACTTCATAAGTTTACAGAACTTATTAAATTTTGTTTAAACAGAAATATCTAACTTGAAACTTAAGAAATGAAAAGTATTGCCTATTTTACAAAGACAAATTGCTTAACATTTATACCTCAACAATGAAAAAAAAAATAAATTAACAACAACAACAACAGAAAGGAAATGTTCTAGTAGTGAAGTGGCCATGTGAGGAAAGTCCAGTTGCTTTTCAACATTGTTTTAAAGGAAAGATATTTTAAATATGAACACTGAAAATGTTTTTCCACAGTAGCAAACAGCAATAATATTAAATTTTTTTCTTGTATCACATGATTATATTTGCTACCTCTCTTTCTATGCTGACCCATAAACTTATTTGCTCCATAACATCTTGTTCCAGACCTATACAGAAATGTCATATGGTTAATTAGTCTGAGTGGAGCATTGTAAATTATATAGGTCATATATTTCAGGTTGTATTTTCAGTTCCCTGATAGGCAAAGAAGAGCTGGGCCTGGAACCTAGGATGAATTATTTCCAAAAAAACCACAGCTTCCTTAGCCAAGCAAGCTGATTGAGAAATAATTCTTTCATATCTCAAACTAATGTTAGCATAACAACTACAAAGATAAAAATAAAATCAAATGATGTCCTTATGGGACATATAACGACTGTCTTTGAGAAGTGAAGAAAGAAAGACAGAGATAAATAGAAATAGAAAAAAGTAGAGATAGAGAAATTGAAGGGATGGAGAGAGACATCTAGAGAATAGTTTATTACTCTTTCTTCAATCATCACCAGGGAAAGAATCTTCTAGAATTAGAGTTTTAACTCATTCATATCAACTGCCTAATATGTGTAAGTTGATGGACTTCCTGACCAGAAGCACAAAATAAATTGAAATAAAATTAAAAAAAAAAAAAAAAGAGGAAGAAAGGAGAAACTTTTTGAAGAAAATGTTTTGCCTTACAAATAACGATTTTCTTAATGAATGGAAAAAATTAGTCATAGAAATTTGACACTTAAAGTATTTCAAGTTTCCCTCTGAAAATCTCAATAAAACAGAAGGAGTTATATAGCTTACTCCTATAACCCCAACAGTCAGGAGGCTGAGAATGAGCAATCCTCATGAGTTTGATACCAAGCTAGACATCATAATTAAATTCTGTCTCCAAAAATACGTAACATGACCTTCTATGAAAAATATGATTGTGTGCAGCATCATTCTATAAATCAAGAATAGATGCCATCTATAACTTCAGTATCATTCTATAAATCAAGAATAGATGCCATCCATAACTTCAGTATTTTCCTTAGAAAATGTCTATGAAACAGCATTCCTTAGAAAAGGTCCATGGAACAACATTTTCTAGTCTTTAAGTGGAACATTTGTGCAAAGGAGTTAAAAAAATCTAAACTGCTATTTCACACAAATTCATGAAGAGGCTGGACAATTTTATTGTTGCATCTGTGAATAAAGAAGTGGATTTGATATTACCTAACACATATGTATGCACTTATGCAGAGAGCCTAGGATCTAGTAGTAAAAGGATGAGATGTGAGTGGAGAGTGTCTTTACAGAACCTCATATTCTTCAGGAGCTCAGCTTAGAGGGCTGAAGAATGTGAGGAAAGATGAACTTATCCTGAGCAGAGTATGTGAAGAGTAGCTTTTATTTGCCAAAGTGCTGGATAAACCTCTGCCCTCTGTCCATCTCCTCTCCTCTAGCAAATGTGGACAGGCTGGTGTGCTTCTCTGCTACTCCTGTTGTGAATGAAACAGATAGAAATTGCAATGAAGAAAAAAAGGAAATTCAATAAGTCATGGAAGTTTTCCATCACCTAATATATTAATACCTTCAAACTGCAAACATAGGAACATATTCTGTTTCCTAGCCACCCATTCTTTTTAAGGTTGCTTAAGATTGCTGACATGTGTAACTTTGTCATAGTTAAGGCTTCTCAAGTTGGAATCTCCACTCATCCAGGCTTCTGAACTGCAGCCTTTCATGTATGCAGAGTTAATTGCTTAACAAAATCTTCAAGTGGAAATTGCCCAATCTGAGCTCTGAGTTCCCTTACTCTGAAGTTATGTATCTGTTTTAATTAAATATAACACCATCTTTATATCGTTGTGCATACACCCCCAAAACCTTAATATACATATAGAGTCATCCTTATTCCAAGCTCTTCTCATTATTTTCCGTCACACCCCTCCCCCAGCCTGCTCTAGTTGCATCCCTATGCTATCTAAGCCTTGTCTGTTTTCCAGGCTTCTGCATGTATCCCCTCTGCAGCTTTTTCCAAAGAAGCCATCTGGTATCTTCCTAAAGAATAATTTAAAGGGCCAACAAAGCTTTCAACTGTTTTTCCTGTGCAACTAAAGTAACACTAAAATTCCTTTCATGACTGCCAAGCAAGGTAATCTAGAATCTCTGAATTATTTCTTTCATTCTGTTGCTTTTTGACAATGTTTTTCCACATGTCTTTAGTTGTTTCTTGAACATATTACACTCTTTGGCACTGCCACTTTTTTACACTCATTCTTCCTTCCTATTTGAAAATTCACCCCCCCCCCCAAACTATGTGAACTTAGATCCTATTCATTCTTCATGTAGTCAACCTAACTATGTCTCTTTTCATGATATGTGGAGATGGATGCTCTTGTCAACTATTTCCATTAAAGCACCTATCACCATAGAATTGTTCATTTGCTTCTTCTCAGTTATCACCTTCCTTGCCTGGGTGGCTTCAGAGCAGTACTTTGGGACTTATTCTCCTAATTCAAAGATGATTTCACTATCTTCTGCTTTGATTAAAGAGTACATTAGATTGTTGTTCTTGTAGAGCAGAGCAGCATTTGAGTTTTCTATATTTGGCAACTCAGGTCATAGAATTTCATTTTCAATGAAGTGGACCTTATACCTTTCTCCTTTTTAGGAAATGGTCCTCAGACTTTTATCTTATTGAAAAGACCCATTGTTTTTTATACACAACAAAGCTAGGCCTTAATATCCTCTCTGCACAAAGAATTTCTCAGTGTCTGGGAAAAGGGACTCCTTAGCAACTGAGGGTCTCTCTCTTGCACTCAGTGTTCTTGCTGGGGTGGGTGGTCCAGGGTTTCTACTCCTTGGAGGCCATGCAGACCATGAGGTCCATTACCCTGTTTCTGTAGCCGTATTGATTGTCATACCAGGAAATGAACTTTACAAAGTTGTCATTGAGAGCAATGCCAGCCCCAGTAACAAAAGTGGAAGAGTGAGAGTTGCTGTTAAAGTCGCAGGAGACAACCTGGTCCTCAGTGTAGCCCAGGATGCCCTTCAGTGGGCCCTCAGATGCCTAGTTCACCACCTTCCTTATAACACTGAGCATCTCCCCCACAATTTCCATCCCAAACCCCCATAATAACAGGAGGTGCTTAGGCAGCCCTCCGTACTCTCTTAAATACCATCAAATAACATTCTCTGCACCTACCCACCAACCCAAAATTATTTCTCAGAAAATCATGCTCTATGAAAACATTCTGCCAAAGAGAACACAAAAAGATATCTTCCTGTCCTCATGACCTTTCCAACTATCTTCCCATCAAAGACAACTTAATCACTCCCCTATTTTCTGAAATTGGGCCTCGGGTTGTAACTTCCCATTCCTGCCCAACAATCAGGGCCACTTTGTTCCCACCAGAAGCTGCTGCTCTGGTCAGCTGCTCTGGTTCCCCGGTCAGGATCTAGCAAAAAAGAGAGTGGAGAGGGGAAAGAAATGCTAAGAATGGAGACAAGAAAAAGTCTGAACAAGTTCGTTTATTGACAGGAAATCCTGGGTATATATACCCTTTATCACATGCCTTTCCCTCGTGGACAAGCACAGCTGAAGACACTACATCATGTGCCTTGCAGCATGGAGACCACGTGCGCCTAGTTAGCTGTGTGGAGAACACGTGCGCCTAGCAGCAGGAAGACCACGTTCACCTTGCAGCTGGGGGCACTAAGCAGCAAAACAAGATATGTGAGAAAAACAAGATGTTTATCAGAGTGTGCTCAGCTGTTGTGGACTATTGAAAACAAGTCTCTTGTCAGGGTATACGGCTCAAGATGGCTGTAAAGATGATAGCCTCTTTCTGTTAGAAATCAGCTCCCAACAGGTCCCCCTTTTTAAATTTTTTTCAAAAGGAAAGACTGGGAAAACTTATGGAAACCTGCCTGCCTTACTTGGAACAAAGGACCCCAGCCTCCCTTTCTCGTTTCTGGATATTCAACAGCCATTGTTGAGCTCCTGTCTTAGGATGGTGAGGCCTCCCAGTTAGGGGCAAGAGTCTTTGAGGTGTTCTCTTACCTGTCATTGACGATCCGGCTTAGTGCATGAGTTAGGGGTTAATCCTCGTCAGTCTTGGTGCAGAGGTTTTAGAGTCCCCTACTTCCGGCCTGTAATAACGGACCTGTATGGGCTTCACTTGAATAGTGTCTATCTGTTGTCATACAAAAGCCATAACCCGTTGAACAGCATGAATCTGAGAGACAAGAGACTTAACAATGCCTGAATGGTTGGTGTAAACCATTCTGTCTCAGACCAATACTCTTTTTTTTTTTTTTTTTTAACAACTCTCTCTGTTGGAGGAGTAAAAAATATAAGCCTCTTCTATTTTGTAGCACTATTTCAGCTAAACAGGGTAATGAATTCTATAAATGCAATATATCTATACTTTCTAAATCTAAATCTATATAAGTACAAAACTGATCATAGCTTTGATCTTAACAATAAGGAAACTCTATCTCTGCCCCAATCAATCTGAAACCCAAAAATCAAGTATAGTAACTGTGTAATAGGTTTCTCTTGGGTCTAAACAAATACCCTGCTAAATCATAAATCGGGAACCACAAGTCTAATAGAGCCACCCTGGAGTGCATGTGGTGATGTCTTCTTCTGCACTGAGAACTTCCCAAGTCAAGTATGCTGGTTGATCTGCTCCCATTTGAAGACAATTGTGAAGCATCTTCATATTTCCTGCAAAGAAAAAAAACACTTCCCAGGGGGTTTCTCCTCCCTGGATTTATTATTGTTGTCTATTTGTTTAATCAGTCTCTCTGGCAGCCAGTGTGCAGCATCTGCTGTTTGGGAATATATGCAGACAGAACCTCTTCCCCAGATAAGTATTGGATCTGGCCCATTCCAGGTTCCAGTTAATGGGTCTTTCCAGAGGACTGTTGCAAAATTCTTTTGGTATCAGGATGCCAGAATCTATGTCCATAAGCTTGTTTTGGCTTGTGTTGGTTTGGGGCCTGAGCTGGCCCCTGTTCCCATTTCCCCTGATTATGGGAAAGGGTGTTTCCTTGTGCATCTATCTTGGACTAGCCCAATGCCTTTCACGTTTGCAACCATGGGCATAGCCAGGCTGTTTTTCCTCTCGGCTGTCTCTGGGTTAACTCGTTTTTCTGCTTTGCAATATTTTGCAAAGTGTCCAGACTTGCCATATTTAAAACAGGCCTTTTTGTCTCTACTTCCCAAAAAACTTCTTACTGATTGTCCTTGCATGGCAGCCACCATACCTAAGCCCTGCTGGTAGGAGGGCTCTATGTCAGAACAGAGTCTGATATACCCAGTAAGGTCTGTCCTTTTCCTGTAGGGTCTAATGGCCGTTTGGCAGGCAGGATTGGCATTTTCATATGCAAGCTGTTTCACATAATCTACTACCTGCCTCTGCATTACCAAAATCCTCCCTGCGTTTTCATTAATCGATGAACAAAGTCAGAAAATCTTTCATCAAGCCCTTGTCTGACTGCTGTTGAAGATGCACCAGGGTCTCCCTTTACCGGAGTTTATGCCAAGCCTTCAAGGGTGCATTTTGAACTTGAGTGAATAAGCCTGGGTCATATTGCATCTGGTTATCACTAAAAGAAAATTGCCCTTCTCCTATTAAGGCATCAAAGGACCAACCATTACCTGCCTGAATGTTTCTCCCAGCTGTCTTTTTACAATTCTCATGATCTTCTGATTTCCAAATAAGATAGTCTACAACCGTTAAGAACTGCTCTCACTAGACTATTCCAATCACCAGGAGTCAACCACTCCTCTGCAACAGACTCTAAGATTGCAAGAGTAAAGGGAGCAGTGCCACTGAATTGTGACACTGAATTTTTTAATTCTTTAATAATTTGAAAATTAAAACCCTGTATGATACCTCCAACGCAACCCCTTGAGCATCTCTAGTTTCTGATACAGGGAAAATCTCAGCCGCTCCTTCCTCTGGCTGATCTGTAGCTGAACTAAAACCAGAGAACAGGGGCTGCCTTTGGACTCTGGGTTGAGGAACTCAAGGACCTGGGGATTTTTCCTTGCCATCTTGAGACATCTTCCCTGTCTTTAATTTTTAAAAGCTGATTAATTAAGTCCTGATACTCTTTTTCTAACTCTATCTGTTGTTTAAGGAGAGAAATTTTGTCTTGTAACTCCTTTCTGGGATCTACAACCACTATCCCCATAGCAGGAGCATCTGGAGGTGGGAGCATAGGGAGGGAGTCTTCGAGAGGAGGGCCATTCAGGGTTTTAATATTTGGGCTCGCTCTCCTCTAGTCAGCACAATCTGGCTCGACAAATCATCATAAAACTTTGGTCATATTTTGGATTCTACATGTTTCCTTTTTCTTTGGACATGAAAGACAGCATTTAAACAGCGAAACAAAAGCAGACAATTGACAAACATAAACATAAAGAGCAAAAACAGAGATTTGAGTTCAGGCTGACTTATTTCTTGCTCCATTATCATTACTATGACCTACTGGTCACACCTGCTGCAGTTTCCTGTGGCAATCACCTCTGTTTCACTTCTGAATTTTAGGCAACCCTTCTTCCAGTAATGTCCCTCACTGGGTTTCTCGTTCTTGCTGCCGTGCATTGAACACCATTTTGTTTCAGCCCAGTCCATTCAGGTCAGTCAACAGGTTCTCCAGTGCAGGAGTGAGGATACACGCTTTCAAATCCCATGGGTCCTTCACTGTATCCCGCTTACTGGATCCCCACATTGGGTGCCACTTTGTAACTGCCCGTTCTGCCCCATGTTCTGGGGCCACTTTGTTCCCGCCTAGAGCTGCTGCTCTGGTCCACCGTCAGGATCTAGCAAGAGAGAGAGTGGAGAGGGGCAAGAAATGCGAAGAATGGAGACAAGACAGATTCTCATCAAGTCTTGTTTATTGAAACTAAATCCTGGGTATTTATACCCTTTATCATGTGCCTTTCCCTCGTGGACAAGCACAGCTGAAAGCAGTAAGTCATGTGCTTGCAGCGTGGAGACCATATGGGCCTAGATAGCTGTGTGGAGACCATGTGCACCTAGCAGCATGGAGATCTCGTGTGCCTTGCAGCTGGGGGCACTAAGCAGCAAAACAAGATACAGCAAAAACCATAATCAGAGTTTATCAGAGTGGCTCAGCTGTTGTGGCTGTTGAAAACAAGTCTCTTGTCAGGGTATATGGCTCAAGATGTCTGTAAAGATGATAGCTTCTTTCTGTTAGAAGTCGGCTCCCAACATCAGGTCTGCCATATTATATAATAATTCAGTCATCCTCTCCAATGCACAGAATAATTCTCATATATTCTATGTATTTTTCTGTGGGCAATGGGCTTAACAATCTTATCTGGTAAGGTTTCATATTTTCCTATTATATTTTATTAGAATTTATCCTGATATATCTTAATACCAAATTAGTTTTCTGATAAAGCTTTCTAATGGAAGGTCTTTAAAATGGTATCCTTTGATTCAGGATCTTCTTCAGGTGCTTCTAAATATAAGCTAGAATTCCCTTTGATTTTTGTTCTCCATCCCAGAATGTCTATCCAAGATGATCTGTGTCTTCTTCTTCTCATCTAGGAGACAACAGAAGTTCTACTATTCCCACCATGATCAACAGAGACTGAGACTTTCCACTTCTCATGGAAACTACAGTATTTTGTTCAAATTTGTTGCATCAGAATTTCATAGCTATGTCTAGAACCTGAATCATCACTTTCAGTAAAGCTCTCAGAATAGTGCAGGTCAAGGCTTTTCTGCTCAAACCTGAGTGATTGAATAGAGCATTCAGTATCTGAGTATTCCACGAAAACAACAATGAGAATTGTGTTCACATTGCTGCCTGACATCCTAAATATTCCCTGCAAAATATGGATACTCCTTGTTGTTGTTTATAAGTTGTTGTTCTCTTCTTGTTGTTTCTATATTTAAGTTTGAGATGTTTTCATTATATGTTTCTTTCCATTAAATTCGTAACCAGATTGTTCTTAAAAGTTTCTTATTTTCCTAGTCTATTTTCATCAAACCATATATTTACACATATTTGTTCTTAGTATTTCAGCGATTTATCACCATTTTCTTCAAAATTTTTAATGTAAATTGCTTAACTAAAGTCATGTCAGATGAATACACATTGACAGTAGAGCATAAATAACATTTGCAGAAATGTTAGAAAATTTCATATAGGATGTCAGTTTCTTAGACATTGTATCATAGAATTGTTGGTTATGTTTTGATAACACTCAGATGAATATGCCTTCAGCTGGAAATGCTTTTAGATGAAATAGTATCTGTACAGATTACTAGTCTCTGTTAGAATTCCACAGTAACATTTTTAGTAATAAAAAAATGCTGGCAAGATTTTTAGAGTTTATTATTTCATAATAATTTGTTTTCCCTTTAATTTATTTGTTTAATTCAGTTTACATCCTGCTAGTCACTGCCACCCTTCCCTTCACAAGTCCCTCCTTTCTTCTCCTCTGATGGCTTTAAATCCAGTTATGGGGAACATATCCATTCAAGCCACTACATAGTTATTGTCACTTCATTTGATTTTCCCCACAAGAAATAAAGAAATTGATACTCAAAATAAAATGTTTTCTGTTTCTTAAAGACTTATGTCATATAATATTTTTAAAAAAACTGTTTTGGGATGTTTGAATTAATTGTTATTTTCAGGATGAAGAAATAGCCATTTGTTTCAACAACATACCAGGAATGGGAACCAGACTCCTGGTAGTCTCCAAGAGCAACAAGCAGATTTATTTATTATTTATTTTAATGTAGTTTAAATTCATCATTATTCATGTATTTTAAAAAAAAAATTCCATTTGCTTTTGTGTTCCCAAAGTGGAGTTGTGACAGTATCTGAAGTCTTGTATGTGGCTTCTATTTTGTATGAATTTCCTACAAATGATTGACCGACAGCCCAGGTTGCACCACATTTCAATACAATTACCCCGGCTATCTCCTGTTTCTTCCATGTAGCCAAGGCTATCACTAGTCTCTCTCAGCATACCCTAGAATATCGCATATATCCATCAGGCTATCCTTTATATCTCTTCTTGTAGCCCAGCTACATCAGTCTCTTCAGTCTACATCAGCCACATCAGTCTCCACATAGCCCAGGCTGTACTATATCTCCCATCACTTAACACAGACTTTTCCAGGTCTCACTCTCAGTAGTTCAGACTATCACACAACTCTCTGTATACCCACAGCTATTCCGCTTACCCACCACATAGCCCTGCACTGTTCTAAGTCTTTGTGTTTGTACTCGCTCATGTCTCTCTCCATGTAGCCCAAGCTATCCGTCTTCTCCCACCATGTAGCAAAGCTGTCCCATTTTTCCCTCCACAAAATCATGCTAAAACTGTGTCTCCTGAGCATAGCCAAGGCTCTTGATTTTTCTCATCCCATGTAATCAAGGCTCTTTTAATATTTCTTGCATGTACCCAAGGCTCTCCCACTTTTCCTTCCCCGTATCTCAAGCTACCCATACTTATCTCAACATTACCGAGCTGTCACACTTTTTCCTCTGTAGCCCATGCTGTTGGAGTTCTTCCTGCATTAGCTCAGGCTGTCTCACATCTCTCCATCACTTTGCCCATGGTATCTATCCCACATCTACCTCCATGTAGCCACATGCTTCCCACGTCTCTCACAAACATTTCCCTTATTTCTATACATAGACAAGGTTCTCCCATGTCCTCTCCCCACATAGCCCAGATTGTCCCACTTTTCCCTCTTTGTAGTCCAAGCTGGGCTCCATTTTCTTTGCACATATCCCAGAATCACCCATGTGTCTCTCCATGTAGATAGGCTGGTCTATATTTACCATCTCCCTCTCTGTAACCCTGGCTGTCCCACCTCCCACGTCTCCCTCCACAAAAATAGGATATCCTATTTCTTGTCCTGCATAGTGCAGGGTGACCTGTGACTTGCTCTGCTTTAGTCCAGACTGTCCAACATCTCTCTCTCTGTAGCCAAGGATGTCCTGTTTCTCTTTTATCTTGACAAGGCTGTCCCATGTCTCTCTTCTCTTAGGCTAGGTTTTGCCACATTTCCCTTTGTGTAGTCTAGGCTATCCTGCATCTCTCTCCATGAAGCCTAAGTTGGACTATGTCATCCTCCCTGTTGCCCAGCCTATCCCACAACTTTCTTCTCTTAGCCCAGGCTCCTCCCACTTCTCTGTCCAAGTAGACCGCTATTTGTCATCTCCTCTCTCCTCATAGCTCAGGCTATCCCAAACCTCTCTCACTGTAACCTTGTTTATCACACATCTCTCCTTTCATAGTCACGGGTTATCCTACATCACTCCCCTTCTAGGCCTGACTATCACATATCTCTCTCCACATAGTCCAGGCTATCTTACATCTCAATTCAATTAGTTCAGGTATTCTGCATCTCATTCCATGTAAATTGTTTTTTTTTCTCCAAGTAGCCTAAGATGTACCATTTCCTATCCACGAAGCTAAGGTTTTCTAGCTTCTCCTTCCATATAACCCATGCTGATCTACATCTCTCTCCATGTAGCTTAGGAATCCTATTTCACTCTTCATGTACCTCAGGCTGTCTCACAGCTCTTTCCTTCTAACACAGGCTGGCACACATCTCTGTCCATATAGCCCAGACTATCCCATGTCCTTTCCCCACACTATTCCACATTACACTCCACATACCCAAGGCTGCCCCATGTCTCCCTGTACATGCCCAGGCTGTCCCACTTTTCCCCCAGGTACCCCTAACTGTTTCCCCATGCCTCACAGTGTAGCCCATGCTATCCATGTTCTCCCTCCATGTAGCCCAGGCTGTCCTAGCTCTTCCAGCATTGTCCTAGCTCTTCCTTCATTAGTCCCCACATTTCTTCTTTTTGTGTCTCTCTCTGCATTAACACAGGCTGTGCTGTGTCTCCCTCTGGGTAGCCCAATGTTCAGCTTATCATTTCACATAAACATAAGCTGTCTTGCTTGTCACTTCCTGAAATAACACGCTGTACCAGTCTCCTTCTACATAGACCAGGCTATACCAGATCCCATCTTCCTATTACTCAATCCACATAGCCCAGGCTATCCACTTTTGTCTCTGAGTACCTCAAGCTGGCCCACTTCTCATAGCCTAGGCTTCATCTGTGTATCTGAGGCTATCCCCTGTCTCCCTTCATGTGGCCCTTACTGTCCCTTGTGGCTCCTCAATTAGCACAGGCTATCCAACTTCTCCCTTTAAGCATCTCAAGACTGTCCCATGTTGCTCTCTACTTAGGATAGGCTATCCCACATCTCTCCACACAGAGCCCATGTTGTCTCAAGTAATCTTTGCTCTTAACAGAGGCTTTCCCAGATCTCATTCCATGTAGACCAGCCTGTTCCAGAACATCCTACATGAAGCCCAGGCTGTCGCATTTGTACAACCATATAGCCTAAGCTATCCCTCTTCTCCCTCTGAGTAATCCAGGCTGTCCTACTTTTCCTCTATATAGCCCAGACTGTCCCACTTCTTCTTCCATGTAACCCAGGCTGTCCTGGGCCTCTCTGCAACTAACCCAGCTATCATGAATCTTTCTCCAAAGAGCACAGGCTTTCACATGTCTCTGTCTGCTATCCAAGGCTGTTCTGCATCTTAGTCCGGGTAGCCTGGGATGTCCCTGCATTTCTTTCCTTGTTGCCCAGGATGTCCCACTTTTTATCCACATAAACCAGCCTTCCCAGGGTCTCTCTTTGCATAGCCCAGGCTGCCCATGTTCCCTCAATGTGCCAA